>CM052703.1:38940209-38967528 GCA_028551405.1 Uromys caudimaculatus
TACTCTTCAATCTATTCCACAAAATAGAAACAGAAGGAACACTACCCAATTCCTTCTATGAGGCCACAATTACACTGATACCAAAACCTCACAAAGACCCAACTAAGAAAGAAAACTTCAGACCAATTTCCCTTATGAATATCGATGCAAAAATACTCAATAAAATTCTCGCAAATTGAATCCAAGAGCACATCAAAACAATCATTCATCATGATCAAGTAGGCTTCATCCCAGGGATGCAGGGGTGGTTCAATACCCGGAAATCCATCAATGTAGTCCACTACATAAACAGACTCAAGGAAAAACACCACATGGTCATTTTATTAGATGCTGAAAAAGCATTTGACAAAATTCAACATCCCTTCATGATAAAAGTCTTGGAAAGACCAACTTGCTTATTAAGTCCCTTTGCTTAGAAAATCTTTTTCCAACCCTTTACTCTGAGGCAATGTTTATCTTTGAAGGTGAAGTGTATTTCTTATATGCAGCAGAAAGAAGAATACTGGTTTTGTTTCTGTTCTGGAAGTCTGGTTTTTGTTTTGTTTGTTTTGTTTGTTTGTTTGCTTTGTTTTGTTTTGAATGGGGGTTGTTTTTGTCTTTTGTTTTTGCTTCTAAATTGGGAAATTGAGTCTATTGATATTGAGAGATATCAGTGACCAATGATTTTGATTCCTGTTATTTTGTTGTTCTTGGTGTGGGTGGTATTTATTTGTGTGTATGTGTGTGTCTGTGTGTCTGTGGGGCGCTGTTTTTCTTCTTTTGGTTTTGCTGGTTTAAGTTTACTTATTTTCTGTGTTCTCATGGGTGTACTTATATTCTTTGTGTTAGAGTTTTCTTTCTTTGTAGTATCTTCTGTAAGACTGAATTTATAGATTGATGTTGTTTATATTTGACTGTATCTTGGAGTATTTTGTTTTCTACATTTATGGTGATTAAAAGTTTTTCTGGATGAAGTAATCTGGGCTCACATCTGTGGTCTCTTAAAGCCTAAAGAACATCTGTGTATGCACTCCAGTCTTTTAGGGTCTCCACTGAAATACAGGTGTAATTCAAATCTGTCTATCTTCATATCTTACTTGCTCTTTTTCCCTTTCAGCTTTTAATATTCTTTGTCATGTAAATTTAATATTTTGATTATTTTGTGGTAATGGGACTTTCTTTTCTGGTTCAATCTACTTGGTGTTCTGTATGCTTACTGTACATTTACAGGCATCTCCATCTTTACATTAGAACAATTTTCTTCTATGATTTTGTTGAAAATATTTTCTCCCTCCTGTGATTATTTTGTTCCACGTTCTAAGTAGGGCTGAAACATCTACACTTTGGTCTGCCTTTTCCTTGATTTTAATATGGTCTGTGAGTTGTATTGTGGGAATTCTGAGCTTTTTGCTTAATATCCACTTATCAGTGAGTGCATGCCATGTGTGTTCTTTTATGACTGGATTACCTCACTCAGGAAGATATTTTCTAGTTCCATCCATTTGCCTAAGAATTTCATTAAGTCATTGTTTTTAATAGCTGAGTAATATTTCATTGTGTCAATGTACCACATTTTCTGTATCCATTCCTCTGTTGAGGGACATCTGGGTTATTTCCAGCTTCTGGTTATTATAAATAATGCTGCTATGAACATAGTAGAGCATGTGTCCTTGTTATACATTAGAGCATCTTTTGGGTATATGCCCAGGAGTGGTATAGCTGGGCCCTCAGGTAGAACTATTTTCAATTTTCTGAGGAACTGCCAGACTGATTTCCAAAGTGGTTGTACCAGCTTGCAATCCCACAAGCAATAGAGGATTATTCCTAGAAAGTCCCAGATGCCAGGGAAGCAAGAGGTTCCCAGGACCCAAAAGGGATGTAATTAGCTGAAATATCTAACAAAGGGGAGATAAAACCAGTAGAGACCATATCCAGTGGTTAGGCATGGCCCTTGTTGAGGGATGGCACCACCCACCAATTTCAAGAATATTAACCCAGAATTGTTCTTATCTAAAGGAAATGCTGGGACAAAGAGTAGAGCAGAGACTGAGGAAAGGCCATCCAGAGACTACCCCACCTAGGGATCTATCCCATCTTCAGGCATCAAACCCAGACACTATTGCTGATGCCAAGAAGCACTTGCTGACAGGAGCCTGGTATAGCTGTCCTCTGAGAGGTTCTGCCAGAGCTTGACCAATTCAGATGTAGATGCTCACAGCCAATCATTGAACTGAGCACAGGGAGCCCAATGGAGGAGTTAGGGGAAGGAGTGGAGGAACTGAAGGGGTTTGCAACCCCACAGGAAAAACAACATTATAATCCAACCAGACAACCCAGAGCTTCCAGGGACTAAACCATCAACCAAACTATACACATGGAGAGACCCATAGCTTCTGCTGCATATCTAGCAGAGGATTGCCTTATCTGGCATCAGTGGGAGGGGAAACCCTTGGTCCTGTGGAGGCTCAATGCCCCAATGTGGGGGATTGCTAGGGCAGTGAGGTGGAAGTGGGTAGGTGGGTGGGGGAGCACCCTCATAGAAGCAGGTGGGAAGGGGATGGCATAGGGGATTTGTGGAGGGAAATCTGGGAAGGCAGATAACATTTCAAATGAAAATAAATTAAATAACCAGTAAAAAATAATTATAAAAAATTTTTTCTGGGCTTTTGAGCTGGAATTCTTCTATTAATATTATTTTTAGGTTTGGTCTTTTTCTAGGGTTCCAGACTTCCTGGACATTTTGTATCAGGAAATTTTCATATTTAACTTTTATTTATTTATTTTTTTGGTTCAGTGTGTTTATTTCTTCCATTGTATCTTTAATACTTGAGAGTCTCCCTTCCTTGTATTTTGTTGGTGGTGATTGTGTGTCCATTTCCTTTCTTCCCTTACCCACTCTGTCTCCAGAATTTCCTCAGGAGGTGTTTTCTTTACTGTTTCTGTTTCTATTTTTAGGTCTTTAACAGTTTTATTCATTTCCTTCTACTGTTTGATTTTTCTTTGCTTTCTTTAAGGGATTTATTCATTTCTTCCATTTTTTTTTTCTTTTCTCTGATTTCTTCAAGGGATTTCTTCATTTCTTCTTTAAGGACTTGTATCATCTTCTTAAAGTTTGTAGAAAGGTCTTTTCTTGTGCTTTATCTGTGTTGGAATATCCATGGCTTTCTGTAGTAGGATAGCTGGGCTTTGGTGCTTACATATTGCCCTGCCTGTGGTTGATTGTGTTCTTATTCTGTTATATAAGTATCTGGTTTTAGGGTGATGTAGGTCATGGTGCTAATTTCTGAGTGTTTCTTTGTTGAATGATTGATTACTTTTTCCTTGCTTTTTGTTTTATCTCTAGTCTTCTGGACTTTATGGCCTTTGGGCAAGTCTTCCAGACCTGAATTGGAGGTTGGGACATGGTGAGGAGGAGGGGAAGGGGATTAGGTATAGGTGTGCAAGTGCTGGAGGGGACACTGAGAGATTAGAGCAGGTCTATGGATGGGCAGTCTATCTAGAGTACTTGCTGATCACTGACATGGTCTCCAGTCCAAAATGGAATCTCTGCCTAAGTTTGCCTACCTGTTCTATGGCTGAGATGCCCCATATTTTATCAGGCAATGTTAGCCTGAGAGGAGGGCGGGGTCCCAGTCCCAGAAATGGGCACAAGCAGTGGAGGAAGTGTGGAGGTTTGTGTCTACAGGAACCAAGAAAATGGGGAAGTTCTGGAAAAAGTCTCCTATCTGCCATTCTGACTGGGTGTGGCTTGCTCTTGAGTAGGATGTATGCTCTAGAGTTGAGGGGTAAGGACATTGTGGACTGGGTAGTGAGCAGAGGAAAGGAGTGGCAACAGGTTGGTTCTTTGGGAACCTAACCATGGGAGTGGTATTCTTCTGCTATACCTGAGCAGTGAATGCCTGCTGCTTCATGTTTTAAGGGGAATTTCGTGGATGAGTATGTACGTTGTGCTTACTTACTCACTAGATGAAGGATATTTGCATATATTTATATTAGGGTCGAATTTGAATGCATTGCTCTGAATGTTCATACATACATATTTGTATGGACATATATTTATATTGGTTTGGAAAGAGATGAACTGTGGCATTATATGGTATAGATGTAGCTATTTAAGAGTGGATAATTTTTCTGATGTGCCTGCATCTTTTCATGCTCAAAAAAAGATACAGGTTTCTAACTTTCTTATATTCTTCTTAGTGCTTATGTTTCACCCACCCCCAGTCTAATTTTCACTTTTTCCAGAAGTCTTGAATTCTCAAAAGGTTCCAGTTTCAAGGAACTCTAACATGTTAAAAGTTTATCTTATTTATTTATTATTCATTTATTGTTGATTTTTCCATTTTCTTTCGTTTGCTCTCAGTTACCTAGTTTCCTTTTTTTCACTTTTCTGCATACTTTATTTGTTACAAACATACAATTTTTCAAATATAGACTGTAAAACTGCATTTGCAAAAGCCTGCTATTGGAAGGAGTGCACACCAATAAAGTAAAATCTTATGTTGTCATTTTGAGATCTTAACCTGACACAGGTGTCTGAGGATATACACTTTCTGGGCTGCTCCTGCACTTTTGAGTTCTTAATGATTTTTTTTCTTCATTCAGTTAAATGCATTTTTAAATTTCCTTTTGTGATTTCTTTTTAAATTCATGGACAAATAAAAGTTGCATTGCTTAATTTCTAATTATTAACACATTTCATGAACTGATTTATCACCAGGTTTTAATCTTTTAATTATAAGATGGTAAATTCTTAAATGTTTTCAATAGATTTATGCTTCTTAGGTTCTTTTTCATGAGATAGCGAAATGCCTGCTCAGGTGCATGTTTTCTTTACATTTCATAAAGGTTTGTTACAGTTGAATAAATTGCTCGATAAGTGTCATTCAATCAACTTGTTTGATAATGCTCTCTGGGTCTGGTGTTTTGTACTTGGCTGAAAGTGCTATTTTTGAGAGTAATCTCTAGTATCCAGCTACTGTTATTGAGATTGCCAATTTCTTCCCTCAATATTGTCATTTTGTGTTTTGTGTAACTGGAGACATTAACATCAGCTGAAATCATTTGGAAAGTTACATCTTCCTGAAGAACTGATATTTCATTACAGCACACACTTCTTTGTTTCTACGGAGATTCTTTTCTTTTGAAGATAATTTTGCCTGATATTAAGTTGTTTACTCTAGTTCTCTTGTAACAACTGTTTAACAATCTGAATGTTGACCAGACAAGCAGTTTATTGGCTGCGTTCTCTTAACTTTGAAAAACTCAAGCACTGTTTTGCCAACAACAATAAGAGATGCAGTAAAAAGAGGCAACTGGATGTCTGTATTGTATGTTCGCGGTAGTCCTATCCACAGCCGCCAAGCTATGTAACAAGCCTACATTTCCAACATCAGGTGAATGGAAAGAATGAAGAATGGTGAGTTTTATACTACTTAGACATTAAGAAGAAATCCTTTCTTGAGTGACATGAAGCATATTTGGGATTTGAGTTCACTGTGTAAAATAAAATAGGTCAATTAAAGAAAGACCAGTAATATAGGTTCTCATTTGTATGTGCAGTCTAAAACAAACAAGGCCACAGCATAAACCATCATGGTGGCTACCAGGGTTCTAGAATGGATAAAGAGAATTATGAGCTATCATTATTAGTAGTAGTAATAGTAGTAATAGTAACTTCCTTAAGTTTGTGCTTCATAATATGGTAACTAATAATACTGTAGTGCATATTTCAAAATACCTTCAAATTTTCTCACCTCACAAAATGATATTAGAGATAGTAGATATGTTACTTATTTTATTTGAATTTCACGTGATGCACTTCAATGCCACTCATCTTTTTATCACTCCCTGTTTGCCTTTTACCCTTGTAACCTCACCCTTGAAGAAAACAAAAAATAAGAATAATATAAAATAAAAGATCTCACCATGGAAGCTGCAGTGTGTTCACATGTGTCATTCTTTGCCCTAACAGCTTTGCTTGCAAATGTTCATGGCAATGAATCATTGATCTGGTTCAAGGCCTCTGGCTTCTGTTACACTGTGGGAGAAGAGGCCCTTGGGCCTGAGGGTGGTCAATGCCCCAATGTAGGGGAGTGCTAGGGAGGGAAGACTGAAGTAGGTGGGTGGGTGGTGGGGGAGCACCCTCATAGACGCAGGAGGAGGGGGGATGGGATGGGGGCTTCCGAAGGGGAGACCTGGAAAAGGGAAAACCTTTGAAATGTAAATAAATATCAAAGGAAAAAAAAGGAAAGAAAAAAAGAGAGAAAATTAAGGGATCTGCAAAATTATAAAAAAAAATTTTGTGGCATTTTTTTAAAGACTTGAATTAAATACCTAAAGATGCCAAATATTATGAAACAAAGTGATCCAAATTCAATCTGCAGTGGCTAATGAAGTTTCTGCACTTAGGTACAACAGCATGTCATGTGATGATTAGGTGTGAACTCATTTTTGAAGCCCTAAGTAAACCAATGAGAAGCTGAAGACAACTAATTTGAGGGAGGCAGAGAAGCATAATCACTCACTCAGCAAGTTTTAGGCTACTCTTTGCCCAAAATTTTATGGTAACCTAAATTCTACTGTCCGTAGGATTTGTATTTTCCTAGCAGTCCTATAAGGGTATATAGTTTGGGTCAGTTAGACCTCTACCTTGCTTCTCTACCGGTGCTGTTTCTATAGCCTTTCTGGTGTCCATGTTTTAATCTGTTTTCCTGAAATACCTGTTGTAGCCCTGCAGATTACAAAGGGACAAACCAGCTCACTGGTAGGAGGACTGTGACTCCTGACAACTGCTTTGATGGCCTCTGCCAGCTGCCTAATACAGCTGCCTTATTTCCATTGGAGTCATTTGTGAGAAATATATTTGGCTGCTGCAACTTGATTTGCATTTTTTGAAATTTTATATATATATATATATATATATATATATATATATATATATATATATATACACAAACACACACACATGTATATATAATGATATAAATCATTACATATACACACACACACACATATATATATAACACAAGTATTTTCTTTTATGAATTAGTTCTATATAATTTATACCTGTGTTGTGAGTAATGTTCTCCAGATTTCCAGCTAATTACATTCTGGCTAAAGTACTTGGCATTAGGTTTGAAGATTGCAGCTGATCTCTTCTTTGCTGTATTTTTCAGATTCTAAGGATTAGATAAGCAATGACAATTAGAGACAGATAGTCTCTTTTATAAGTTGACTGAGTCAGCTTTAGTATTTAATCTGACTGAGAAGTAGCAGTTTTTATATTTGTAGTTTTGTCCAGTTAATCTTTACATATTGTGAAATTATATAGAACCCCACAACCTAAGCTCATCCTTTAGAAAATGCCCTAGGCAAGTCACTCTTCAATTATTGAGTGTATTACTTTATTACACCAAGGCATGTGTGTGTGTGTGTGTGTGTGTGTGTGTGTGTGTGTAAATGTAAATATATTAAAGTTTAGAAATAAAGAAAGGTATTTAGGGCTGTGCTAATGGTAGTGGAGGTTAGAAGAAAACTCAGGAGACAGAGGTGGGTAGATAGCAGGGAAGACACCCAGAGACTTGCCTTCAGCCACACGGCAGGAGCAAGCCTGGCCATAGACCTACAGAGACCTGCCTGATGCCACACCATGCAGTACGGTAGGGAGAAGACTTCCATAGACCTGCCTAACCCCGTGCCACATAGGTGGGCTATAGATACCCAGAAGCCTGGCATCAGTGCTATGTCCAGGTGTGTGGGTGACAGATGGGAGAGAAAGAGATGTGAAATAGTTTGAACATTGTGAAAGGTGATAGAACTAGAGATGCAAGGGAGGAAAGGAATAGCTTGTTGTGAGTAGCCAGCCCCGTCACCACCACCTGAGGCCATGGTGAAGTCCCAGACCATGCTGCCATGGAACTCCATGTCTGGTTCTGTGGCAATGTCTGTGGCTCATATTATTTCTAGAGACCATGAGGCTGTCCCTGGTCTGAGCAGTCACCTGGGGCCATATGTATGTCCAGGAGCTGTGCAGAACTGGCTCTGCACCTCACTGGCTGCTCTGCCCTGGAGAATTGGCCTCACCTTTCACCACAACAGCATTCAAGAGAGTGGGCCCTGTGACTTACCCGGGCTACAGAGTGGAGCTGGCTCTGGTGGCAGGAGTGTGAGCTGGCTCCAGATTGCTGGGCCTGCTACCTCCCTCAGTTGGGAAAGCTTACTCCAGGATTATGAGAGTAGGTGAGCGAGCCTTTTATCTTGCAAGCTGTAGCACTCTTGAGAGTCGGCCAACCACTTGTCTGGAAGCACAGTAGAGTTGGCCTTGGTGGAAGAGGCATAAGTAAGCCAATGTGGGCATGGGCATAGGAGAGCTAGCCTACCCATGTATTCACTGTGAGGTGGTGTGGCTATAGGGTGATTGCCCCCTAGTTGGCTCCAAGGTCATGAGAGCAGGACAGCTAGGCTCTGCCCCTCAATAATGCGAGTTTTGCACCTCTCCTAGGCAACACAGTAGAACTGACCCTGATGGCAAAGGCACAGGTGAGCCAACCCCACGAATGTGAAAGTGGGAGAGCTGACTCAGTCCTTTGATGGCTGCAGCCCTTGGGGGAATGCCCCCACCCACTGAAGTTCAACTTGTCAGCACAGTGGAGCTGGCTCCTGAGGCATAGGTGGTTGGTGCCCCTGAGGGTATGAAATCAGGAGAGCTGCTCCTACCTCCTGCTGATGGTGGTGTTGAGTGGCCTAGCCACAGTATTGTTGGAGAGTTTGATCTGGTGGTGTGAAAATAGGAGCACCAGCAGCCTGACCAGCTCAGCTATCCCCCATGCCCAGACATGCCCAGATTCAGAGATTTGAGTTGGCTCATTTCAAAATGTGCATCATCAGTGACATTTTGGGGCATGTGACAGTGTCAGTCCTCTAGATCCAGAGCTGCAGGATGTCCACGACACAGGGCAACAACAGGATAACTAGGAGGAGTCTGGCTGAGGATCCATTAATGATGGTGTCACAGAAGTCAGACCAATGGACTATTTGCAAGTGAAAATGTGTGGACAAGGGTGTATATTGTGGATACACAATGACACACTAGAGCTTCAATGTTGAGATGTTTTCTATGCTTTGTTTGTTTGTTTGTTTTTATTTGGGGGAGATTGCATTGGGGGACGGGCAGAGGGTGAACGTGAGGGATGGGGAGCTAAGTGGGGCTGGAGTGTGCGATGTGAAACTTATAAAGAATCAGTAAAAAGTCTGTATTTTTAAAAAAGTCATATCTTAGGTAAAAAATAGAAAAAAGAATAACCAGCATCTATAAATAAAATATTTAATCAGACATAAAAATCTAACTGGAAAGATTTATAAAAGTATCATTTTCCATTGTAAATATCTGTTTAATGCTCACATTTACATATGTGATTATTAGTACTAGATGCCCCATAATGGAAATAGTGAAGTGATTACAGAGAAAATGCTCTGAACATAGAGAGGATGATTGAAAGTGAATTAGTAATACACACACTGTAAGGGAAATCAATCCCAGGAGAACAGCACAGCTGGGGCATTTGAAAGGTCAGGTGATGGTACGAATATTTGAATTATCTAAGGGCTGAAAAAATTATTCATTAAAAGTGGTATCTTGGTCACAAAGAAATTAAGATAGCAAATAATATCAAGTTAAGGAAGACAATATTGTTGTGCTGTATCTTTCAGTGTCTTTCACCAGGTTATGATTTAGTTCCTTATGAAGTACATATATCATACAAGGCTTCCTTTATTTGGGTTTCATCCTCCCTGTGAGAATTTCCAGGATGAAAGTGTAGCCTGGCTCTGGTCTTTAGCAATAGAACATTGGGAAGCAATCAGGCCATCAGCTTGGACCCTCTTTGGCCCTGTGGCTTCATGAGTAACACTTGTATCTCACCATGTGTTACCCTATGCATCTTCCAGCTCTGCCAGCATAGAGGTTATCACATTTCACAACCCTAGAGTTTAAAATGTAATCAAGAGCGAAAATAAACTTCTTTCCATGAAACTTTAGTCTGGTGTTATGTCGTATGCATGTTGGGGGAACAGCTTGGGTTCCATGTCCTCTGATTCCTCCCTTTCAGAGTGTCCAGGCACGACTGCAAGCCAGGCTGGAAGGATAAAGCAGAGTCCAGAATGGGTGGGGTCTGCATGATCCTGGTCAGGCTGGGAGTGAGTGCCAGTGGGAGAGAGAAGGCCTTCTCAGAGAATCTTAGTGTTATAGCTCTTTTAGATGAAGGCCTTTTCAGACTATCTTTATTGAAACAGCTCTCCTGGACAGTCAGAGCTTGTGCACATACCTTTGTTGGAGGTGAACCGGGCATATATTTATGAATCTTGGAAAGTGGGAAGGAGAATCGTTGACTAGCGTTAAAAGTACTGTGAATATCTCTCTTTGTTTTGAGAGGTACTTGCTGGACAGGTTCTCATCAAGAAGACAGGAAATTGGACTTGTAAGTTGGCCCAGGTAGAGGGTATGGGGGGTCGGAAGCCCCAGACAAGGTCAGAGTCTCCTGGTAAAGAGAGTTGTCCATTTGCATCTAGCTCAGAGGAGCCCTCTGGTCATGAGAGACTAAGACCTTAATTAGCAGCATTTCCTCATAGTCTTGGTAGTTTTAGCAACAGAAAATGGATCATTACAAATGGTTAAGATAGAACTACTTAGATATTTGTAACAATAGCAACATTTCCATCATTCTTGGGAGAGTACTTGTCCTTGAAAGTTCTAGAGGAGATGCATAGAGCTGACTTGTTGGCAGCTCTATTCTCCACCCTGATGTTTGAAAGTAGTGACTCCTCATTATCTGAAGTTAGACAGGGCCATCTAAGAATGCCAGGAGAGTGGGATAGGGCAGAAAATATTGTTTGAGCTTTTTTTGTTTATGACCCTGGGACAAGGGAATGAGGTGCATATTTTACATATCAAAACAGACCTGGCCTCCTGATTCTCCCAGCATCCCTCAGTCCCTATGTGGTAGACTCTATCCCAACCCTGAACTTTCTAGCCAAGGAGTTGGGCTGCCCTTCACCCAGAGGTTCTTTGCTATATAATCTAGACATTTTGGTCTCTCTCTGTCTCTGTGTCTCTTTCTCCCTCTCCTCTCCTTCTCTCTGTATCTTCTCCTTCCCTTCTCTCTTTGTGCATGCATATGGTTCTTTCCTGCTTTCTCTTCCCTTCCCCCTCCCCTGTCTCTCCCCATGGTGACTTCCCTGGCCTTGGTCATTGGGACCAGTGAGTTTGACCAAGAGCAGCTTCCCAATGAACCTGCCTATACATAATCTAATCTGGCTTGAATTGGCTCATTTCACTGGTAGAAAAATAACCTATCAGCTTTAACATTTGAATTTTTCTGGTCAAATAATCACTTATTCCACATGTAGCAACTGAGAAACCTAGGTTTAGTTCTAGGTGACACAAATGGAAAGCAATGATCATATGGTGGTCAAAGGGCAACTTTGTGAAGTTGGCTTTTTTTCGACTACTGTGGGTCCTGGTGATCAAGTTCACGTCATCAGACTTGGCAGTAGGCATGATTATCAGCTGAACCATCTCATCAGTCCTTCAAATGATTTGTTTAAAAATAAAGCAAACAAGCTGAGGCTGGGGAGATGGCTCAGTCTATAAAATCCTTATTTTATAAACACAAATTTCAGAATTCTGATCTGCACATACAAGAGCCAGTACTGAAGCACATACCTGTAATCTCAGTTCTGAAGCTATATACACACTTGGCTCTCTGGGACTTACATGACAGCCAGTATAACTACATAGGTAAGCTCCAAAGAGAGACCCTGTATCTAAAACTATAAGGTTGAGAAGCAATTGAAGGCAACACCTTATATCAAATTCTGGTCTCAACATGAACACCCATATTTTTGCATGTATCTATGTAAACACATGAACACACACACACACACACAAACAAACACACACACAGAGAGAGAGAGAGAGAGAGAGAGAGAGAGCTATACACAAAATCCAACCCAAACCAATCCAACCCAACAACAAAAATATCAAATTGAATTGTTTGTCACTGATTTTAGGAGCGATGCTATTTACTATATAGCATAATGTCACCTTGACAGACCAGTCAGTTGAAAACCTTCCAAACGCCTTTGAACAATCTGTTAGGAAGACAATGGTGAAAGCTGACAAACTTGACATTTAACTTCAACTGTTTCAGATGGCCATGATCACTGTGACGATCTGAGAAGCAACTCAATGTACTTTCATTCATTTTGCATATTCTGTGGTATGGTTTCTACTTTATGTTAAAACAAAGATCAGAATAATCCATGACTAGACAGACCTCCCAGCAGACAGGTCAGGTCTAGTTTCATAGACACTGGTGGGGAAAGCTGTAATGGCTAAAATGGAAGTTCATTGCTACACTGTAAAAAAAATAATATTAGTAATAAGAGTGAGAATATGAAAAACTACCAAACACTTTCTAAATTGAGGAAAAATGCTACAAGTATAGGAAACTTGAACTAATTTAAAGAAGGTAAACAAAGAGCATAAGCAGAGATTTAAAAAACCTTAAGTGTAACAAACAGAAGATATGGGGTAAAAACATAATTACAGGAAGAAGTATAATAGCTATAACGGATAAGTGTGTCCTCTTCTAAGAAAATGTCAGCATTCCCACAAACTGTAAATGCTGGGGTGATCACAGTGGGGATTTATACCTGTTAATAATAATAATAATAATAATAATAATAATAATAAATAATAAAACCTGTCAGAGCAGAGTATTCAAAATCAGGTAAGTTTGGTTTGTAAGAGTCAGTCCTCACAGAATATGAGGATGCAGAAACCTGGAAAGGAAGGAAGAAAACATTCTAGGAATTCTCTGTCTATAGTAATACTAATTTAAAAGTGTTTAAAGATGTAAATCTTAGACCGAGTCACTTTGTGTGGAGTGTTTCTACTGAGGAACAGTTCACATTTTATGCCATCATAGACATTTACAACACCAGTGGATCTGTGAAGCAATGGAGATGATCTATCATTATCTAAACATATTTTAGTATAATTCTCAGTTACTGATTTTCAAAGTAATGAAATCTAAAACAGTTTGTAGAAATTGAATACTTGTATATCACTGATTTAGTGGAAATACATAGACAACACAATTGGAAAATATTTGCTGTGGTTGTGTGCATTTCTTATGGTGTACCTGAAGAGAAAAACTTCCAAGATGCCTAAATAAGTCATATAGAGAGTTTATTTATGCCTGAGTGGGATAGCTGTCCCAGGCAACATTTCTAGAAGCAGCTTCAACCTCCAGTTTGTTCATGTTTTTAAAGACAAAAACCACAATTGTGACATATACAGAAAGGCAGCTCTCCTAGACATCCGCAGTAAGCAAGGCTTTTGTTTTTTGTTTATTGGTTGTTTCTTTTTGTTTGATTGTTTGTTTTATTTTTGGTGTTTGTTTGTTTCAGCAGCAGAGATATTGCAATTAAGTGGCCAGGCAGTTCTCATAACCCTGAAGTCACATTGTATAGGTATTTACAGCTAGTCCAACAATTAGTATACTCTAACAGTTTATGGCTAATTGAAGTAAACAGAGACTAGTTTATACAAGATATGTTTTAGGAATCACACTATAGGGATACCTTCACAAGATGCCATTAGTAACTCTTACTATATCGATCATTTGTAAAATTATTAAACGGCCACCAGTTTCTACAATGTTTTTTTGATTTGGCATTCATATGCCAAACATACACCTATATTCAATCCTCTTATACAGATAAGAAGACAGATATGTATAAATAGATATTATTTAATTATGTATTGACATATCAATCTATATTTGTGGAAAAAGGAGGTGATTTTTCTTACAGTTGGACTTTCAATCATTTTGTACATATACATATGCACATATAGTCACATGTACATATATATTCATATATTCATAAATATGTGTTTCTTAATTAGCTTATTTAACAATTTAACTGTATCAGTACATAAATAGAAATAATTATATTTATAGGTAAGAAAGGGACCATTTCAAATCAATTAAAATTAGGATTGAAAAATGTGAAAAACTCAGACCAGGATTCTAAAGTTTTGAGCAAACGTAAACAAGGTCTTCTTGAAGACCTAAAATGCATTTCAAAAGCAGACATCTATTAAAGAATAAAGAGTATTCTAAAAACCATGCCTGTTTGTTTTTATGTTTTAAAAAGAAATGTTCAAATAAGAAAAGCTACAGACCAGAGATTCTGCCACAGGTCATTCAGATGGGAATGATGTATGAGTTTAGGTATACTATGGCTCTAAGAAGTTTCCAGGGACAGCTCTTATCCTTTTACATGCAGACCTTAAAGAATTTGGGATAGGGAGGCTAGCAAAGTTGGCTTGGGTTTTCAACAATCCTTTACAAAGTCTGTCTTCTGCTCTGTTTCTGAGTGACTGGACATTTGTGAAAACCTCCTGGACATTATACCAAATCTCTTCTTCCTTTGATGTCCTGTTCTGCACTGCTCCCGTGAAATCTCTAGGTAGGTTCAATGAGCTATTGCTAGGTACAAACTATCAGTTATTTCCCCAGGCTCAAGAGCTGTCTTTTTCCTCCTTTCACAAAGATTTGTATAAAAGATATCCCTGTCAGGTACACGTTAGGAATTAGAGATGTGCTAACCAGCACTGTTGACACCCTCAAAGGTAGCAGTTGACCAAAGTAGAGATGAGACTTGATAAACCAATATTTTCACCCTTACTTTCCTAGGTAGAAAGAAATAAGTTATTTTCTAGGACTCCATAATATTGAGGGATATTCACTTATATTAAAACAAGAGTGAATCTTATAATACATGATTTTATATCATCTTTTCTTCCTTTTTTTTAATTGGATATTTTATTTATTTACATATCAACTGCTATCCCCTTTCTCTCTGGAAACCCTGTATTCCATCCTCCCCCGCCCCCTGCTTCTAAGGGTGCTAACCACCTGCCCACCCACTCCCACCTCCCCACCCTGGCATTCCTCTACACTGGGACATCCATTGAGCCTTCACAGAACCAAGAGCCTCTCCTCTGATTGATGTCTGACAAAGCCATCCTCTGCTAAATATGCAGCTGGAGCCATGGGACCCTCCATGTGTACTCTTTGGTTGGTGATTTAGTTCCTGGGAGCTCTGGGGGTCTGGTTGATTGATATCGTTATTCTTCATATGGGACGCAAACCTCTTCAGCTCCTTCAGTCATTTTTATACTCCTCCATTAGGGACCACATGCTCAGTCCAATGGTTGGCTGTGAACATCCACCTCTGTCTTTGCCAGGCTCTGGAAAGGCCTCTCAAGAGACAGCTATATCAGGATCCTGTCAACAAGCACTTCTTGGCATACACAATACTGTCTGGGTTTGGTGTCTGTATATGGGATGGATCCCCAGGTGATGCACTCTTTGGATGGCCTATCCTTTAGTCACTGCTCCACACTTTGTCTCCATATTTCCTCTCATGAGTATTTTGTTCCCTCTTCTAAGGAGGACTGAAGCTTCGACACTTTGGTCTTCCTTCTTCTTGAGCTTCATGTGTTCTGTGAATTGTATCTTGGGTATTCTGAACTTTTGGGCTAATGTCCACTTAACAGTGAGTGCATACCATGTGTGTTCTTTTGTGACTGGGTTACCTCAGTCTGGATGATATTTTCTAGTTCCATCCATTTGCCTAAGAATTTCATGAATTCATTGTTTGTAATAGCTTTGTGTAAATGTACCACATTTTCTGTATCCACTCCTCTGTTCTTCATCTGGGTTCTTTCCAGCTTCTGGCTATTATAAATAAGGCAGCTATGAACATAGTGGCGCATGTGTCCTTGTTTTATGTTGGAACCTCTTTTGGGTATATGCTCAGGAGTAGTATAGCTGGGTCCTCAGTTAGTACTATGTCCAATTTTCTGAGGAACATTCAGACTGATTTCCAGAGTAGTTGCACCAGCTTGCAATCCCACTAACAATGGAGGAGTATTCCTCTTTCTCCACATCCTCACCAGCATCTGTTGTCACCTGAGTCTTTGATCTTAGCCATTCTAATTGATTTGAGGTGGAATCTCAGGGCCCCATATCCACCTTTCCTATACCACACCAACTTTATCAAAGCACATTATCTCAGGCTTTCCCTAAGTACTGACATAATGGTTCCTTAGTTTTCATCTTTAAATTTGTTAATAAGCAAAGGCAATTCATTTAAAGAGTACCGTCCTATAGTACCAAATAATGAAAGAAAAAAATACAATTATAAACACTGATACCTATTAGCAACATTGGGAATGGAAAGAGCAGAGTGGGATAAACAGAAGAATTTTCCAAATTGCACAACTAATATTTTTAATATTTGGTATTACTTGGGCACTACCCTGCTTTTTTTGTCAAATTGACACAAGCTAAATTCGTCTGAAAGAGAAACCTCAATTAATAAAATAGCTCCATCAGTTTGCTTGTAAGAAAGTCTGTAGTGTAAGATAGGATTGATGTGATAAGGTCCAGCTCATATTAAGCTGAACAAGTGGTCCTGGGTTCAATAAGTAAACATGAAAAATAATCCTTTTTGCCATGGGGAGAAAGGAAGTTAGCAGTATTGCATTATTTCTCCATGATTGTTTATTCATTTCCTGCCTTCAGGTTCCTGATTTGAATTCCTGCCCTGGCTTACTTAAATGATTAAGTGTAACCTAAGAGTTGCTCAATAAAATAAACTCCTCCTTACTCCATGTAGGGTTTGGATGTGGGGTTTTATCATAGAAATAGAAACCCAATCTAACACAGAAAACAAAACAAAACAAAACTGTGCTTCTTGTTTTCTAACTTACAAATACACCAAAATCAGTTACAGATTATTGGAAATAAAAGCTTACAAAAGGAATTTTGAATTTCTTTCAGATGATAACACAAAGATATCTTCTTGACATTCAGTACATATCAAAAAATCTATTAAACGGGCTGTAAGGTGCAGTTATATCCTAGAAAGTAGTCATATTTGTTCTCTTTTATAATTCTAGGGCTACAGAGTCAGGACAATTCTGAGGTTCCACCTGGAATAAAATTCATATTTCTGTCTTTTCCAGGCCTATTCAACTGGACATACTGAACAGATTCTACTGTGAGTGCTCCTCACCTTCACATAAACCCTTCACATGAAGTCTGATTCTGATAATACCTAAGATAAGATAAGAAAAGGGAGTTAAGTTCAAGATTTATCAAGCAACTGGATATTAAAACCATGTTTCAGCTTGTATATCCGAGAGAAGAGCTACATATAGACAATAGAGGGAAGGAAACGTAGTAAGTGCTGATGAGAATAAAGTTTAGCCAGAATTCTAACAGCATTGATAAGAGAAGTAGGCATTTGATCAACTACTAAATAGCATAGAAAAAATACTACTCAATACCTTCTAGATTAAATCTACCAATGTCCAATAATCTCAAAACTCAGTGATGTAATTTTTTTGGTATTTGTTTAGTAGGAACACATAAATTGTCCCTGTCTGTCTCTGTCTCTGTGTGTGTGTGTGTGTGTGCATGCACATGTGTGTGTTTACATGTAGGTGTTCTTTGAAATATAGAAAATGATATAGCAGTGCTATATCTAATTAACTAATTTTATATATATATGTATATATATATATATATATGTGTGCGTGTGTGTGTGTGTGTGTGTGTGTGTGTGTGTGTGTGTGTGTGTGTGTGACTCAGCCCAGGAGATTTTATATTATTCCCCCATAAAGGATGAAAACTGGACATGGAAGACTGATTTTTCTTATTCTGTTAGCAGAAGAAATAGCGGACGTCTGGCAAGGCATGCTACAAATGCTACAAATGCTACCATGTATTTGGAAAGCATAATCCCAGCAGTGGAAATCGATGCTATAAAACAAGATTAGGTTCAAATATATAACCATTGTTTATATTCTGAATACCACAAGGGTTTGAATACTGAAACATTCACAAGCCCCGCAGCTGTGAACTTAAATAAGTGGCCCATTTTTAGAGCAGTTGTTTTAGTGTATCTCACAAAGATATGCTGCCATGGTGACATTAGACAAATATTTGTAGTTCTATTCCATGAGATACAGTATTAACACATTTTGCCGATTTTGTCAGGCCTATGGTCCACTCCTTTACAATAGGTAGAGAAAGACTTTAGATTTCCTTTTTCTTTCCATTTTAATTAATTGTCGCAATAGTGAAATAGTTTCTATCTATTGCAAAGACACTTCTTTGGGATGAACTGCAGTAATATTAGCTCAGTAATACTGCAAACCAGTTTTTTTTTTTTTTAAATTAAATGTCAAAAATTAGTCACAATGGAACTGTTGAAAAGTCTAGAAGATAGAAGAAAGCAAAGGTTGTTGAGTGGAGTTCGCAGGTCCCCGGAAGACTGATAATCCCCGAAGTCTAATTGACCAAGTTCCTCCCCAGACATTTCTGTTCACATCCCTACTTTGTTTCTCAGACTGACAGTGTTGTCAACCAGTAAAACTCCGGGGCCCACCCAGGGATACCTGCCTGTATAGCTACCACAACAGTCAGTGCATCAGGACAATCATGACCTTTCAGGGAGCAAACTACTTTACCATTGAACATTAATGAGCACTCTTTATTCGAAGACAGTGTGTTTCATTCCTTTAATTTCCATATAAACTCTGACTTACTGACTCACAACAGAGCATTAGTGCGTTTTTTCCCTCTGATCAACTTTCTTCCTTCTTCCGTCTTGGCTCTCCTCATGTGTGCTTGAGTGTCCAACCCATACAATGAATCTGTGGTTTTCATAACATCAAACTCTTTATTTTCAATAAAACTGGCATTCATAGGGCTCATATGTTAACTCAAGGATTGGTCTAAGCACCAATATCTTTGAGTCAGATATGAAATCTTTAATTCTGGTTAAAGAGCAGATGTATTGTTAACTGGGCATTTTAAATGCAAATTTCATCTTACAATTAAAAGACACTGACAGTTTAAACCTCATCCAGTCTTGATAAGCAAAATCATGTTTCCTTGCTCCTAGCACCACTTGTGGAAGGTAAGTCGGCTTCCGAGGTCCATGGGGCTATGGCTTTGGGGAGTACAAAGTAGTGACCGTAAGTCGGAGCCTGCTTTTACTGGCAGAACAACTCTCACTGTCTTATCTGCATCTGTTATGAAGAAAAATATATTAGCGTAGATCTTTTAAACCCAGACTAGACATTTGAACTGTCATTTTCACCTCTGATTTCCATCAAGGTTCATGCAGCTTTTAAAGGCACTCAGTAATGTATCCTGTATATCAAGATTCACAAAAGGCACCCTTTCTGTTCTACAGGGGTGAGAGGCAGAGCGCCGGACTCTTTGTAGTCCACAACCAGGGA
This sequence comes from Uromys caudimaculatus, assembly GCA_028551405.1. Taxonomy (NCBI): domain Eukaryota; kingdom Metazoa; phylum Chordata; class Mammalia; order Rodentia; family Muridae; genus Uromys; species Uromys caudimaculatus. The sequence goes on from CM052703.1 coordinate 38,959,579, forward strand.
GTTCAAAAGCACCAACAAAGGACTTTTATGCAGCCAAGGACTTTTTTCTATGACTTTTATTCTGAGCAAAATGTATTCAGCCAGGAAAGAATGGGAAATGTGGTCTTAAAATAATTTCTGTGGCAGAAACTGGATTTCAAATGATATAATGAACTAATGTGAGGGAAAGGGAAGGAAATAATTAGCTCAAACAAGGCATTTGATAGAGTTAGCAAAAAATAATTGATATACATTTTATGGAGCTCTTATAAAAAGGACTATATGGGTAAATTAACAGTCTTGATGGCTTTATTTGAAAATGTAGGTGCATGTTAAATATCAATGTGATATCTTACACATAAGCTATATTAATTTATATACTTTTACTCTTTATCAACCAAAGACTATGTTATTTTTAATAGCGGAATTTCTATTTTCCATCTAGAACAGCAATTTTACTACACACATCGTGTCTATGATTTTACAGAAATACAACAAAATATATAAATTATGACAACAATGAAACTGCAACATGTAAAACATTGCAATGTAAGTTTAATTATTTTTAGAACTTAAAAAAAATAAAGAATTGATCTACCTGCTTTTTGCAAAAACATGTAAGTGGAAGTTAATGTCTGCGATGCTGGTATACACCTGTAATTCTAGAGCTTGAGAGGTGGAAGCAGGATTAGCAGAAGTTCAAGGTCATTTTGGGTCACGCAAGTGTCGATCTCAAAATTAGGACCTAATTGGATACAGTTAACAGAATTTCCAGTCATTTATTTGGTTGGGCAACGAATTGTGTTGATCAGGCCATATTCTTAATGTAGACTCTATCTATCTATCTATCTATCTATCTATCTATCTATCTATCTATCTATCTATCTATCTATTTCACTGTGGTGAGTTAATTATGGTCTTTCAAATATTCACTTTCCAGGATGAGTATTTTGGGTATGTCATTAAGTAGCTTTGCACTCCTACCTGTGCTTCAGGCAGAAAGTTACAAAAGAGTACAGCAAAGTATAAAATATGTAAAGCATGATGTAACTGGGTTTAGTCTTTAATATCAATGCATTTACTCTTAGATTTGGGAAAGGCACATAGTTAGAAATATTTGATTTTCCATTGATAGGCTTATGGGTTGATGAAATCAGCAATTAATAACTTTAATGTTTTGAAATACACTGCTGTAGATGTGCAAATGTGGGAAATGAGAATGTTTGCACTGACATTTAGATTTCTTGATTTGAATGTTCAGGGAGTATTACACACATAGTATTAAAAAATTCTTTTGGTCTTTTGAGACATCTTATTAGCATAAATACAAAGTTTACAAACAGTAAGCAGATTTTATTCTCACTTTAAAAAATTGAGAGACAGCCTATTAAATCCAAGTGAGTTAAAAGGGAAAAGAAAGGTTACTTCGATGAAACCATTTGCAAAGAGCCTTTTGCAACAATGTTATCAGTAGGAAAAGCATGTTGCAAGGTCTAAGTGTCTGCTGGGGCTAGTTCTCATAAATCTTAAACAATTCAAATTTATAAAATTTATTATAAAAACTTGAAAATAAATTAAAAATTCACACATTCACATTGATCAGAACTAAAAGGTATAAACATCAATGAACTTAAAATACTGTTAGAATAGGCATCAAACTATTAGGCATTAAAAATAAAAGTTCAAAGATATAAATTTTTTATAGAAAATTATTTTTAAACTATTTTAACTTTTTTTTTACTACAGTGTAGTGTTCTATTCAGGTTTTTTGCTAATTTAAATACCATTTATTACTTGAAATATAATTAACTCTCTAATGTTGATCATGCTATATATGTAGAAATGAATTCTATTTTAATGGAGCTGTTCCAGTTCATCACAATTAGCATAATAATGTGTAGAAGTTAAATGAAAAAACTAAAAGCCAAAACAAGAATGAGAATGAGTTCTGGACATTCTACTAAAACAAAGATGATAAAAGAAATTTGCTGAGAAGCTTAGTTTAGTGAAACTAAGAATACAGACAGGACACAATGTAAAATAAACATGTACTTAAGAAACTGTAAGAACTACACAGAGAAACCCTGTCTCGAAAAACCAAATAAATAAATAAATAAATAAACAAACAAATAAATAAATAAATAAATAAATAACTGTAAGAATACTTATAAACACAAAAATTTAAGTATATCTATGTCAAGAACTGTATCCTGAGGCCTGCCACTGATTCTCACTGAGACTTCTTGAGACTTGTGTACTCCTGGAGCTGTGACTTCACCCTTGGAAACTCTACCCAGACACTATCTGTAATAACATAAAATGATATCGAGTTATAATTCAATCATCAGAGAGAGTGGCATCAACATTCACTTCAACTTTTCTTCATCTCGCTCTCTCTCTTTCTCTCTCTCTCTCTGTCTCTCTCTCTCACACACACACATACACACACATACACACACACACACACACACACACACACACACACACACACACACACACACACACACATACACACCCCCCCCCCAATACATGGCTTTTGTGACTTTGATTCTAAAGCCATATTTTAGAGAAACATGGTCTTGTGACAGAACAGCTGTCTGCTTTATCAGACCTACAAATAACCTTAACTTTTTTGATACTAATGTAGACCTTCCCTTTACTAATGTGGTGCTGAACCTGAAGGACTTCACCATGTTAATATGTTAAAATGCTCTCTTCTACATTCCAGGAATCTCAATACTTCCTTCTTGGTGTAAAAATAGAATTATTGTGGATTTGCTAAAACATAACTAACAAAAACCCACAAAATGGAATTTATTTTGTGTTGGCCACCTCTTTCTGGGCACGGGGTATGCATTGCAGTGTGATTGATATACACAGGGACTCTCCATTGAAGAAAACGATTTTTCCCTTTCTCAGAAAGGCATCTTGGTTAGTGGTGGGACTTTTGTCCACTTCCCCTTCTCAGTGCTGGGATAGTTTGAACTTCTGCAGGTACTAAGCATGTTGTCACAGTCTCTACAAGTTCATATGAGTATCAGGCCTGTTGGGTATGGAGGGTATGATTTCAGTGCAGAGATCTGTCACCTATGGCTCTTATAATAATCTTTCCATCTTCTCTTCCTTCTGAAGAGTTCTCTGAAGCTTGAGGAGAAGGGTTTGATAAAGAGATTTCATTTAATACTGTGTGTGCCAAAATCTCTTACTCTCTGTACATTGCCCAGTTGTAGGTCTCTGTGTCAATTACCTTCTACTACACAAAGAAGCTTCTCTGATGAGGGTCGAGTGGTACACAAATCTATGGGTATAGCAGGAAGTCATTAAGGGCCACTTCATGGCTACATTACTTTAGCAGAATAAGTTGTAGGTTTCCCCTAAGGTCCATAGCTTGTCTACACTTGGATTCTTGGTCATTTTGGCTGTATCGGATATGAGTTCCATTTCACTGAGTGTGAATTAAATCCAATCAAAAGTAATGTTGGAGTTAACTTCATTGGCACAGGAAAGGACATTATGAACAGGACAGCGATGGTACAGACTTTAAGACTAATGATTAATAAATGGGACCTCATGAAGCTAAAAAATACAGCAAAGGATTCCACCATTCAAGCAAAACGGCGGCCTACAGAATGGGAAAAGATCTTTTAAAAAGCTTTGACCTAGTTTTGTGAGCGTGCTATGTTCTGCAGAGACTTAAGGTTAAGATGAGGATTTCTCTGTCTTGAAATAATAAATTTCTGAAGTGAACCACACTTATGGCCTTGACTTGGTTGCTTCTTCATAAACAATAGAGTATGAAGAAAAATCCTAAATATCCAAAATTTAGAATAAAAACAATTTTTCAAAACTTTTCTCTAGTTTTCTGATTCATAAGATGAGCATTTAATTGGATTGAAATCTGTCAATCCCAGTAACTTGGTGTAGTTGCAATTCTAGGCAAAAATTACAGCAAATATGCTAATAGCAAAAATGTGTTAAAAAGCAGTGTTAGAGCTTTTCTGAGGACATTTGAGTTCTAGCCATGTTTACTATAAATCCAGCATTAGAAATATTCATTTTATGTAAAAATTAAAGTTTATAGTATAATGTATTGATCCTATTACAATTTAAATACAAAATTTTATGTTATGTTAATTACTCTTTATTTTTAGATTATTGATATGTTTGTCAAATTAATTTTGAATGTATTTGGTTTTTGTACATGTATCACTTTATATAAATAGCTCTTTCTTTAAATCATTAAACTTTAACATATAGCAATCCCAGTAAATTTGTCCTCAATTTGGATGACCCATGAGGTAGAAATTCAATTAATGATATTCTTTTAATACACTGTACTTCAGCCCTGACTGAATTCATACATTCTCTCTTCTCACTACTAACCTCAAACTATGATTTCTTCCCATGACTGTGAAAATGTGTCTAGGTAATGGCACTTGTTCCATTTCTCTTTCTCTGTGTCTCTCTCCCTCTTCTTTTGTTATTCATTCTTTTACAGGTGTGTAGGCATGTGATGTTCATGTGTTTGTATGTCTATGTATGAATATGCTTACCTGTGTTCATTCCTGTGATGATCAGAGGTTGGCTTCAGGCATCTTCCTCTCTTGCTCTTCACAGTATATTTTGTAACAGCATTTCTCACTCAACCTGGAGCTCTCCCTTTGGATCCAGTGCCTAGTCAATCAACTTATGGGATGCAACAGTCTCTGCTCCTTCCCCAGCGCTGGAATTACTATGGGTGCCACAGATCTAAAATCCATTTCCTCATTCTTGCATAGCAAGCACATTATCTGCCGAGTCATCTCACCAATGCCAATGTAGATTTTTCTTAAGATATGTTAATCTTCGTTCAAAATAAATATTTCATTTGTACTTGAAAATTACTGAATATAATCTTCTATTTCACAGGGTTTTTTAAAAATTCTATTTTTACATTTGTGTGATCTTTTTAGTCATGGTTTCCATTATCCTTGTATACATCTATAGTACAGAGTATCAGATAGGCCATCAACACTTCTCCTGAGAGTAGAACTGTGTTTTGTAATTTGCTAATGAGTGGAACACAAAGTAGCAGGAGGAGACTTAGCATGACACCTCATTATCAAAGTGTTCCTTTGTCACTGGTTCACTTAGTATATTCACTTTTGCCATTTTTAGGCTGAAATTCATTAAATAATAAGTTTATTTCTAAATAGCCTTTAGATTTTTAAAAACAAAAATCACCGGTATGTATTGATGAGAGACAGTATGATAATTTGATTAACAAACTTAATGCATATTTTATTAGTCTGTTCATTTCAAAAACTTTTGTTGAGTTAGTATGTTTGCTTATGTACGTTGGATGAATAACAGAACAAAAGTATAAAAAGAGAAAGATTTTTTTTATTATTTTGGTCTTATAAATCAGAATCTATCTCAAGTACTTCCTTGCCTATGAAGCTTTTTTGTTTGTTTGTTTTTGTTTTTGTTTTTTATTTGAGACTTCCTTACTGCCCTCCAATTCTAGAATTCAACTTCTTTATTCTCCCAGAGGACATTATACAATATAGCCATCTAATTTTTTCCTTTTTTAAATGATGCTTGCAGACTGGAAGCTGGTTATAGGCTTACTTTTCTATGTATACCCCATACCAGGATCTCTATTCACACACACACACACACACACACACACACACACACACACACACACACACACACACACATACACACACACACACACACACACACACACAGAGAGAGAGAGAGAGAGAGAGAGAGAGAGAGAGACTATTATTCGATCATATGGATGAAGATTGTGTAAGAAACAGACCCCCTGGTCTGCTTGTTTTACCAGATTCCATTGCTCACTTAGCAGTTATACTGAGACTTCTTTCTCAACTGTATGTGAGTTTGTCAATTTGGACTTTTAATTTGATACTCCATGCAGAATTTCTGATGACATCTTTGATTTCCATTTCATTCACAGATGTCTATGTTGTTGAGAGGAGAAGTTAGGGCATGAAAGTAAGAATGTTATCCCATGGATAGTATGAAAATCACTTTGAATCCTGGTCTCAGAATGGGAACCAATATGCACATGAGATTAATTATTTCATACAGTGAACTCTTCTTGTAACAGTTAAAACAACTTTCTCTCATATTTTATAGGTATTAAATCAAGCCATGGATTCAGTTGCTCAGTGTGTGCATTCGTTCTTTCATCTCTGCTGTACATGGGCATATGTGCCTTCTAAGGTATGTTTTATTCAGAAATAGGAAAATTACTTGTGCTTATTAACCAGAAGGGGCATATGCATTTTAATGAGTTACTAAGATTAAATACAATGCCATTCTTTTTGCTTTACATGAGTTTTCTGAGAAATTGCACCTTAGTTAATTCTACCTAAACACATGGAATCAAGGTAATATAAAAATATTGTAATTTTTTAAAACCATTCTAAGTTGGCACAGTTTTCTTCTTGCGTGTTTGTGATGCTTCTCAAAGTCAATGTGAGAGGGCTCTTAGAACAAAACTGAACTACAAACTGTCTTTCAGCGCTTTGCAAACTCACATCTTTCACTGTTATGTAAAATTTGTCCCAACATTCTGCCCAGCAAGATGGCAATCATTAACAATATGTTTCCCTCAACTATTGCCACAAAGCTATTATTCACACAGGTTTACAACCGAGTTAATTTTTGGAGAGAGCTGTTGAAAGAGGCCAGGAGTGCAGCATTTATCAACACAGCCTTTTCTCCTCTTTGTAATTAGTGTGGAAAGGTTCCAAACAGGAGTCAGCCCCACAGAAGTCTGTGCTTCACAAAGCGAGGCTTGTTAACAGACACAGGAAACAATTTTATTTTCCAGAATAAACAACTGCGTCACAAAGCCTTTTCATAAGCGGCACAATCTTATTTACTACACTCCTTAAGTGTTGAATGCAGTTTATATGCTTCCGTGCTTTTTCATTAAAACTTAAAAGAACTATTATTCTGACTCAATGTAGATGATAATATGTTCGTAATGTTGCCCGCAGTAGGACTGTAGACTTTCCCCAGTGATACATTTGCTTTTCTATTATTTATTTTTATAAATGTCCTGTAACTGTTTGTTTGTTTTTGATGCATGATTGCTCTTTTAAATTTCATAGCCTACTGTTAAAAATTTGCAATAGTTCATTTTGATGTTGTCAAAATATCTGTTCACTACCTTTTTCATAAAATTTAGCTTATATTATATTTCTGTTTTCTTCCAGTTAAAACAGCTAGCCTAGGTTGTTGGTTATTCATATATATAAACATTAACAGTCACTAAACACAGCACACCACTGAGTATCCTGTGAGTTTGCATTAGTTGAATGAATTAGAGAAGCGCATCTATCTTATCAAAAAATCTACTGTTTTTTTCTCTTAGTTGCCACTATGGATTAACATGGGCACTCAACTGTACATTTTGGCAAAGCATAAGGTCTTCATCTTGGATTTTCCTCAAGTCACTGAATAATAATGTATACAATTTTGAAAAATTCTGTTTCAATTTGAGAAAATAAAATATGTCCAAAGTTTGCATTCTTCCCAAGTGCGTTGGGTACTTTAGAACTTAGTTGGCATTGAACAAATGCTTTTTGACAATATTTCGCTCCTCACACAAAGTAATATGAAAAGCTGAGGTCATTTAAATTAAGGTTGCAGAAATATATTGAAATGAAGTCATAGTGGTATTGCTACATTATGATTAATTTCTCGTTAGAAAATGTTATTCAGTGCTTTGCTTTCAGGGAGAGAGATCAGACAGGCAAGACAACCATAATCTCTGATACCTTGATGTTGACACTGTGTACTTAGGCAAAATTTAGAAATTTTTATTTTAAATGTTTTTATACTAAAGTCAGTGAGGGTAATTTTGTAACCAAGAAAATAATAATTTCTATACAGTATAAGAATCTCTGAAGACTTCTGTGTGAAAGAAAGCTTACCAAAGAAATTGTTCAC
>CM052703.1:38967628-39057192 GCA_028551405.1 Uromys caudimaculatus
CTTCTTCTTCTTCTTCTTCTTCTTCTTCTTCTTCTTCTTCTTCTTCTTCTTTTCCTCCTCCTCCTCCTCCTCCTCCTCCTCCTCCTCCTCCTCCTCCTCCTCCTCCTCCTCCTCCTTCTTCTTCTTTTTCTTCTTCTTCATCTCCTCCTCCTCCTCCTCTTCTTCATCTCCTCCTCCTCCTCTTCCTCTTCCTCCTCCTCCCCCTCTTCTTCTTCTTTTCCTCCTCCTCCTCCCCCTCCTCCTCCTCCTCCCCTCCTCCTTCTTGTTCTTCTTGTCCTTCCTCTTCTTCCTCTCCCTTCTTTGTCCTTTTGTTTTTGCAAACACTGTAATGATCTTCTTGCCACATATTCTCAAAAGCTAAGGAAATTTTTTACATAGAGAGGTACACTGGTTATAGATATATTTTAAAATTTTATATACATATACAAATAATTGCACACACACTATTATTTAAATTTTTATAATTGTTTCTGGTTATATATTCTGTGAATAGTTCATTATCCTGATTGTCAGATATATGAACTAAAGGAAGACAAAAATCCTCCTCAAAGAACAAAGTTTGACAAGAACATTACTGAAACCTTTTATTTACTGATGCTACTTGTTCAGAATCCTCTTTTCTATAAAAGAACCTCAGTTACTGTAGTATCTCCTTTTACTGGTGCTGAATTCTGAGGAACTTCATCACTGTGTTGTCCTCGATCAAAGATGTTCCTCCCATTGCAAAAGGTCACCTTAAATTAAATAAATACATTCTTCAACATGAAAGCAGAAACTTCACACATCAAGTATTTCAGTGTTCTCTAAAACTATTCAAATTATACATTCCTCCCATATCGTAATATTTCATATATTTTCATGATGTTGAAATCTCCACCTATTCCATGTTAGACTCTGACTTCATCTAAATAAACAGTTTGGGATACCCTGTTACTTAGTTCTTTAATATTCAGCTGTTGTAAATATGTCTGTTCATATATTTCTGTGTGAATATGCATGTGAATGTTTGAGTCATGGTGAAAACTTTTCTTTTTTAGTTTCCTGCCCCCTTGTGGATTTTTATTATTTCTTAATTACCCAAATCAATATGCAAGAAAGGATAGAAGCATCGATCTAGGCTTATTAATCACATCTTTTCAAAATTCCAAGTTACAGCAAATGAAGAATATATCAGCACTTCACCTAAAGAATCACATATATTTTATAAAGATACTGTTCTTCACTCTCAGATTTCATCTGCAAATTGCCAATCTTAGTCCTTGGCACTGTGCAGTTAATGTTTCAAGCATCCTTTTCCATTAACATAGCACATAGATTTTTGTATACTATCAACGTATTAAGTTTGAAATTTATTACAAATGATCATGATCTGGTTTTAATGTTGAAAATATAATAACACTTAATTTTTCAGTCCCTTTTCTACAGTGGGGCATTCCTGGAGCTTAATTTTGGTAATGTGAAAGCATTAATTCATTTAAATTCCACATTAAAAGGGCAATCCCAGGTGAAAGTCAAGCACTGTGTATCTTTAACATTGTCACAGTGGAGGGGTCATAGATGAAAGAGATACAGAGAGAATGCACCACCTAATGCTCCCCCCGTACCATAGGATTCCCTTACCTGTAGTTAGCCTAATTAAACCGGATAAGGGAATGCTCTTAATTGGCTCCCTGCTCTATTAAGTAATGCAGATTTTTCTTTTCCTAGTTGTATAAGGTATCTCTTTGGCCACACTCCATGTACATGGAAACTGTGTACTTCTACATTTTCATGCTTTTGTTTCTCTGTTTCCTTTGAAGTTAAGAACGTCTTCTAATACAGAAAAATGCATTATAAGTGAAATCAAGGATGGAGAATAGGCTGATAACACACTGGATACCTCCTCCAGAAATAGTTTAGTCCCTTATTTTATTTTACTTTTAATTTAATGATAAGTCAAATCAGCCAAGGGAAATTTGTTGCAACATATTGACAAAAATGTGTATATTTTCTGATGCTAAAAACATAGAAATATAGGTAAAATCATTAATATCATTCCATTAATTTATCCGTTCTTCAAGGATTTATTTTTATCTTCAGTTTTCTGTATGTTCATGTGTCTGCATGTGGATATGCACACATATGTGTAGGTACCTGCAGCAGACAGAGAAAGTGTTGAATACTCTGAAGCTGGGGTTAGAGACATATGAGCCACCCATTCTGGGTGCTCAAAACAGAACTTATTTGCTCTGTAAGAGCAGTTAGGACTCATAACTGATGGGCCACCTCACCAGACACACTGTCTTATCTCTTAAGAAGACATTTGTCCTCCTCCCATGTAATTATTTAATGTATAATATTGGGCCCCTCCCCCCCTGTGCGTGTGTGTACATTCATGAAATTTCATGAAATGATGAAATGGAGCTCGGGGCTATAACATGGTAAGGGAAAAATTTAACAGTTAAATATGTACACAGGAAAAACAAATAAAACAGTAAATCAAATAATAGGCAAACCCAAGAATGAGATGAAAGAAGCATTTTCAAAAACGAAACAAACAAACAAAAACAATAACAATAATAAAAACAAAACAAAACCCTGCTTTAGTAGCTCTGAGGCATGAGAATTACTGTTTTGATCTTTCCCATACACTATCTGACAAACCCAAATTGCTGAACTCTAATTACTTTTTATGCAACATGAGAACAATTTCTATCAAGGCAACTATTAAAAAAGAGAAGTAGTTATGTTTTTCTTTATTTCTGTTAATTTTATCTTAGTTTCTGTTTATCTTGTAGGAAGTAATTAGGTACATTCAGGTTCAAATAACACCAGAGTTGTGTTGACTTTAAAATCAATGCCAAATAGTTACGTATAATACAACAGTTACTAAAAACTGAACTTTTTATGTATTGTTAATAACAATGTGGTTGTTCTTTTTGGTCACCTAGAACATATTAAATACCTATTATTGACCAGCCCCATATCTCTTGTCCTAAAACAACCAATAATGCTAAAGCTAAAACCGAGCCATTTGCAAAGCTTGTCAGCAATATTCATCACATCTTATATAACACACTGATTTTTATTGCATGATCATATTTATAATCTTTCTATACACACGATATTCAAATAAAGCAACTTAAAAGTTGATATATGCAGCTGTTTCACAGTTACTAGCAAGTCTTCTGTTAAATGTACTCTCCCTTTTAATTACTATGAAAGCCTTATTTCTATATGTTAATGTTATCAACAAGTTAGAAGCAATGAAATAAAATTCATCTAAGTAACATATCTAAAGTACCACCATTATTTATTCAAACACACCCACAGAGAAGATATGTTGTTTATATATGTTTGTATTATATAACATATATTTGTATGATAATATTTGTGTTATTTATTATATAATTTATTAAACATAAATTTTTGTATTATTTTGGTGTTACACTCACCCCTTTCCTACACCCTAAACAATTATGATCCAGTTGTCCCTTGGTGTTTTGGGGGAGATCAGTTGCAGGAGCCCAACCAATAACACAGATGCTCACGTTCCTTATAAAATATAACTCTATCTTTCCACACAGGTTAAATCATACTGGATCCTTTCTAATACTTAAAGTGACCTAAATGCCATATAAACACTTTTCATATGCGTTGCTTGGGCACACATATACAATTTCCACATGTTTAGAACAGATGCAGCCACCATTGACCTAACTTCCTTGTCAGAGAAATAGCTGGAAGAGTAGTAGAAGGTTGCAGATCTTGCAGACATGAAACACTGACTTGTTATACTATTTACACAGCAATTTTTAGTATATACTTCATTTTATATTTGACTGTGTTTTACCCCCAGTGTCAAAAGAAGATCAGTAGGAACAAAAGCATGTATGGTTTTATCTGTCCTACATACCCACTGCTTTTCCTAAGATGAGAGTGTATCACTAACAAACCTCAAAAACCCATTATCTACATAAAACAAACAAACAACCTCCCTCACAAAACTGAAAACTCACTTTAGGATATTTATTATATACTTTTATACATATTTATTTCTTTTAAAATACTTTAAATTGCTTAGATCTGTTTCTTTTGGTTTCATTATTATTTATCCACAAGGTTTATAGTTGGTAGGATCATTCAATTGAAGAAATGCAACAAATACCTTTTACTCCTGCCCATTGGAATTGGTTAGTAGAGAACAAATCTCAGTAGTTCTTTCCAGAGCTTACAAGAAGCATCTTACAGACATCTATGGCAGCTTTAAAAGAGTCTGGTCAGTTTCATTCTAAATTCCCATTGTCTTATATGTTCAAGTGATCGTTGACTGTATGGCTGCTGCGAGGTCAGTTCACAGTCCTGCTTTCTATAACTCATGGGTGTTGTGTATTTGCTTTTCCAACTTGCTGTATTCTATTTTCAGGAAAACATATCTCATTCAATTTTCATAATAATGTGGAAATAATTATTCTGAGGTGCTTCCAATTTGTCCTATTAAAATGATCAAATTGAAAATCACACCTGGCCTTTAAGCATATCATAGCCTTTCAGTGTTCCCAATTTCAGTTTTTGATAGACCATGAGCATGAAAAATCAAATGAGAACTTAGAGATAACTTTAACATCCATCCTTGTTACGCCCAATGTAGGCTCACATGCTGATAAATGTTTCAAAGTCTAAGTCCGACATCACCAACTGAAACAGTGCTGCCTTCACCTTGTACCTTTTGTATGTGAAGACTTTCTATGAATGAGAAACTGCCAACAGTGATTTGCTTAAACAACTTAATCTCTGCATCTCAGGTTGCAGCTCAGAGGTGCTGATGGCCAAGCTCCTTCCCTCACAGGTTCAAGTAGTTGGCCAGGGGGTGTTCTGCTCTGGATCTTAGACTTTGATTCAAGTTGATTCAGATTGTTAAACAAGTTTGGCATTTAAGAGTAAGGATTTTGCACTCCTACTCTTACTAGCCTTCCTTGAGTCTTGTCCATGTGTCATCTCTACCAGATGGCTTATTTTGGCTTGCAATGACCACTTGATCTCATTGCTCGGTCTGTAGCTGCAGGGTTCATTGTGCTGGGAGGAAAACTGCTTGCCACATGTGCTAGAAATCAAAGAGAAGACAAAATAATCCAAATACCTTTCTTGTGGCATGTCCACAGGACATGATTTTGTCCAACTGAATCCTTCCTTTACCTTTCAAGTCTGCCACAGGCTTCAGAACAAGATTTTCACAATAGGTCAAACCTGGCCATTTGTTCAAATGGTAGCAGGAGACATGTTAGAATTCTCAATATCAGGATTGCCAGCATGAACCAAATTTAACCCACACCTTTCACCACTTGATTCTCTGCTGAAGGGGTTTTTTTCACATAAAACATTGATTGTGTTTCTTACCTAAACTAAACTTTGCTTACTTCTCCTCACTGTTGAAATAACAAAGGCACTGTGGGTAGATGGATGGCTGGACCCTAGCTACCTCTTCAGCTGTGTTCTCTGCTAGATTATCTTGACTTTTCACTTCAATTAAACGTGTTTCTATTGTTCTCTTTTATTTGTCACACTCCCTATTGCCGCAGGGATGCAGTATAATCTGATCCCTCTGCCTGGACCTTTCTTCCCTGCCTTTTTAAATAGTAGTAACGGCTTATTCTTCAGATCTTAAGTTAAGTATCACTTTCATAGACTGACTTCCCCTTTTATGGACATACTTTGCACTATATAATTTTTTCATAGCACTTTCAAGGCTGAAATTTCTTTGTGTTGTGAAGTAAATATTTCAGTCTTCTCTACCAAGCTGCTTAAAGCAGAGACCAATTTGAGTTTTTGGTCCCTTGTGTATTCCCAGTGCTAGGACAAGTAGCTAGCATAAACTCAAGGAACATATGTTGTCTGACTAAAACCATTTAGGTTTTTGAAGTGATATAAGTTACGTTACTTTTGTAAAGAAATATGATCTTTTAAATATAACAAATCATGTCTGTGTATGTTTATAATTTCTGTTTGAAACAAATTTTTTATTTTCATCCTTTAATATGATATGTATAGGAATGTCATGAAAATAATAGTGTTAGAAAAATTGTCCATTTATAGATAGCAAGGCTCAGATTCAGGGCAGTTTAGAACAAATTGTTTAAACTTTTGAATTCATATGGGACACAATCATTTAAAAGCTATGAAAAAATTATATAGCACTAAAGTATGTGCTGAGATGTTGTACCTGTGGAGTTTTATAAAGAATGCTATGGTTACAGACTATGAAAATCTATAATACATGTAAGCATTAAAATTTGAAGATGGAAATAAATATTCAACCATGGGGCAAAATCCTGAAGAGTTGAGATCTTACCACCTATACCAAACCAAATGTCCATGTGAAACTACCCAATATCAGTTAGGTCAGAACAGGGGATCTCTGAATTCTTGCCCTTTATCTTAGAAAAAAGAAATATGTTTCTGAATATATATATATATATATATATATATATATATGCATATATATAAAATATATATGAAAATATAAAATGATCACTGAACAGTAGAACTCTCCATAGTTAAAAACAAACAAACAAACAAACAAACAAACAAACAAACCACAACTGGCCAATTTGTAGAGCACAAGGGACTAGTAGTCCTCAGTCCTGAGTGTTACAACTCTATCATACCTCCTCCACTCTCAACTTAGGGATCAACACAGAAAAGAGGACAGAAAGATCGTAATAGCATGAGGTGTTCCAGACATCAGCATATCTGGTCAATAGTCGTGTGTGTGTGTGTGTGTGTGTGTGTGTGTGTGTGTGTGTGTGTGACTACATGCATAAGACCTGAATAAGGTCAAGCCAGACCCAAGTCCAGTCTGACAGCAATGAAGTCCCACTTATAGTTGAGGAGACACTGACAATTGATGGCTACTGGGGGAATCAGTTATCTTCAGGAAAATGGCCTGAGATGCTACCTGTGTTGAGAACTGACTCTACATCTAACTCAGGGCCACTGGTTAAACTTGCAGCCTAGATTAATCTCCATCATCCACTGATTTTCTTATGCTCCATGATCCTAGTAGTCATGGCTCTTACATCTGTTTGCACTCATAGCACAATTGAACTAGCACAAAAACGTTAGTTGTTTAAGCACCTGAGAAGAGAGTCTCCTTCCCCCTCCACCATTGTCTACTGGCCAGATTAAATCACATAGCAATATTTTAAATAGTGTTTAAACAAAAAGATAGTTAGAACTGTCTTCCCCCTGAGACTGGACAGAAGGCCAGATTCTTTCTAAAATATAATGCTCAAATAAAAGGGGGATAGTACGAGTAAAAATTGGCTGTTCAGAGAAAGCTGAATAGATGTAGAGCTGACTCTTCTTAAAAATTTCATTTTAGGAAGAGATATGTCTTGTAAAATGACTGGATTATATTTTACCTTGCAGAAAAAAGTCTTTTATTTTTTAATTTTTGAGAGACAATAAGAATGGAAATAGACTTCTTTAGTCATTTTTAGAAGGTAATACTTCTAACTATGCATATCAATGAAAACCTACCCTGAGAAAAACAAACAAATATTCATAATGCTAATTGGACTCAGGAAGTTGTATTTATATATTTATTTAGTTACACACACACACATAAAATTAAAAATAAGAGTCTAAAATTTAAAACTTGAAAAGAAAATGAATAAATTTTAAGTATTTAAAAAATAGTAAATCTGAGCAAAAGTGAGACATTGAAAACTTAAGTAAAACTCATATATTTGGAACAAATATGCCTATACATATGCAGAGACAGCTGTGTACACATATATATCCATTGAGTTTGTTATTAAATTAATGTAATATAGGTTTCTTTGTTTTGTCAGCATTTGTGGTATAAACACAAGAATAAAATGTGTCTTATGCCATGACATTAACATACCAAATATTTAAAAAATTGCAGATGTCCTTGAAATATTCTAAACTCATCTTCAAATATCATAATATCAGTGTTATTATGGGTTTACTTTTTTCTTATTTGTGTCTGAGTTTATTGTTCATCAGATACACATGCAGCCTACATCAGAACTTTTTCTCAAACCTTCACAAAACATATATGTGAAGCACAGCTTAAATCACTAAGTTTCTTGTGCTGAACACACCCCTGTCTACAGATACTTTGATCTATATCTCTCATTTCTGTACTCTGTTGGGTGGTACTGGAGTTGGGTAGAGGCATTGGGAAACACTGATGGCCTCCATTGCTTTTCAGTTTTGAATCTGACAATGGCATACTGTTGGCAGTGAGAACCCTGGCATCTGCCTCCAAAGTGCTGTGACTACAGGGCTGTCAGCACACCTTACTGTATGAAGTTTATTTGAGTTCTATGAGATGTGGATATTTTTCAATAATTTTCTGTGAATTCTCAAAGATTCTATGTAAACTGTTTTGGACATGGAATGTGGGGAGAAGAAATGTATACAACCAATATATGATTCTCAAAGTAGTAAATAATCTCCCTCTCACCCTGAATCCCACAAATAAGTATCTGAACTTCTACCTTAGATGGATAAAGTCATGTCAGAGTTGGCAGGATGTCTCATGTGTCAGAACAATCATCGGGGGTAGGCAGCAAACACGAGATGAAAGTAACAACATAAATGATACACACAGAAGAGTCAAAAGAGCTGGTTTGCATAAAATCCGTTTTATGATATAGAATTAAAATGGCATATAAAGATCAAATGTCACAGGATCTAGAATAGCAAATGGTGCCATGGGTTGTTCATTATATACTAGGTTTTGTATGTTCTCTTTGCTGTATTGATTTATTATTTCATAAATCATAGTTTAGGTAAATATACAATAAATTTGATAAAGATTATCTACTACTAGAAAGTAGTGAGAGGGTTGATACTTTATTAAAAATAAATTATCCTTTAGAAATCTAAGTCTAGTATTTAATGGAAAGAATACCATATCGTAATAAAATCTCATGCTCAGTGACAGTTATTCAATATTTTGTGACAACTTTTATTGAAGGCCTATTATCAAATGTTTACTGTTTTCTACTCTTAAGTATTGGATTTTTCACATATAATGTACTATAAAAACTCTTCATGCCCACTGAAATTTATGAGTTTCTTTCCTTTAAAATCTACCATAGAACTTAATCTTTATCATAGACTCACAGCATTTAGAAATTTATAAATTTATAAGTGAGGTGATTGGAGAAGCAATAGCCAATATGAATCACAAAATATCCTTTTGGATTCAAGATAGTTCAAAATTTTGTGTGTCTTTAGTGCAAAGTAACCACAAGCGTGTTTACGCGACTTTACAGAATATGTATGTGCAGTGAAGACTCATCAATTCAAGCTGCCAAACCCAGCTTAATCCTATAGTAATCTCCCTATCATAGAAATGTAGGATGACCAAAGCCATGGAGTTTCCTTGTTCATATTCATCTAAGGAGTGCTTGTGACACTAGCTGTATTTTCATTAAAATAACTTAGTTTCCACATATGAATGAAGATATGCTTCCTATAGAAGCCGTCCATAGTCTCTTATCTACTTAAAAGCTTTGATGAGGAGCCACTGTGAGTAAAAGTTGTGCACAATCATCTTTTCACATTGTTTCAGGAGAATCGTATGTAGAGAGGAAATACCATGGATAAGCATATTTCCAGGATATGAATACACACAACTTCCCAGTGACTGTGAGGGAAGTTTTAATCCCCACCACATAATGGTCCATTTGCCTGGAGTGTTTCAGAATGGTTCAATAATCACCAGCCATGTGTGTAGTTTGTTGAATTATTTAAGCTTATTTCCAGGGGGAAAAAAGACAGGGAGGAGAGCAACTGATTCGATGCAAATGAAAAGCCTTCGAAGCTCCCTATGGTGAAGATGTGATTACAGTCAGACAGTTAATAACCTAGACTTAGAAAAATCTGAAGGTTTTAAAACTGTCTGGCCAGTCAGTAAATGAGCTTTTTCCACACTATCGACCAACTGCCATGCGCTGTAATGGCTTCAGATCTGTTTGGAGTTGGAGTGGACCCACAAATGAAGCAAGAATACCACCCTCTGTACTTTGATGATTAAGAAAGTAGTTTGTAAACCTCAATGGTTTTCCTTGGATTTAGGATTGAGTCTTCAGCACATACTGTTTATAGAGCCAGACAGTGAGCACCGTTTTCCAAGAACAAGCAGAGAAAACGTCTGCTGTTGATTTTTAAAGCATGCCAGTATTGCTTTAGAGTTCTTAAAGTGACCATTGCCCGCCACCTCTGGATACTCAATGGAAAGAATCTGATGCCAGAGGAACATAGCAATAGTCTTAGATCTGTGTGTACAATTTAGAGATTAGGGGGTGCTTTTAGTCACTACCACAGATCCACTTAATCCATTTGTAAAATGTTTTACTTTTAAAAATGTTCATTTGAGCCGGGCAGTGGTGGCGCACGCCTTTAATCCCAGCACTTGGGAGGCAGAGGCAGGTGGATTTCTGAGTTCGAGGCCAGCCTGGTCTGCAGAGTGAGTGTCAGGATAGCCAGAGCCAGAAAAACCCTGTCTCGAAAAACCATAAAAAAAAAAAAAGAAGAAGAAGAAGAAAAAGAAAAAGAAAAAGAAAAAAAAATGTTCATTTGAAATCTTTGAGATTCACTATTTTTTTTTTTTTTTTTGTGAAGAAGTCTTCGCTGAAATTTAGTAATTAGGCAAGTACTATTTGATTGGTTCAAGTAAAACTGTATCATTTGTATAGTGGTCAAGGAAAATTGTTATGAAATCTAAAAAGAATCAAATCCTTTTCTAAATTGAATAAAAGTGACTATAAAGGATATCATAAGCTCTGGGGATGAAATTTTCTTTTTTAGACTTAACATGTGCTTAACAGTCTTTTAGTTTCTTGAAATTGTGTATGTTGGAAATTTCATTTTTTTTTTCAGAAGGAAACAAGAAGAAACTAGCTTTAAATATATTAGTCTAAAGGCATTTTGATGCCTTCTGTAGCTGTGCTATTATTGCAATTATAATAGTTATTAAAACTACCTCAGTTCCAAGTCTATGGCAGTGTGCTAGAATGTTGTTTCAGTAATGTGTGTGTGTGTGTGTGTGTGTGTGCGTGTGCACGCGCATGTGTGCGTCTGTGTATGCATATGTGCTTTCTTTCATTTAAAGAATATAATCTAAAAACTGTGGCTGCAGATAGAGATTATTTTTCTCATTATTAGAAAGAAATTTCTTGTCCTCAGGCCTGTGATGAATTTTCTCCTACATCAGCATATCTGTAAAATTTACTCAGTATTTAAAACAAAAAATCCAGTATTTACTTCACTTTTGGCATTGAAAATTTAGCAATCATGCAAAAAATTCTTTAAATTAGAAAAAGGAATAGGCTTTGTAGAAAATACAGGAGACTTAAGTATTCTCTTTCACACCCCTAATGAGATTCTTAGATTAAATGGACAACCCTTCAAAATGTTTTGTGATAGTTCAATTATTGATAAATTTGACACCTTGTATTTAGCCTTCATCACTTGCTTCATGCCATGCTATACCGTGGAATTTCTTAATTATTTTGGATGAATAATGATTTACTATCAAGCAATATATAGAATAAAGAGAATCACTTTTATCCTATATTTTCCCATTTGGTTTGTTTCTTTTTCTCAAAAACATCTTTTTAAAAGCAGGTAAAGAGGTTTGGAGAAAGGAGACATCATCACCAGGAACCTTATGTTGTTTAATTTAATTTTCATCACATACATTATAATTAAAATATCAATAGCTTTTACTTTTGTTGACAAGAATTAAGCTTTTGGTTTCAGCAAATTTATTACTTATAACTAGAATAAGGAGAAAAGGATCCTTTGCATTGAAAGAAATCATTGAAAATATAAATCTGCTTTTATCCTGTTTAATGTATTCTATATGTTTTTAAGCCCTTCTTTCAACCAATAAACTTGATATCAGGGCCAGTAGTCTGAATGCCATAAATAACTGAGTAGCTACTGTTACTATTTGAAAGCGCCATATAGTTTCTTCTCTCCCATGATTATCAGAATTGGAATTATATACACATGTATATTATGTATAATATATGTATACATATGTAATTGTGTGCTTACATACATGTATAATTACAAACATATTGAATAATCTAGTAATTCCCTAAATTATGCAATTGTACTCAACATTACAGCAATATATTCTATATCAAACTTGAAATATTACTCACACTGATGACTTGAAAATAGAGTTACTCTAAACCAATTATAGGTCCACATGAAGGAATTTCTGAATAAAAATATACTTCCTTATATAATGTCAAAGATTGGCATAATATGTGTTAAACTCAGGGATTTAGATGCTGATAAATCTCAAAGAAAATTTTGACATAGCAGAACAACAGTATTTGTAAGGTAGACTGACCGATGGATGACTAAATAGATAGATACAGAGAAACATGCATGCATGCATGCATGCATGCATGCATACATACATACATACATTTGATGACAGATAGATTTTTAAATAAACTTACAAGATTATTACTCAGAAAAAACAAAAATGACATATAATAAAATCAATGTAGTAACAATGTATTAATTGTTTCAAAATAAATTGAAAATAGACTACCTTGTAAGGAATTATAATTTCCAAGATTTCATTTTTTGGTACAAAGGAATCTAAATAAATGAATGAAAAGTCTTTACTATTACTATAAACATAAATGTTTGAACCCATGGTATGAACTAGGGAAGTATATTTTCTAAGAGTCAATATGTGTTCATTTATGAAATACTGGTTTGGTTTAAGAATTTTCACAAGAATATAAGCTACTGTTTGATAGTGTTTCAGAGAATTAGATAGCATGAGTGCTATCAAATTATCTAAAAAACAAGAGACTATGTCAATGTAATTCATACAAACTCTACTGATCAAATAAAATTATACAATTTTATTATATATTTATTATGTGGACAGGACCTACTCCCCTGCAAAGAACTTAACATTTTTTTTCATTAAATATCTGTCCTTTGAATCTATATAATTAAATTAATTTCAATTTTTATTTATTTGCTTTTGTTTCCCAAACAAAATAAATTCATGGAAAACACTTTAGTTAATTGTAACATATTTCAAGATTTGATTATAAAGCATAGGTTTGCATTATTCCTCCTTGTGATTTTTTAATGTTCTGGGTTTTAGAAGGACAAAATGTCTTTCAAGAACAGAGATTGGTGACCAATATACATTCCAGCAAATTCAGAGAATGCAGATGACTAAAAATAGAAACAAAAACATTTCTAATTTCTTCATCCAGCCTGCTATTGGTTTAAAAGTGGAACTGACATTGTGGGTGGGGGTTGTAGAAGATTTTACTAGCTTCCTAAAATCCAGAGACATGACAAACTCAATATAGAGAATAAATCAAAATTGTACATCCTAAACCTAAACCAGAGAAATATAAGTGAGAGTAATACTACTGTAGGATTTTGTTTAGCATTTTGTTTTTAGAAGAATGAAAAAAATTCTCTATTTGAGAAAATGAAACCGTAAGAAGCTCACATGCTTTGAGCTTTAAAATCGTTCATTTGCCTTGTTCGTGTGGGAAACTCCCTATCAATAACAGGTGTGGCTTAACCACATCACATTAAAGGGCTGAGACGTTCATTAATAAAGAAAGGAAGAATCTAGAACTGTAAATCAACAGGGCCTCCTGGGGAGTTATATATTAGTCAGTAATTAAATAATAGTTCGTGTTGCTTTCTTTCACTGGGAATTACATCCTTTCTCCCTCTTCTCTGCTAAAGCAGAGACATCCATTATGGTGAGTAGCTACAACACTTGTCAGATCCAATCAGCTCCACAGAGCTGAAGAACAACTGAAGTGTACTCTCTGAAAGCAGGGCTTCCTCTCCCCCCAAAGCCCACTGTCCTTTCACGTGCATGCAACAGTCAAAAGGGATCACATCACCTAATGAAGAAAAACAGAAGCATATGGTAGTAAGGGGGCCCAGCAGGAGATGGCTGAAATGCCAAAGCTTGCACATAAACAAAATATACGCAAACAGGAGTGCTCATAGACTCTGTCGGCCACAGCTCCAGGAAATAATAAGCTTACAAAGAAAGACAGAGTGTGCTGTGACTGCGGTTACCTAGTAGTCCGTATTTTTAGCTTAATGTTTTATTGCTCTATAAAGTGGTGCACCAGGGCAGGCTAGTCTCAGGTAGTTAATTATGCATAAGCAGTAACAAAGTTCGACCATGCTGTATAATTTTGAGCTACGTATTCTTCACAGTATGCCTTGCTCATCCCTCTGCACTCTTCCACTTGACAGCTGAGTTGCAAACTGTCAGTGACTTTGATGCTGCCTGTCTTTTCTCCATCCCAACGCCATGCAAGGGTGGACACTGGACGAAGTTCATCAATTCACTCTACCATTCTACAGAGACGTAAGCACACGCATTTCCAGAGGTGTAGTGATGAGCATTTTAGCTGGGCATTGGCACATCCTTCCTAACCGTTTCTTCCAAATGTCTCCATGCCAAGTTAATGATCTTAATCAAAACCGTTTCTTCCCAAAACGGCTCTGAGGCAGGGATGTGGCTGTCCTGCTACCCTGCTCATTTGGCAATGGAAAACCAATTTGCCCCACTTTGTTTCTGCTTGTTTTTGTGTTGGGACAACTCTAATGTCACCATTCTGTATCTAAGCCGTCTAACGCTTTCCTTCAAAAATGATCTTTTGTTGTGAACATTTTAATACTCTGTTTTATTGCTATTTACTTAGCATTATAATATCATATATTATGTTATATAATAAATTTAACCATATAATATATTATATATTATGTAATATAATAAATTAATTTATTATATTGATAAAATTGAGGAGTTTGTAAAGTCAGGAATCATAGAAAAATCATATGTAGATTCAAAGCACAACTACATGTAGTTTATTTTCTAATGTTGCCAACAGATTTTATTTCCTAAAAGCGTTAATCTGACATAGGTCTCCTGTTGGTGATTATACTGAGGAAAAGGAAAAAAAACTTAAATAGAAGATGTTTTGTTTGAGTTTTCAGTTCAAATTTTTTAAATAATCATATTCCTAGTTTAAATAAACATTTTCTTACCTTTGACCATTTATTTTCGATGGCCAATTTTATCCAAATAAAATGTATTTGTTCCTTTAGTTTTTCTTGTAATTAATATGAAAACAGGCAAGATGGTGTTAGTTCTTTAAAACAATCTTTTATTAAAAGAAAGTGTGGAATTGCATTGCTGTCTAAGATGTAGAGTCTGTCTGAAATGAAGGATGGATCGGTTATGGGACTAAGAGCTGGGAGGATATGGTTTCTTACATTGATCTGTTTGCTTCATTATTTTAATAAAAAATGAAAAATTGACAACTGTGATCAGTTTGTCCCCTTTGGAAGTTTTCTGAAGCCATATTGCTAATTAACCTTTAACACGACTATAATATTAGGGCTAACCTTGTCTTTGAGCTAAATAGCCTTAAGGTTTATAGCAGCATGTGTGTAAACACTCCTATAGATTATATTTTTAGCACTTATTGTCTTCTTTCTTTTCTTTCCATCCTCAAATTTCTCTTTCAATAAGTGAGGAAATCTGAAAACATACAGTTACCTAATTTCAGCTGGAATGAACATAGACTTTTAAATTGTCACAGATGGATCAAAATACCAGCAGAGCTCAGCTGGGAGGCTTTTTCCTGGGTCTGAACAGGGCTGTTGGGAGAGTTTTGAGTTCCCCCTACATATGCCACTCCTCGTTCCATGCCTCTTCTCTATGGACGAATATAAAGACGGTTGAGATATTGCTTATAATCATTTCTGCCCTGCAGGTGGTTAAAACAATAACTCATGGTCATGTGAGTCTCAAATGTCCTTTCAACTACTTCATCAGCAGTAAAGGGGTGCCAGGTTACAGATATGCCTTGAATCTATAAGAAACACCTTTGATTCCAGTATAGTTGGGTTTATAATTTAGAATAAAGAAGGTTGATCCAAAGGTTCTTGGCTAGAGACTTGTGAGGATATCTGTACTATATAGTTACTGGAATAATTTCGAAAACTTAAAAATATAGATATGTGCACAATTAATGTGACCATTTTAAATTCTGCTTGATAAAGAATTACTGAACAAGTAAGTAGTATGAAGGAGAAGAATTTTGGAGCACCGTGTGAAAGAGCTGAGTGTTTGCTCATTTCTATTCTAACATGTAATAAAATCTCCACAAATAAAACAATGGAGACATCTTATAATCTCCTCACAATGCTTGTTATGTTCACAAATATAATCAATTCCTTAAAACTTTATGATTGGATATTTGACTATTTGACAATCACCATATCATCAGAATGCTGTCAAAATATGCTTATAAATATTTTAAGAAATTAAAAAAACTGACAAAATTTTAATAAAAATACTTGTTTATAGCATTAAAGGTCTAGAATTGAAATTGAGTTATTAAATGCTATTTCCTAAGCATGAACATTTTCTTTTTAATTATAATTAAATTTATTTGGGGATTCATATGTTGACATTATAAAATATTTTAATATTTGGAAATGTATCGATAACAAAAAGAATTATTGCTTTAGAGGTGAGTAGTGTGACTACACACTTAGATGTTTAACTTCATCTAAAATACTATTGATGCAAATCAAGTCCACTCTTTTTCTTATATTACTGAAATTGTACTGTATCCACTGGAATTTAAAAACACCAAATCTCTTCATATATTATTTGAGCTCATGACAATGAAAAGACAAATAACATCTATCTACAGGCAAGTGGCAGAATTCAGCTGAACACATTTTACACATTTTACAAAATTCAGGACTTTGTTAGTGACCAAAGAGGTAACTTCTCATATTCTTCTTTAGATAGAAATTCTTCCTTAAAATTAAAGTTGCGTAAGTGTGCATCACAGGGCAGATGTCTGATCTAGCACACACAAACCCTTGTCGATGAAACCCTGATTAAATGGAATGAATGCAACCCTGGGGCTGTTTTTGCTTCTTATTTGTTTTTATTTATTCTCAGTAGTGAATCAAATGTGTGATGAAAAAGCAAAGAAGTTGTGTATAGAAAACAGGAGATAGTGTCTGTCAGACCAGTGAAAATGAGTCAATTAGGAATTGATGAGTGTGTAGGCACTACTTCATTGTTTGAGCCTCTCACACAATAGGGATGTGACTCTAACAATAACTAGAACCCCAATTGAATTATTCTTACACAGGAGGAGGAAAATATAAACAAGATATTCAGGGCACTTCACATCATCATTTCTTAGATTTCTACCTGTTCACCACACTTGCCCTTCCTTGTCCTTATTATTGACATCTGTGTGTTCTGCCATTATGTAATGAACTATGTTATTAGTGAAAGTTTATGCCAAGGCTTTAGTATCTAGAGTATGGTGACATAAATGTAATTAACCTTGGGGATCAGATGTCAATAAATAAGTTAAATCAACACAGTAATTTATCTCCCTGCAGAAAATGTTGGAATATAAAAACAGAATAAAGACATTCCATTTGACTGGTGGTGTTATCAACAAATATTTTTACACCAAGGTGTCAAAGGGGGCAGTATTAGATGCATATAAGTACGAAGAACACAACACCATGTGGCATGAGGAAGTATATGTGACATGATACTTTACTTTATATTTTAGCAATAGTGTCAAAACATTTGGGACTTCATTTATTTTTAAACTTAGGTGTTTTAGCAATGACATATTTGCAAAGCTCCAAATATCAGCTCCCAAAAGATTTGCTTTTTATATTCTTTCTAACAGCATACATTATGTGGCTAATTGACAGATATTTCAATTAGGCAACTCTGAGCTAAATATTGTTTGGATGGAGTGGATGTAAGGACTGACAGTTGGCACTGTGCTCTGAAGGGCTTGGCACACTGTTTTCAAAACAAACAAAATCACCCGCAGCATCAATGGTAACAATACTATTTGAAGGGTCTGCTACAATTTATTCTTTTATGGATTCTGGCTTCATAGTCTTACTTTTCCTTTGACAGGTAAATGGCTGAAGATAGAAGATAGAAGAGGGTAGATTTTACATCCAGCCCAAGAGGATTTGACTATTCCATTGAGCAGGCTCGGGTCAGCTAAGTCCTTCCCTTCAAAGCATCATGGGTGTCTCTAAGCATCATTGCAAGCTAGTCCTGGCAGTAAGCCAGGCTTCAAAAGCCTTTCACCACAGCTACTGACTCACTAATGGGCAGCTGCAGGCTTTCTGATTCTCCTTTCGTTTCATGTGTTCATTTGACATAAATTTAATTAAACCAAATCTGGTGTTAAAGCAAGATGAGATAAAAGTGATATGTTTCAAATTAAAGAACTGTGAACGATACAGGAAATGGAACTATGCTTTTTTTTTTTTAAATCTGTTTCTGTAAAATAATGTCAATTTCTGTAAGCTCACTACTTAAAATTGACAAAAAGATTTTTAAAAAGGGTATGAATTATTAAGAATAATGTGCAACCAGGGTTTGATGAAGGTCTTGGCCCCATATTCTCTGTAGTCAAGCCCTTCATTGAATTCTTACTCTGCTTTCATTCTCACATGTCAGGTAGGTACCTATTCACAGGGTAAAACCAAGCCTGTCCCTGCATTGGCTATATAGGGTATATTTGATACACAGCTCCTAATCATAGAATAGCAGGGAAAAAAAGGAAAAGACTGTATGTTAAATATATAAAAATCATCATTTTTCAAAGGTCTCTTGGTTTTTACTTAAGGCTAATGAGGCAATTGTAGGAGTCAGAAAAGGCTAGGTTCCTTTTATAAAACATTAAAAAAAAAAAAAAAAGAATGATGCTTTAGAAAACACTGGGGGTTTCTCCTTTTAAAAATTTGTGACCACTAAAGAAAATTTCAGACTACATATAGACTACAGGAACTAAGATAGCCTTGTCATCTTCCCATTGGTGCACACACCAATATTCTGTCATTGAAATGCTGCTTCCTCCAGAAGCACATTTCTCCACCCCTGGGGAAACTGATTAATCTGAGCAGCTGTGCATCAGCAAATCAATGATTGCAGAGTCTGTGGGTAAGCCTCTGAAAAGGTGAACCGAGAGTCCGCAGAGTGGGCAAGGGTTCCTTAGGGGGAAATCACTGTGGGTGCAATCCTGTATGGGTACTTGGTAACTTTAGGGCACAGTGAAACGAAATTCTTCCACTGCAGATGACGCCCAACTTCTCCTCTCTACTTCCCGTTTATGATCCCTTTCTGTAGACCTACTGTGGGGCTTAGATTCTTAGGTGAGAATCACCAAATCCTTTTATAAACCCATATATGAAATGAAAATCTAAAAGTTCAAGAATTTAAATAACTTTTGAAGGATCACAAAATCCAAGCTGCAACCACATCTTTGGTCCCAATGCCCAAGTGTTATGTTTAAGTTGATCTTTAGTGCTTAGGTTGAGTATTCCAGCTAAAAGAAAACCATCCACATATCCAGGCCTTCTCAAGCTCTCATTTAAGACAAGGTATTCTAGTAGCATAAAGTATTCAGGCTGAGAAGGTTATATTTAGGAACATATTAGTATATACATATATGTATATACAGGCAACAAAAATTAATGAAAAAAAGAGAGCAGGAATTTGGCAAAGAATAAGGAGAACCATATAGGAGGGTTTAGGAATGGAAGAGGGAAGTGATGTGATTATATGTAATTCTAATCTTATACACAAAATAAATAATTAAAGAATGAAGGAAATAAATACCTTTGAGGTAAATGTTTGTTTGTTTGTTTATTTATTTATTGTGAGTACATTGCTGTCTTTAGACACACCAGAAGAGGGCATCAGATCCTATAACAGATGGTTGTGAGCCACCATGTGGTTGCTGGGAATTGAACTCAGGACCTCTGGAAGAGCAGTCAGTGCTCTTAACCACTGAGCCATCTCTCCAGCCCCAAATGTTTAAAAACATCAATATTATCAAGGTTCTGAAGAGCTAGACAAGGATGTTAAGTGTTGGTCAGTCCTGTAATTTTGAAAATTGCTTATGAGATTCCTTTAGACTATGAGGGTTTGAGCAAAGATATCATACATGGAAGCCACTCAGTTCTCTAATGTAACTGCTGAACACCACACTAGCCTACACAGAGGGGGGGGTAATGCTAAATTAATTGTTCCTTTAAAAAATATAAATGATGAGTTTAATGAAATAAAAAATATTCAAATTTCACTTAGAAAGATTTTTTTTTTTCTATGTAAAAGCAAGAGTTTTATTTTCTGGCATGTCGGGTCCCTCAAGGGGAGTAATGAGAAGGTGACCCCAAATGGCTATTATAAGCAGTTTTCATACTTTTTAGGGGCACAGGTTACATCAGCAAGGTTACAGTTCAAACTTATTGGCTAAGCATATTGACCTTTAAATCTATTGGCTAGCAAGCATGACACGAATTTGACCTCCACCTGGGACTTTCCAGAGGGTCAGGTGACTATCAGTCAGTACATTCTGAGATTTTTTTATTCAAGAATGTTTCTGTGGGTGGACAATGGAACTTGGCCTAGCTTTGACCACAGGCATGAGGGGGAAGCTGTAAGGAGGGTGTGGGACTGGAAAAGGCCCTTAGGGTCCCTCATCCCCCCCTTTACCTTGTACAAGCTCCAATCCTAAAGCTATGACCAGAGTCTTGGATAACTAACTCATATTCTTCAGGTCCTGTCCTCAGAGTCTCATATTGTTGGCACAGGACCATCAGCTGCACTGCTCCTATTTTCTCTTTTATGAAGACTATAAGCTTGTTCAATATGCAGAGTCCAAAGGTCAACAATAGCAGGAGAAAATTAGGGGTCCTAACAAGGTGGATATGAGGGTGGTTAACCAAGGGGAGGAGTTAAACCAGCCCTGACTCTGTTCTCTTTCTCTCTTCCACTTGGCTGGCCCTTCTTTCACTTAACTACCTTAACTTTCCTTAACTACCCCAGAATGGTCTCCAGTATGTGAGTCCCTATGTTTCACACTCCCAAGTAGCACAGAAAAAGTGGTTGTCCCCCACATACACACACAGATGGACCTGCTGTTGGCTTCTCCCATCTCAATGGCACACACGTATCGTGGTTTCTCACAGGACACTTGTTGTCCACACTCTAAACCCCACCCTCCAAGGCTGCCTCTGGGACATGGTTTAGATTTGAAAGCCCTTCATCTCCCACATTTGGGTAATCCCTCCCCCTGTGTCTCTAGGGAGGGGATATTCCAGGAGTCAAGGCCCTTGCTAACTTACAGAGGTCCCTACACCAGGTATAAGGTGGGTATTCCTCTGTAGTGGACCAAGCAACATCCCTAGTGGCTGAGAGTACTTGCCAAGTCAGTTTGATAAGGTTGTGGGGGATGCTGAGGCTCAGTGAGTGAAGGAAGATACATCATAGTCATCTCATGGTTTCTCTGGCCTTGCAGAAGGGCGGGTGATCTTGAGCTTGAGGGGGTTGCTTGGGTATCTGGCTGCTATCCAGTTGGAGTCAGGTACAGGTGCTGGTCTGATGTGAGTTAAGATGAACCCAGGCAGTTACTCCATCCACTTTAATGGCTGGGTGGTCAACAATACCAGGAATGACCCTTTCCACTTTGCTTCCAAGTTTTCAGCATGATTCCTCTTAACATATACCCAGTCTCCAACTTGGTACTCATGTGGAACCTCTGGGGTACCTACATTATACAGGGCACTATGTTTAGGCCACAATTCCTGGTGGCTAACTGGAAAGCCTGAAATCAAGCCATAAGATCCTTGACTGTCTGAAAAGTCACTCTGGGGGGGTGGTGTGGTGTTAAGAGCTGGTGTCAAGGGAGTGAAAGTCCAATACAGGATCTCAAAAGGGGTTAGCTAAAAATGATAGGGGGTGTTCTGGGCTTAGAACAGAGCCAGGGGAAGGAGCACCACCCAGTCAATGCCAGTATCCAAGAACAATTTAGTTAAGGTCTCTTTTAGAGCTCTATTATGTACCTTGGTCAAATTTGTGGGTTGTCGAGCAGACGCTTGAGACCTGCCAACAAAGCCTGGCAGTAGACCCTCAGGTGCCCCTTACCCCTTGCTGAATTAAAGTCCCAATCAGGTCAGGTCAGGGGAAACCTGCTGTCCATGACAGCCTGGTCAATTGATTGTGTGCCCCCCATCCCCGTGTCTGAGGGGACATTCTTTCTGGTTTCCTGCATTCTCCTCTCGCTCTTCAGTAGTGAAGAGCACTCTCATGAGTTGTTGGAGATCATCCTAGGTGGGCTGATGAGTAAATAAAACAGTCTCAAAGAGATTAATCAGCCCCTTGGGGTTATCTGAAAAGGGGGAGGGGGTAAATGAACACTGGAGGAGGGCTCAAGGGAGATCTTGAGGAGGGGCTGTGGGAACAGTAGGGGGATAAGGGGATGGAGGATCTGCTGTGGAAGGGTCCTGGGAGATGTTCTGCTTTAGACTCCTTGATCTCTATGGGGTTCTTCTCCTTGATGGCCAGGACCTTCGAGAGTCTTGGAGACAACATGCCTTTTATTCAAGGGGGGGGGGGGGTCCTCCACCAGATTCTTCTGGGTAACTATATAGGGCACTTGGTCTGGGTACCCGAGGGATCCTGGCCTAAAGACACTTTCCTCTACTGCTTTGATCACCTGCAAGTCTAAGGTACTACGGGTGGCCACCCTATTACGAAGGTGGGCCATTTGGAGAAGCAGAGAGTAACTAACTTGCCATTCTTTACTAGAAAGTATTTTTTTTTTTAAATATAAAAACAAAATAAAGTCCTTTTTGGTTCTTTCAGCCATGATCCTGAGTTTATGCTGGGCTCTTATCTGTCACTGCTTATTGTTGTGGATAGCCCTGGGGCTTTTTGTATTCTAATTCTGCCCTTCTGGGAGGGGCTTCAGAGAAGGAGTGAGTTACACCTGTGACTTCTTGTGAACCAATCCTCTAATGAATGAAAGAGCAAATCACTGGACGCCTAGGGGTACTTCCAGGTTGGGGGGGAGAGGAAGAGAGGAAGCAGGAGAGAGAGGTACCTTTTCAGAATGGGGAAAGCAGATAGGTAAGATGTAGCTGGTAGAATCTCCTGGTATCATGGCGGATCTGCAAGGATTTGCCATCATAGGAATCAGACTTTGATAAGGTTTATAAGATTAAGTTTTAGTTGATGCGCCCAGAGATTGAGTTACTATTGTTTCTGAGCTAAGTTTGTCTTGCATTTTCCTTCACAGAGTGGCTCATCTGGGTTCAAGAGTAAAAGATACATAGGCAAAGTGTGGGTTTGCCTGATGTGCACCACAGAGGCCATGGGGATATTGAAGCTTGGAGCTGGGTGGTAGCGACCCGCCAGTGGGAACCTAGTGAGCTGGGTGGAGAGATCATGGAGCTCTGAGTCAGAGCTTCACTAGATGAAAGCAGGTCGGCAATTGTCCACCAGTGCATGACTGGCCAGCCCGCCACGAATGAGGGAGCCAGGGTGTAGTTCGAGAACATGTGATACATTCCTCCATTTTTAATAATTCTCTTCCCACCTGCCTGCCTTTCCTTCTTCTCTCCTCTACCTTTTATTTAAGTCCATTGTTTGTCCCTTCCCTGTACTCCCCATGAGAAACTACCTCCCCACTTCCCCCCTCTCACTCTATTCTTCCTCTTCTATCCCTCTTCCTCCAATATTCTCCTTAATCTACCACATCCTTTTATTGGCACGCATTTAACATAGATTCAAATGCTAATAAAGATGTTTTCAATGCTTAGTGGGAACATATTTTAATTTTATGTAATCTTTTTTTTTAGACTCCAAATTTTATCCCTCTCCCAGTCCACCCTCTGACTGTTCCACATCCCATACCTCCTCCCACACCACCCTGTCTCCAAGAGGATGTCCCCACCCCACCCCAGGCCCCACCCTACTACATCTCCCCACTCCATGGGGTCTCCAGTCTCATGAGGGTTAGGTGCATCTTCTCTAACTGAACCCACACCTGGCATTCCTCTGCTATATATGTGTTGCAGGCCTCATATCAGCTGACATATGCTACCTGGTTGGTTGTCCAGTGTCTGAGAGATCTCTGGGATCCTGGTTAATTGAGACTGCTGGTCCTCCTACAGGGTCCCCCTCCTCCTCAGCTTCTTTCAGTTTTCCCCTAATTCAACCACAGGAGTCAGCACCTTCTGACCATTGGTTGGGTATAAATATGTGCATCTGAATATTTCAGCAGCTTGTCGGCTTTTTAGGTTGCAGTCATGATAGGCCGCTTTTTGTAAGCACATCAGAGCATGATAGACCCCTGTCAAAATAGTATCAGGCCTTGGTATCTCCCCATGAGCTGGATCCCAATTTGGGCCTGTTTTTGGACCTTCTTTTCCTCAGACTTTTCTCCATTTTTGGCCCTGATATTCTTTCAGACAGGAAAAATTCTGGGTCAGAGTTTTTGATTGTGGGATGGCAACCCCATCCCTCACTTGATACACTGTCTTTCTGCTGGTGGTGGGCTCTACAAGTTCCCTCTCCCCACTGTAGGGCCTTTCATCTAAGGTCTCTCCCTTTGAGTCCTGAGAGTCTCTTACCTCACAGGTCTCTGGTACATTCTGGAGGGTCACCCCATGTTAGACCTCCATAGGCTGCCTATTTTTGTTCTTTCTGCTGGCCTTCAGGGCTTCAGTCCTTTTCCTCCACCCAATACCTGATCATGTGTCCCTCTTCCCCTCCCTGTCCCCTTTCCCACCCGGAGCTTTCCCTCCTTTCCCCTCCTGTGATTGCTTTCTTTTCCCTCCCAAGTGAGATTGAGGCATCCTCACTTGGGCCCTTAGGCTCGTTAAGGTTTTGAGTTATGGGGACTACATCCTGGGTATTCTGTACTCTTTTTGGCTAATATCCATTTATTAGTGAGTACATACCATGCATGTCCTTTTGAGTCTGAGACACCTCACTCAGGATGATATTTTCTAGTTCCATCCATTTGTCTGCAAAACACAGGATGTCCTCGTTCTTAATAGCTGAGTAGTATTCCATTGTGTAAATACACATTTTCTGTATCCATTCTTCTGTCGTGAGATATCTGGGTTGTTTCCAGCTTCTGGTTATTACAAAGCCAGTATGAGCTCAGTGGAACATGTGCCCCTGTGGCATGGTGGGGCATCTTTTGGGTATATGCCCAACAGTGGTATAGCTGGGTCTTCAGCTATTTCCAATTTTCTGAGGAATCTACAGAATGATTTCCAGAGTGGTTGTACCAGTTTGCAATTCCATCAGCAATGGAGGAATATTCCTCCTTTTCCACATCCTCGACAACATGTGTTGTTACCTGAGGTTTTGATCTTAGCCATTCTGATTGGTGTAAAGTGGAATCTTAGAGTCATTTTGATTTGCATTTCCTTGATCACTAAGGACTTTGAACATTTCTTTAGTGCTTCTCAGGCATTTGAGATTCCTCTGTTGTGAATTCTCTGTTTAGTTCTATACCCCATTTTTTGATTGGGCTGTTTGATGTTTGGTGGTTAGCTTCTTGAGTTCTTTATATATTTTGGATATTTGCCCTCTATTAGATGGAGGGTTAGTGAAGATATTTTTCCAATCTGTAGGTTGGTGATTTGTCCTATTGACTATTTCCTTTGCCTTACAGAAGCTTTCCGGTTTCATGAGGTCCTACTTATCAATTCTTGTTCTTAGGGCCTGAGCCATTGTAATTCTGTTTAGGAAATTTCCCCCTGTGTCAATGAGTTCAAGGCTCTTTCCCTCTTTCTCTTCTATTAGATTCATCGTATCTGGTTTTATGTTGAGGTCCTTGATCCACTTGGATTGAGCTTTGTGCAAGGTGACAAATATGGGTCTAATTTCATTTTTCTACATACAGACTGCCAGTTAGACCAGCACCATTTATTGAACATGCTTTCATTTTTACATTGTGTATTTTTGGCTTCTTTGTGAAAGATTGAGTGTGCATTAGTGTGTGGTTTTATTTCTGGGTTCAATTCTATTCCATTGATCAATGTGTCTGTCTCTGTACCTATACCAGGAAGTTTTTATCAGTATTGCTCTGTAGTAAAGCTTGAGGTCAGGGATGGTGATTCTTTTATTGTTAAGAATTGTTTTTGCTATTCTGGGTTTTTTGCCTTTCTAGATGAATTTCAGAATTCCTCTTTCCATGTCTTTGAAGAATTGTGTTGGGATTTTGATGGCAATTGTTTGATTGTGGTATTGCCTTTGGTAGGATGGTCATTTTTACTATGTTAATTCTGCTAATTCATGAGCATGGAAGATCTCTCCATTTTCTGAAATCTTCAATTTCTTTCTTGAGAGGAACTTTTTAAATTCCATATTAATTCCGTGTTGTTGTTATGTTTGTTTATGCTATTGAGTTTATCTATACAACAAATATTCATGAAAAGCAGTTCTTTTTAGCTACTGTAAACAAACAAGGAAACATTAAATGACCCACTAAACTTTCAGTGATTACTCTACTTTTGCAGATAGCACCCATATTTTATGAAATATATTATATATTTGAGCAACTGAACTAATAATAATAATAATAATAATAATAATACTTTTGTAATATTGAAATTTTGGAATTTTTAATTATTTTCCTAAGAGCTAGTGTAGATCTACGATGTAGAAGTTCTAAAAAGCATTTGTTAACTTAACCAGATTTGGTAATAAAATTGATTGAAAAGAATGCAATTTACAATGTTTATTGATTAAAATAATTTAAGAATCACAAATATATCATAATTTTCATAAAGTTATTTACTCATATAACACAATAAAATAGCTATAAATATTGTTTTCTTCTCCAATTATTAGAAAATATATAGAGATTTTATTTTAAATATTGTATTTTAAATAATAATATAAATTATAAAATACATACAATACATAGCAATATTTTTCATTCTTAAAGTACTATATTTCTTTTTCCAAAATATTTTGTTCAATGTTTAATACCTTTTCAAATATACAATATTTCAAAAATTAATATTTATCATTTTCATATATATTAACAACCACAAATTATTATTATTTTTTGATACTTTATTTACATTTCCAATGTTTCCCCCTTTCTGGAAAAGCCGTGAGTGGGGTTAAGGGGAGCAACACCTCTCACCCAGACCCACCCGGATCCGGAGGGATACAGGGCCTGAGGAGAACTTGGGGACAGGAAACCTCTGAACCTTCCGGTTCCATCTGTGGGGGAAGACCTCTGCCTGGGCCACCAAGGGTCTGTGCCTGGGGACCTCAGCCTGGGTCACAGGGCTTCAGGAGGGAGCGGATGTATCCCAGGAGTGCTGACACACCTTTGAGCACAGGCAAAACCACAAATTATTTGTTTATTCAAACACATTAGACAGAATCTCTGTAAAGCCAACTTTTACTGGAGAGGAAATTCCAAGTGTGACACCAGTGATCCTTGTTTTATGATTCTTCTTAGTAACAAGACTTCTGACAAGCTTGTATTCAGGAATTATTCAGATGAGACTGAGAAATATTAATTTCCTACTTTCTAACAATGCTGAGGAGAAAACTATTTAAAATCACACATGGAAAACAGAGTTCAGAGAAGGAGAGGAGAATTTAAATTGCTATTTTTAGAAATCAGATTTTTAAAAGTTCCCTGTGATATTTTATCCAGCCTGTGATCTAACATATCTGTGGTAGTTAGCATTTGGTTTAATGTCTTAGCAATGCTTATTGGGAACCAAATTTTGAAAATGATTGAAGTGTGGTTTTATTCTTGGCACAGTCAATGCCTCTCCTGTTAAGAATGTTAGGAATGTCAGTGAATTGGTGCTTGACTTATTAAACTTCCCCACATATAGAGATGGTAGCAAAAGAGCTTGGTTCAGGTAGAGCAAAAGAGCATAATGGGGGATGAATATGGCTGAACTACACTAAAAACAAAATGCCTACAATCCACAGATCCCATAAAACTAAGTAAGGAGGAGGAGTCAAGGCAGGATTTCACTCAGAAGGGGACATAAAATAGACACTGGAGGTGAATAGAGGAAGGGAAGGGAGGTGAGAAGGGAAATAGAATGGTAATTAGGTGTGGGAGAAGGAGGAAGGGAGAAGACTGAGAGAGAGAACAGAAATTGGTGGTAGGGGGACACCTTTTAACTGAGGAATGGAGAAACTCCCAGGAGGCTAAAGGGGACCCTAGCTGAGACTCCTAGCAGCTGGGGATATGGAGACTGAAGTGGCCACCTCCTGTAGGCAGGTGGGATGTCCAGTGGAGGGAGGAGGATAGCAACCCACCTACAAAAACTTTGTCCCAAAATTTGTCCTGCCTACAAGATGCACAGAGATAAAAAAAAAAAAAAAAAAAAAAAAAAAGGAGCAGAAATTGAGGGAATGGCTAACTAATGACTGACCCAACATGAGACCCATTCCAGGGGCAAGAGTCAACTCATGAAACTATTAATGATACTTTGCTGGGCTTGTAGAAAGGAATCTAGAGTAACTATCTCCTGAGAGACTTCATCCAGCAGTAGATCAAAACAGATGTAAAGACCCATAGCCAAAGATCAGGCAGAGCTCAAGGAGTCTTGTGGAAGAGTCTGGGATAGGATTAATTGAGCTGGAGGGTCAAGGATACCACAAGAAGACCTAGAATCAACTAACCTGGGACAATGGTGGCTCACAGACCAAACAAACAGCATCTTGGGCTGGACCTAGGCCCCTATACATTTGTAGTAGATGTACAACTTGGTCTTTATGTTGGTCCCCTAACAATTAGAGCAGAGTGGGCTATCTCTGACTATATTGCCTGTCATTGGATCCCTTTCTCCTAGTTGCACTGCCTGGTTGGGTTCAGTAGGAGTGGATACAGTTAGGCCCACTGTGATTATTAGGATCCATGAATCACTAAAGGAAGAACCCAGATTCAAATAGTGTGCAAAGGCAAAGAACACTTATTCTGCAGCATGTAGTGGTCAACCATTCACAAAATGGTGAAGACTTGAGGGGCTTGTAGGCTCTTTTTTTATAGAGCTAGAGGAATTTTCCAGAAGAATTAGGTAACCTCTAATATGATTGGTAGAGGAAAAATCATTGACATTAGTACAATTTTGATTAGCTTCTATGTTAGTTTCATTACATTTCAAGAGACCTTGAAGAATTCCAGTGACTTGTTCTGTTTTGGTCTTATTGACTCCTCCAACTAGGTATCCCAGGAGCTGACTCAGCTCCAGGCTTATCCTCCCTAAGTCATGGACTTCATTGATTAAAGGCCCATTTTCAGTGGCTTCTTCTGAGGAGCCCAGTAAGCTTCCCAGGAATTGAAATGGTTATTTTCAAGGTTTTTGTTTTTGTTTTTGTTTTTACCTCTTATGACTTGATGTTTCATGGTGTAGTGATACCCAAGGGAGTCTTCTCAGGATCCAACAGGGATGACATTTAACTCAAATACACCAAGGGGAGAGAGAACTGTAGATACCATATGCAGTGGATAGGTACAGCACCTGTTGAGGGATGGGGCCACCCACCAATCTCAAAAACATTAATGTAGAATTACTCCTGTCAAAGTGAACTTCAGGGACAAAGAATGGAGCAGAGACTGAAGGGAAGGCCACCCAGAGACTGCCCTACCTAGGGATCCATCCCATCTGCAGACACCAAACCCAGACACTAGTGCTGGTGCCAAGAAGTGCTTGCTGACAGGAGTCTTGTATATCTCTCCCCTGAGAGGCTCTGCCAGAACCTGATCAATACAGATGCTGATTATGCAGCCAAACATAGGACTGAGAGCAGGGACCCCAATGGAGAAGTTAGGGGAAGGACTGTAGGAGCTGAAGGGGTTTGCAACCCCATATGAAGAACAACAATATCAACCAACCAGAAGCCCCAAAGCTCCCAAGGACTAAACCACCAACTAAAGAGTACACATGGAGGGACCTATGGCTCCCACTGTATATGTAGCAGAGGATTGCCTTATCTGGCATCAATGGGAGGGGAGCCCCTTGGTCCTGTGGAGGCTTGAAGACCCAGTGTAGGGGAATGCAAGGGCTCTGAGGTGGGAATGGGTGGGTGGGTGGGGGAGTATTCTCACAGAGGCAGGGGAAATGGGTAGGAGAGAAGGAGTTTGTGGAGGGGAAACTGGGAAGGGGGATAACCTTTGAAATGTAAATAAATAAAATAACAAGTAAAAATAGAAATAAATTCATGTATGTGTAACTTAAAAAAGAGAGAGAGGGAGAAAAAAAGGAGTTAATAGAAGGAGGGATTTGTAAGTGTGGGACTGGAAGGAGAGAAAGGAGGTGGGCCTGGGGTCAGGGTATAAAGTGAATCACAAATAAATTAACCAAACCAAACCAAAACAAGCAAACAAACAAAAGAAGAAAACATTACAAAATAAAACCACCACATTTTACAAAATAAAAATTCCTGTGCTAATATGGACAGGGAGAATCCCAAGAGGCCTCAACCCTACACAAAGCAACCCAAGGAATGCTTATAGAGGGAGAACTATTTTTCTCGAGGGAAGAGCACACCCATACCAAATGGTCATCCTTAAAACATACATACAAGTAACATTATAAAGACTGAACAGGTAGTATACATTCATTTAGGTGCGTGTGTGTATGTGTGTGTGTGTGTGTGTGTGTGTGTGTGTGTGTGTGTGTGTGTGTGTGTATGTGTGTGTGTGTATAAAGCAACAATTAAATAGAGACCATAAATTTGAAAGAAAGCAAGGAGGTGTACATGGGAAGATTTTTGAGAGCTTACAAGAAGGGAGGAAATGCTATAATTATATTATTATCTGAAGAATTAAAAGAAATAAAAATTAAGAACTTTTAATATCAGCCATTATAAACTCAAATGCAAAGAAAAATGTTTGCATGTGTGTTGTGTATTTGTTTATTTATTGGCAGGCTTTTACTGTGGTTGAACCCAGAAACATGTGTATGATAAGCATAGTATAAGGCAGTATGGTATTCCAAGTAACAAACAAAAAGGAAATAGACCAATATGCATAAATAATGTGCTTTATAAGCCTTAATGGCTTCCCATCCTAGGTGTTTTTGCAATTATCTAAGATACAGTCAACCTTTCACACTGAGACCTTCTCTTTTGTCTTTAAAGACTGTTCTTACTTATCCAAGTTTTTGTCATTTATCTTTAAAGAAGATTATAACAAATGTAATTAATATATTTAGTCAAAATTATCCTGTTAATTAGGAGTAATTCAATATTTATATGCTTGTAGCTCTATTTCTAAGACTAAAAATCTTACTTGTTATACATTGATTAAATATATTTTATCTGTATTTTTTTACTAGTCATCAAAGAACCTTTGGTAAAGATTATCGCTATTTTAAATGGTTTATGTCTTATTTAAAATAAAATACAAATATTTTGTTTAAATATAAAAGAATGCTAAGTCCTAAGGGACATAAAGAACCTAGCTATACCTTTTGGCTAAGGACCAGGTATAGGATTCTGCAGGTTTGTTGACCATAGACTATTCACTGCAGTTGCTCTGTCCTGTGTTTCTATTTCAGTTGCTATGCTTGGTATTATTTTGATGTTTTGTTTATTGCTATTCTGTATTATCTTTGATTCTAAATTATTGCATTTAATAAATATGACACCATTACTAAATAATCCTGAGCATTCCATCTTTATCTGTGAGTGGTTAGTACTTCCTCAGATGCTAGAAGTTTTATCCATAAAATGTTTTACCCATAAAATGGTAATCATGAATCGAAGTGAATGTTTTTCATTAAAAATTTTTTGATACTAAAACTTTAATTCCCTATAACTCTTAAATTGCACAATATATTATTTTTATTTTAAAGCATGTTAAAATAGAAAAACCTATGGTCAGTATTCTGAATTTGGCTCACAGGAATTTATTTGTGAATCCCTCCCATTGAAATAAGGCAAATTTTGTTTCGGAAAAAAAACAAAACAAAACTGCAAATCAGATTGATATTTAGAGACTGTTAATTTTCAGAGAAGATGATAATTAAAGTAACTATTAATACCATATGTGGTTATTTGCTTTCATAACCAAAACAACTGAAAATATAAACTGATGGCTATGTTAAAAAGTAAAATTTCTTTCTCTGTTGAATCATATCAGGGTCTCATATGTACCTGAGCTTAATTTAGATTGAATTTTGCTAATGGAAATTTCTTCTTAACACAGAATTTCTAAGTAACAACTGTTTAGCCCCTTGGTTAGTTCCTTTATGACATGCATGTGATAGCATTCTACAATCAAATTAATATTTATTGATTGATATTAAATACCTATTTTCCAATGCATATTGGCTAGTATGCATTGTAGATGACCCATTAAGCACACATTTATGTATAAATATACATATATATGTACAACATGCCTCAAATATATACACTCTCTTAAAATAGGAAAAGCATATTAGAAAGTTGGTTAAGCACAATGGAAAAAAAGAAACTTTGTACACTCCACAAAGTTGTACAATAAAGTGATCCTTATTTTTCTGTGTTATTAGATTTGGGACAGGCAGAACACCTCCTAATTGTTCTTTACCTATGTTAGAGAAATAGATATGCAACCAGGAAGTGAAAGTCATCATAACCAGTATAGTCTCTGTGACTACAGAGAATAGCTAATGTCTCTATGTTAGTAGTTCTGTGAGACAAATGGGGATGACTTTTAAGTAGCCACACTATCTTCAACCACTTTTTCTAGCCAAAAAAATGTATTTCACATTGTAAACTGCTAACTTCCTGTCATCATTTGCTTCACAAATTGTGTATTTAGTTTTTATACATTCATATAAAGTTATGCATGGCTTAAGTGATGTCTTAAATAGTTAAAACATGAAAGATACTGCCTCTCTGGTTGTAGAGTAAAGAACCACTAGATTTCAGCACACTTGGCACAATGAGAATGCTTTGGAGCCATTCAAGTCTGAAACAGCTTCGGTGGTACCATTTAAACTTGAGGTATATTGGCAGAGCAGGAATACGACTAATCTAATTTTGGCTTAAGCTACCTATTACTCATATTCTCTCTCTGCTGCATTCACACTTCAATTAACAAACTGTATATGATACACACATATATTTATAGTTTATATTTTTTCCTGTGTTGGCAATGAAACTTTTTAAATTACCTCCTGTACGCTGTGAGAATTTTCTATTTGAATCTGTTTGGTAAGCTGAGCTTAGCATCATAAATTGCGGGTGCATGGGCTTTTCCTGCTTCTCCTAGAGAAGGTTCTGTTTTTGCAGTACAGCTCACCTCTATCTAATTTACACTTCCCACTCTTCTTGTTAAGCAGGATATGGTCATCATGAACATCCTTTTCATAATAACTAGCACCCAGTAGGAGAATCTGGGCCAAATCTTTTGTATGCACAACTTTACTGAAAAAGATGCACCAAGATCTCAAAATCAGAAAAATTAATTCGGGTTGCCAAGTCAGTATCTTCTGTAGTCAAATTCTCAGCCTAACTGAAGTTTCAAACCCGGAACTTCTTCAAGTGCATGCTTTGGATGCGTTAAGTTACATTCATTAGGAGGTACAGTTCTCTGAGCATTGAGATATAGCAGACGTCACTACAGTAGACATAAAAATTATGCCTTATGCCCTCATTCTAAAACGTTTCCTCATAAATCTCAAATACCAATCTACTGTTCCTACTCATCTATTTTCTGTCACGTATCACATACAGCATGACACAATAATACATAGTCTGTGGCCATTTGTGGGGGACTCTTTTTTTTTTTTTTTTTTTTCATCTGGCATAGTATTTTAGTTTTTGTTTTCATTTGTGCTTATTAGTTCCTTCTTACTGATGAACAATAAACCATTTCTGGAAGAACTTTGCATATTCATTCAATATTGAATGGCAATTATTTATAAAGTATCTGAGTTTTAATGGCTAGGAATATAAGTGCCTTCGCCACACCTATACACATATTTGTATGTATGTATTTTCGTTTCTATAGATAAATGATGAAGAATAGGAATCTTGGACCATAGAAATGTTGCACATCACAACCTGCCAGGCTGTTTTCTAACATGACTGTAATTTTCTTTGTTGTTTTAGATTCCCGTAAGCAATGCATGAAATTCTCAGTGCTCTGAATCCTTGTGAGCCATTTTAGAAGCCGTGTACTGGAATCCTAGTGCTGCAATTTGCATCCCCCTAGTCAGTGACCATGTGGTCTGTCATCTATTTCTTTGTAAATGTCTTTTGAAATCGTTTTCCCAATGTAGGAATTGGATTGTTTTAATTCTGAGTTCTGAGATTTTGAAATCGTATTCTTTGTACAAACATTCTCTCAAATATATGTATTGTAAATATTATTCCCTGTCTGTGGATTGTTAAAAAAGATATGTTAAGTAAAATATAAGTTTCTGACTCTGATAATGTCTAAATTATAATATTTTCCCTTCTGCCCTTTTGTATTTTATGTTTTTGACCTAGAAAATATGTTTCTAGCAAAATTCATTGGTAAAATGTCTATCTTACTTTTTAAAATCTGAATGGGTAACTTAAATATCATGAAGTAATTTAATTAAAAATAAAG
This sequence comes from Uromys caudimaculatus, assembly GCA_028551405.1. Lineage (NCBI taxonomy): Eukaryota > Metazoa > Chordata > Mammalia > Rodentia > Muridae > Uromys > Uromys caudimaculatus. The sequence continues at coordinate 39,002,131 of CM052703.1, forward strand.
TTATATTAGCTTGCTTAAAGAAGTGTCAATTCTTAAAAATTAAATGATGAAATAATACATACATACAAATATGTACATACCCATAATACAAAATTAGGTTAAAGTTATGTATTCATATATATACATATATTTTTTCTCTAAATAGAATATACTCAAACAATTTTGTTCTTATTCTGTTCCCAAATAAAATAGTCCGAAGGTATTTTAAAGAATAAATTGTTTCAAAAGGCAAGCAAATTTTAAAAATAAATGGTACTGATAGAAACAGTATAGTATTATAATGGTACCATCAAAATGTTCAAGAAAAGACCAGAATGTATACATCGATGTTAATATATGTGTGTGTGTGTGTGTGTGTGTGTAATACAACACACACATATATATGCAATACACACAGTATACATATATATACATATATGTGCATATATATGCAATACACACACACTATATATATGTATATGTATGTGTGTATATATATATATATATATATATATATATATATATATTTGAAGAAGAGAAGCCTGTTTGTGTCTCTGTGTGTGTCCCTGTAGATATAGTTGAACACAAGTGAAGAGACAGGTGTATAGGTAGATAGTCTACAGAAAATGAATTACAGAGCATTGGTGCTCAAGATTGTGAAGAAAATACATAAGCAATTTCCATCAATCTAAGAAGATATATTCTATTAAAATAGGATGAGAATATCCAAATATCAAGATAAGATAATATAAATACATACCTTGAATGACTAAGCATATTTTAATTAGCACAAGTGTTAAAGATTGATACTTTATAGAAGCTTCAGCACCCAAATGCGTCACAGGTACCATGTAATCTAAACACAATGGAATTACTCAAACATGAGGCTGAATTGGTGAATATAATTTCACACCTGTGCTTCCTAGAATCTGCCTAAAATGAACAGCATATTTTTCCTCACGAAATTAAAAAGAAATGCCTAGTTACACAATGCTTCAATTATAATTATTTCTAAGCTGATGCAATGATTGTTCTTACTCTTGCAAATTGTAAAGTAAGAAAATTATCAAAAAGGTTGCAGTATCTAAAGTGTCCAACATTATGCATACATCTATTATTGAAAATGTAAATGTTTGTATCTTTTTACCATTGGCAAATGTTAAAACTATTTGGTGTGTTGTTACCTTACAAAGAAGGAAGAACAGAAGTATGTTTCTGTCTCTGTGTGTGACGATATAGGTATGGATGGTCACAAGTGAAGAAGGAAAGGTATAGATAACCTACAGAAAATGAATTTCTTATTATTGGAACTTGTAATTGAGAAGACAATAAGCCTAGGTGAGCAACTTCCACCCATGTAAGAAGACACATTCTATTCTATTTAAATAAGATGAGAGCAATGTTGATGTGTTAAAATAAAATATCAAAGAGAATTTAAGTTAGTCACAATAACTTTTATAATTCAAGCAATGTTTCTGATGAGAACTTAGCAATATCCATGTAAATCTATGAATGTACATTTTCTTGGATCATTCAATGCCAATTCTAGGAGATTTTCCTCCAGTGGGAATGAAAAAAATACGTTAAAACACCTTAAACATTATTAGAAATAGTAAAAAGTTAATGCTTTGATAACCTGTGTTTCTCTCACAGAGAGTGCTTTTTCATAGTCAAGAAAGTGATACATTTACCTCGGTTGTCTGATGCTTAGGAATACATCAATGTTACATTATTGAATAAAGCTTATACTGGAAACTAGTGCTATTAAGACCCAGATGACATTTATGCCAGATACTATAAGAAGATGCAAAATATTCTCAAGAACATTGTCATTTCTGTGTCTACATCGGGTCATATGAAGTCTACTTGACATAACGATGAAATTAAAATGGCTAGATAAATGGAATAATGTTGGTTTAGAAAGAAGGGCAACTCCTACTATGTTGGGAATGCACATGATAGATAATGAATCAATCATATTTGACTGTGATTATGTCTATTTTTATTTCTGCTCACTGGAACGTGTATCTTGCTTGGCTTTGTAACACCGCTATATGTGATTTGACTTCTTGATAATCCCTCTCAAAATGGTCAATTTGTGTAATAACAACCTCTCCTTTTTAATTTTGTTATATTTGAAATCATTAAACTGTACGTGGTGATTATTACATAAATTAGCCTTATACCAGTGAAATGACAGAGATCAAAATATAGGGATGTCTGAAGAGTCAATGTGTGTAATAGTTAAGAAAGAATATAAAAGTGTATAAGAAATGAATGTTTAAGAACTTTAAATAGTTCTAGATGGGCTGATGTGATGGCTCAGTGATCCAGGGCACTTGTTGCGGTTACAGTGGACCTAGGTCCAGTTCCAAGCACCAACATGTTGGTTCACGATTATCCATAATTCTAGTTCCAAGGGGATCTGAAGCCCTTTGCTGACACCACCAGGTACGAGACTTTTACACAAAGCACTCACGCACATAAACTATATCTAAAAAACCCTGCTTTTTATTTAGCTTAAGTAATAAAGTAGGAATATCTTCATATTTAGATATACACATACTTGGTGTGTCTAAAATTCAAATAGTGCCCAATGAAACTATAAATTTATTTAGTAAAAAAAGTACATTAATATTAACTTAAATCCAAGCCGGGTGGTGGTGGTGCACGCCTTTAACCCCAGCACTTGGGAGGCAGAGGCAGGAGGATTTCTGAGTTCGAGGCCAGCCTGGTCTACAGAGTGAGTTCCAGGACAGCCAGGGTTACACAGAGAAACCCTGTCTCGAAAAACCAAAAAAAAAAAAAAAAAAGACACAGAGAAAAAATGAACTTAAATCCAATTCATGGTACATTTTGGTGTTATTAAAAATTAATAAAATAAACTTTCTACCTAAGAGGCATTTTAAGTTCTTAATTGATTAACTGATTTAATATCTGTAACAATCCCATGACATGCCACAAAATACTAAAAGAAATACTTCAGAAATTGAGATAATACGTTTTGAGGATTCACTACAACAAGGAAGTGTATAACCTTAGAAAACTTGGGTTCTTTTAGTAACAGTGTCAGAATGGATCTATATTCTAGAAGACAGCTTGAGTTGTCCTGACAAAATTGAAGGAGTACAATTCTTGCTCTGATAGGGTTATGCGGAAATGGTTCCTGATTGGACATTCATTTTCATGCATGGCAAGGCAGAGATGAAGCCAGGTCAGCTTGTAATGAGTGAAAAGCAGACATCTTTATTTCATGTGAAAAAAGGTGTTTGGGATGTTAGTGGTTTTCATAGTCTTGTTCGGCTAATACATGGTTGCGAAGTCATGTGTTTTATCTCATCTTCTTTACATCTTTGTTCAATTGACAACACCCGCCCTCACTCTGAGCAACAGTTTGGCAAAAAGGACTTAACTCTAAGTGCTAGAACACTCAGGCTACTGGCCCACTTTCTTGCTTCCTCTCAAGTATTCTGTCCCATTTTTTTTAGACAAAAATACTAGAGTACAGAGCTATGTGATTTGAAGATACAGACAGTAACTTGTACAATAAAAATACTGGGGCTTTCACTTTGACAGTGTGTGAATCATTTTCCATATGGTATATGGAAATATATATTTGATCTTTGTCAAGTTTCCTGGTATATAGCTGCTCAAATCCTGTGAGGTTTTTGAATGTTTGCCTTTTTTATCTTTTATTAAAAATAGATTCTTTTCTCACATAATATATACTGACTACAGTTTCCTATCTCTCTATTACTACCAATTTTTCCCTACCTCTCCTCCCACTCAAATTGATCCAAGTTCTATCTCTGATTAGAAAACAAACAAGCTGATGATAAGGCAGAGGGTCACTCTCCAAAAACTTACAGTGGGGACTCCATTGCCTAGGACAATATCCACACAGCTCATTGGATGTAGACAGATTAAGCTGGTGCCCGCATGAGGCCTTCACCCCTATGTTATAGTCTCCGGGAGTAGGAAGGTATACTTCATGCTATGGGAGGAGAAACATGAACACCAAACCAGCCAGAAAATTCTTAATCTATAATCTGTTCTGCCTACAAGATGTGTTGGGGGAATAGTGGCACAGAACTTATAGAGTGGCCAATGAATATATTGTTTATTTTGAGACCCATGTCACAAGAGGGAGCCCATGCCCTAAACTGTCTAAAAGATAGAATGCTAGATTAATGGCCATAGATCATATATTAAAAGCCTCATTAAATCAGAATAAAGAATCTTTAGAAGAATCCAGCCTGGAACCCATAGCTACAGCAGATAATGTATTTCCAGATGAGAGACATTCACAGGGTTATCAAGAATGGAAATTGCAGTCCAATAAAAATCTGTTTAAGGAAGTCACCTTAGAACAATGTCACATAATGGCTTAGGTGTTTCATTTTATATAATTTGAAAATTTAAAAAATATATATCTTATAGTTGATGTATGCTCAGAATTCCAAGGGACTTCTTACCTGAGTTCTGAAGTGAATGAATCTGAGATTGCAGATTTATTAGAGATGGTGACTATCTTGGAGCTGCCTTTATAAATTGAAGCTGTTGATACTTCAACATCATCCATTAGAATGCAACAATATTTTAGACATTATGGCATAAAACATGTTATTGGCATATATCACAGTTCTACAGGACAAAAATATTGTACAGATATAGTATAGTAGGAATTTAAAGGAAATGCTCAGAAAACAGAAGGGAAATATGATATCTCCCAAAGATAATTTAAATAATGCTTTATTGACTTAAAAATTTTTAAGTGCCAATGAGACAGCACAACTGTTGAAAAGCATAGTATTTTAGAAAGGACTGATGAATTAGTTCAGTATAAATATGCGATAACTACAAAATGGAAGGAATGTTGATTTGGTGGGGAGAGGTATTGTTTTTGTTTCAAAAGAAGAAGAAAATATATGTATTCCTTCAAAGTGAACAAAAATCAGATTCGACCAGGGGAGATTCCCCGAAGATCTTGTTTACAGACAGTAAAAAAGAAATCAAGAAGAACAGAACAGGTAATATGTATTGCTGATCTCTGTACATGGGAAAAGCTCTGAAAGTAGGTGAGACATGAAAATATTCCAAGCCAGGACTTCAGCTAAGCATAGCAGATAAATCTTATTGACTGCAGAATCCTCGGGAATTATTATACCATCCTTTCAAATGGCATGGATAAAAATTTATATTATAATTTGGTTATATAGTCCCAACTAACTTATAAAAGAAATACAGATACCTTTCTTGCTTTAACAGAGAACAGAGAACCATCTTTTGCCAAATTTTGCTCATCGCACATTCCATACATGTGTGGTGGTTTAAATATGCTAGGTCCATAGGTAATGGTACTGTTAGGAGATGGCCTTGGTGGAGGAAGTGTGTCACTGTGGGGGTAGGCTTTGAAGCTCTTCCCAGTATGCAACAGTCAGTTTTCTCCTGGCTACAGTCAGATGAAGATGTAGAACTCTCAGCTCCTCCAGTGCCATACCTGCATGAACACTGCCATGTTTCATGCCATAATTATAATATCAGAAACTGTAATCCATCTCCAATTTAATGTTGTCCTTTATAAGAGTTGCCTGGGACATGGTGTCTCTTAATAGCACTGTAAACCTTAACTAAGACACATGTGTCAATGCAGAAATGTATATTACCTTCAAAAATGTGTATGTTCACAGGGTAAAGCAACCAGACACCAATGAAATTAATGTGGTCCGGACAAGATTCACCCTCAAGAATGCTGAGATGCTGAGACATATTTATTACAGCATCCTGCTTGATTCAACCACAGAATACATTAATAACTGCCTCATCAAAATGTGCTTCCAACATAGCTTCAAAATGGCTGACCCAAGTTGATCCTGCCTTGCAGACTATTCCAGTCAGGACTTCAGTTAAGCCTTGCACTTTTACATCACACAGATGTGCAAAAGAGAAGTCTTTTGAGAGTATAGCTGAAAAAATGAGTTTGCTATTCAAGTTCACTTTTTCTGCTGTATCATGAGATCTGGATTTTCATTTTTTCTTTTTTCTTTTGTAATTGTTTTGATGAAATGGTCAATATTATTTTGTGTTAATTATGAAGTTGTTTGCTTCTCCAAAGGAAAACATTGCTGGTTTGTTTTATAAATCTGATTCTTGTGATAAATAGAACTTTCTTTGATGTCAATATCTAAGTTAAAACAATAATATAACATTTTGGAAGTATAATGCTTTAATAATTTCAGTCTTATGCTGGTTGTTGATTACTCCTACTCTTCCTGTGCTAACAATCTGTTCTTTTGAGTTACTGTGTTTTTTTTTTTAACCTTAAAAGAAAGGCATAATACTTTACAGTTATGATTTAGTACTTTATTTTCCTAATACTCTCAGTTATGAATAAGTACACTGTCTCTGAGTTGCTTTCTGGCTGTGTTACCAGTTTTCTCATGTAGTGAAAGTCACTGATTATATGTCGGGTGAAGGTGACTCTATAACTCTGGTATCTCAGGTGGTTTTTAAATTCAGAACAGTATAAGAAAGACTAGCTAGAAATCTTTAAACAAATATATCGTGATACCTTTACTCACAGAATCTGTCTATAATATCATCTTATAATGTCATCTCCATTTGTTACTTGAAAGTACTTAGCTTCTAATTCATAATTTTAACCATTGACGAAAATATGAAGAGTTGAAGTTCTTTCCGTAATGGTATATTGGTCTTGTTTTGAATGAGTTCATCTTGAAGGAAGCCTTTGACCCGCTGCTTTAAACATTTTAAGCAGCAGAGCCACTTAGGGCTTAGTATAAAGTTAAACCTTGAACTCATGATAAATACCAAGACATTCTAGCTCTTGAATTGTTCACTACAAAGTTCCCACTCACTACACTACAAAATGGAGACATGACTAACTTAATGATGCAATAAAAATTTACATTAAAACTGAATCTTAATTATTTGAGACTGTCTTAAACTTCTACTTGTCTTTTGAAAATGTCTCATTTATTTATAACACAAAATTGTTTATAAGAAAGTGTCAATGACTCAGTTTTGTTAAGTACTAACAGTTCTTGAGAGGAAATATACTATATTGAGAAAGTGTAAATAGAATTATTGGTCTTAATATAATGTTTTTTAAAGTGTTGGCAGATGGTGAATACAATGAAATATTTTCATAACTCCTTGTTATATTTTCAGAGAACTGGAGGCTTAATTCTAAATATTTGAATATCCAGATGCTTTCTCATATCAATATACTAAGGCTCTCATGTTGTCAAATAAGTACTTGTAATTTAAAAACAAAGATGGAACGAAGAGAAAAGGAAAAGGAGGAACAAGGGATATCAATGCAGGATTAGCAAGCATCACACCTCCTAGGCAATCCCTGCATATTCCAAACAGAAGAAACATCCTCAAAAGAGCTTGTATAGACTCATTGACATAACTTGGGCTTGTATTTCAGCATCGAAAATACTGAGTTGGCTGGAAATACTGTGGTGTGTCAACCTTTATTTGTCCTTTAAAGCAAGAAAAAGAATAAAAGTATGCCTGTAGGCAAAATAAAGTCCCCCCTCTCCTCTCTCTCCCCTCACCACTCTTGCTCTTCAACTTATATGCAATTTGTAAAATGAACTGTAATAGAAAGTTCAGATGACAAAAATTATAGTGGTGTGGCTGAGAAAGCACCCAGGGGGCTTTTAGCTTCCGTTGTGCCGGGACAGAACTCTCAGATCAGCCTTCTGGACTCAAATGCGACACTGTCAATAAGGATACATCATCTTTTTTGTGGCGTAGAAGAGCTGTCGGTTGTAATTCCCATTATTCCAAAGCCAAGATTTTCCATTAGTACAGCCACCTGCTGGGTTGCTCTACTCAGGTTTAATGGAGTCTGAATCTGAATTTATCACCATCTGTGGGAAGAAGGGGAATGAGAGAGCATTGCTAAGTCCTTTCTTCATTTGCTAAGGAGGGTTGAATATAATCTTTCCAAGGAGGCAGCAAAAGCTGCTGAGACTGAAGTACATGGAAGACTAATTTAGCTCACCTTTCTAGCAGAGCTTCAGACCTAGGGAGCAAAGTGCCCTCTGTTCTAGGGCCGATTTCTGCAACAAAGAGGATGTTTTAATTTGCTATGTAATACAGTATCAAAATTAAGCAAATTCAAGATATAGTTTCTCTTTGGCTTACAAGAAGACCTTGAAAGATTTCATCAGATCCTTGGTAACAATGAAAGATGGATTCTGAATTAATATAGTATCTTATAAATAGAATAACACAGAGCTGTCTGTTATATGTAGCCTTTTTCCTCCATAAATTAAAAGGAGCCTCTGCAGAGCACAAGAAGAGAGAAAGGTCATGGTATATCGATCACTGAAGAAGATATCTCATATCAAAGTACTGTGGCTAAATTTCATGTAAATAGAGATCAGGAGTTGGGACTTAGCTGCCAAGGATACATCATTGTCACTCTCTACAGTATAATAGTAAAGCATTGTTGACAGGGATGTACACAACTGACAATTAAATTCTGACATTGGCTCTCAGGGAAACTAGCTGGTATAATCCTCCATTGGTATAATCCTCCATTGGTATAATCTTCCAGTTTCTTTCTTTGTCCTATCACGTTTGCTACCATCTAGATTCTGCTGTCGAGGCAAAGGCTGCAAGGAAAATGGAGCCATCTCGACATTGCAGCAGCAGTGGGTGCTATTGCCCGCCCCAAGGAAGCTCTAGCTAGATCACAGCAGCACTTGTAATGATGAGGGAGAAAACAAGTGCTTTCAGGAAAAGGAATGAAGAAAATGGTCATGCGGCCCAACCCCCACACCCACTGGGGAGGTGTTCTAAAGAAACACTGTCATTGTCTTTCTTCAGAAACCATGAGTTCACCCTTTTCTCATGAGTGTTCCTCCGCGCTTATAATCTTGGATTAATGACTCCAAACAACTAGTGTTTTCTGAAGTCCTGGGGGTCAAGCTCTGTGGATTGAGGAGCTTGGATAATTGGAGGGAAAGCTACTTACTGGAGTGAGGCAACAATTCCAGGGGAGGAGGTAGAGCAGCACAACAAATCACCATTCTGTTGTTCTCTGAGGCTGTGGGCAAGTCTGCTCTCCCATCAGAGAGGCTGTGAAATCTGTATTGTGACAAAGCAAAATGCCTCCTGGGTGCATGCTTCTTGCGAAAAGTGTTTGATGTTTGATCTGTAATAAGATGGAAGAGGAAAACAGTCCCCTGCATTCAATAATGCATAGTGGCTGTGAACACAATCAAAAATTTAAATTTTAATTCTGGGACAAGTTGCTCCATTCTACTAATTTATTATTTAGAAAAATCTGCATGTTCCTTTTCTTTCTTTCTTTCTTTCTTTTTTTCCCCTGTGTGTTGGATCTAGCATACTTCTGTCTTCAGATCCTATTAGAATAAATCTGAGGAGTATGATACAAAAGGCATTTCCGTGTATGGTTCTTTGCTCTGTGACATTATGTGGTTTATGGGACTGTCTTTGAGCAAATAGTGGTCCGAACCTGAGGCCACACTGCAACTTGGTGCTATGGCTGGAAAGCTCATTGGCACGGAGCTAGGGAAAGGTATGGATGGCTACCTGTAGCAGACATCACAAGGAATGGAATGAAAAAGAAAACAAAAAAAGTGGGATACATAAACAATTGGTTTCCTTCTGCACAGCATGCTCTGAATGTTGTAACACACATGGTGACTCTTACCAGGAGCACCAACTTCAGGGACTGAGACAAACCCTAGAAAATCTGTCAGCTTGGGTTAATGGAACATTGTTATTACCTCAGGTCAAGCAGATGGAGGGCAAACTTCTCTGCTGGATTCTGCTGCTCTTTAATTAATGTCCACATTTGTTATGTCAATATAATGCATCACATTTGCTCTAAAGGCCGTGTTACTTTAAAGCCAAAATTATTATTGCATTTAATTTCAATGTTTAAAGAATTCCATAGAATCTTAAAGGTACATGTAGACCCTTGCCTAATATTTAAACCAGTATGTAGAAGAACATGCAGAAGACAAAAGGAAGCAGGCTGGTTTTACAAGTCTCAGTCTTGATGTAGAGGTGGTATTCATACTTCTTTTATATACATTTCCCAATAAGGGATTTTAAGGGCTTGTATATGAATATATAAAACAAAATAGAAACCTCAGATGATAAAAATTGTGGGCCGTATTACAGTGTTATTCCTTCATAAAGAAATTAACAGCTGCAAGTCATGTGGGACTGTGTTTACCCTTGTCAGAAAAGAATGGCGAGGGGGGAAACAGCACAGTGGAGACATCTTATGTCTCTTGTAAACTTTCATTATCTTAAGTTTGTTCAGAAGGCACAAGCAATTCCTGGTGTCTGACACTAGGCACACGAAGCTTGGTGTTAAATCTTTAGCAGATTTCAAAGAATCAGCTTATTATGTAACTACCAAAACAGAGTATGTCATAACTACAAATATGCTTTCTTAAAGATGACAGGCTCACATTGTTCATTTTGGAAAAATGTTTTTGCAGTGCTGGCTCCAGCTTCTAATTATTTAAGCTAGTCAAATCCAAAATCATTAAAATGTGAAAATATTACCTGGAATAAATCCAAGAAGAACCAGTAGGCAGTGATCTGGTCCACCCTGTGGATTTAACACTTAACTGGTGCATGATTTTCTTTCAAAATTCATCATCGATGTCCTTTCTAACAAAAGTTAGTATACTGATAACATAAATGAATTTAATAATTTCTCAGTGGGTTTCTAAGAAACAGGACTACACCCAATATAGTTTGTTTGATCTATAGAAGACAGTAATTGAATTACAGTTAGGGTTATGGCTAAGTGAAATATATTCATATGTGTGCATTCTGGAGAGGCCCTCCCTCCCATCTCCCTAGTCTCTCCCCACAACTCTATAAATTGTTGATTCAAAATAAACTTTAAAGACAGCTGACACACTTCTTTAAATTGAGAATTTAGTTCAGTAATTCTCCAATAGTAGTTTTATCCCTGTACATGCATTTCCTGAGCAGAATATAATGAGTAGAATGCAAATACACACGCTTCTAAAGAATCATGTCAAGGTGGGAATATGGGAATGGGTGGGCGGGTAGGTGGGAGGAGGAATTCCCTCACAGAGGCGGGGAGGGGGAGGGGACACAGGGTTTCCAAAGAAAAGGGGAATCATCGGAAATGTAAATAAAGTATCAAAAAAAAAAAAAAAAAAAAGAATCCCCAAATGAATAAGACAGGCTTTCAGCAACAAATATTTGGAACTACATGTTAATAATGCTGCTATTTAGAAGGTATGGTCTCTGTCAATGAAACCATCTTATTACCTCAGGTTGAATGAGAGGGGGGGGGAGACACCAGTCCTTATGCCCCTCCAGATATGCACTCTGACAGTTCCTCATCTCATTCTTCCACCCCCATTCCCAAAAGGATGTCCCCACCCAAACAACTGGCCAGGCCTCCCCACTCCCTGGGGCCTCAAGTCCATTAAGGGTTAGGTGTTTCTTCTTTCACTGAGGCCAGACCAGACAGTCCTCTGCTGTATATGTGTTGGGGGCCTCATATCAGCTAGTGCATGCTGCCTGGTGGTGGCTCAGTGTCTGAGAGATCTCGGGGGTCCAGGTTAGTTGAGACTGCTGGTCTTCCTGTGGGGTTGCTCACCATCCCCCACAACTTTTTCCAGTCTTTCCCTAATTCAACAATTTCTATTCATTGGTTGGGTGTAAGTATCTGCATCTGTCTCAGTTAGCTGGTTGGTTGGGCCTCTCACAGGACAGCCATGTCTGCAAACATATCAGTAAAACTGTCAGGCCTTGGAGCCTCCCCTTGAGCTGAGTCCAAATTTGGTCCAGTCACTGGACTTCCTTTACCTCAGTCTCTTCTCCATGTTTGTCCCTGCAGTTCTCTTAGACAGCAACAATTCTGGGTCAGCGTTATTGACTGTGGGATGGCAACCCAATTCCTGCACTTGCTGCCTTGTCTTTTAATTCGAGGTAGACTCTACAAGTTAGCTCTCCCAACTGTTGTGAAATTCATCTAAGATCCCTCCCTTTGAGTTCCAAGAGTCTCTCACTGCCCAGGTCTCTAGTACATTCTAGAGGGTTCCCTCATCTCCTACCTCCCAAGGTTGCCTATTTCCATTCATTCTGCTGACCCTCAGGGCTTCACTCCCCCCCCCCCCCCACACACACCGAATATCTGATCATGATTCCCTTTCTCCCTCCCTGTTCCCTTTCCCACACATGTCCCTTCCTCCCTTTAGCACCCTCACCCCCACTCCGTGATTGCTTTCTTCTCCCTCCCAAGTGGGATTGAAGCATCCTTACCTGGGCCATTCAGTTTGTTAAACTTCGTGAGTTCTATGGATTGCATCCTGGGTATTTTGTACATTTTTGGCTAATATCCACTTATTAGTGAATACATGCCGTGACTGTCCTTTTAGGTCTCAGTTATTTCACTGAGGATGACATTTTCTAATTCCATCCATTTACCTGCAAAGCTCATGATGTCCTTGTTCTCAATAGCTGAATAGTATTCCATTGTGTAAATGAACCACATTTTCTGTATCCATTCTTCTGTTGTTGGAAATCTGTGTTGTTTCCAACTTCTGGCTATCACAAATAAGGCCTCTATGAAGATAGTGCAGCATGTGCTCCAGTGGCTTCATGGGGCAACATTTTGGTACATGCCCAAGAGTGTTATAGCTGGGTCTTCAGGTAGATCTGTTTCCAATTTCCTGAAAAACCTCCAGAGTGATTTCCAGAGAGGTTATACCAGTTTGCAATCCCACCAGCAATGGGGGAGTGTTCCTCTTTCTCCACATCCTCACCACCATGTGCTATCAACTGACTTTTTGATCTTAGCCATTCTGATTGGTGTAAAGTAGAATTTCAGGGTCCTTTTGATTTGCATTTCCCTGATCACTAAGGACGTTGAACATTTCTTTAAGTGCTTCTAGGCCTTTCGAGATTCCTCTCTTATAAATTCTGTTTAGTTCTATACCCCATTTTTTTGATTGGGTTGTTTGGGGGTTTTTTTGGAGGTTAATTTCTTGAGTTCTTTATATATTTTGGATATTAGCACCCTATCGGATGTGTGGTTAGTGAAGATTTCTTCCCAATCTTTAGGTTGCAGAATTTTCCTATTGACTGTGCCTTTTGCCTTACAGAAGCTTCATGAGGTCCCATTTATCAATTCTTGATCTTAGCGCCTGAGCCATTGAGTTCTGTTTAGGAAATTTCCCCTTGTGCCAATGAGTTCGAGGCCCTTTCTCACTTTCTCTTCTATTAGATTCATGTATCTGCTTTTATTCTGAGCTCCTTAATGCACTTGGACTTTAGTTTTGCAAGGTGACAAATATGGATCTATTTTCATTTTTCTACATACCGACTGCCATTTATTGAACATGCTTTCTTTTTTTCATTGTATATTTTTGGCGTCTTTGTCAAAGATCAAGTGTTTATAAGTGTGTGCTTTTATTTTTGGGACTTCAATTGATCAACCTGTCTGTCTCTGTACAAAATACCATGCAGTTTTTATCACTATTACTCTGTAGTATAGCTTGAGGTTAGGGATGTCAATTCCCACAGAAGTTGTTGTTGTTGTTATTATTAATATTATTATTTAATCATTTTTCACAGTCCAGTCATCATCCCCCTGCCAGTCCTCCCTCGGGTAGCTCCCCATACCATTCCTCCTCCTCTGTCCCCAAGAGGATGTCCCCACCCCACCCTACTCCCATCCTACCAGATCTCTTCAGTTTCTAGGAACCTAATTATTTGGGGGGCTAGGTGAGTGCATCCTCTTCAAGGCTAGACCAGACAGTCCTCCACTATACATGTGTCAGTGCACACTGCTGGTAGGAGGTGGGAGAACCTCTAGAAAGTATCAGAGAACCTAGGAGGTGAGACAGGACTTAAAAGAAGGGACCTTTGATGAAATGCCCAACAGTGGGTTGAGGGAACTTGTAGAGTCCACTTCCACAAGTGGAGGCATCAACTGGAGGGATGGGGTTGCCATCCCAAAAACTCTGCCAGAGCCTGACAAATACAGATACAGAAGCTCAAAGTCAACCATTGTACTGAGCTCAGGGATCCCTGATGGAGGATTTGGAGAAGGGATTGAAGGAGCTGAGGGGATTTGCAGCCCCATGGAGGGAGCAAAAGTGTCAACAGGCCAGACCTCCCGGAGCTTCCAGGTACTGGACCGCCAACCAAAGAATACACATGGAGCGACCCATGGCTCAGGCCACATATGTGGCAGAGGATGGTCTTGTTGGACATCAGTGGGAGGAGAGGCCCTTGGTCCTGAGGGTGTTCGATACCCCAGTGTAGGAGAATGCCAGGGTGGGAGGATGGGAGTGGGTATGTATGGGAGCACCCTCATAGAGGCAGGTGGGCAGATGGGATAGTGGGTTTCTGAAGGGGAGACCTGGAAAGGGGAAAACATTTGAAATGTAAATAAAGAAAATATCCAATCCAAAACAAAACAAAACAAACAAACAAACAAAAAAAACCTCTGACCCAGAATTGTTCCTGCCTAAAGGAACTGCAGGGACAAAAATGGAGAAGAGACTGAGGGAAAAGAGATCCAGTGATCAGCCCATATTGGGACCCAAATCAAGGGAAGGCTCCAAGGCCTGGCACTGTTACTGATGCTGTGGTATGCTTATAGACAACAGCCTAGCATGGCTGCCCTCACAAAAAGGAACCTATCATGACTGCCCTCTGAAAGACCCAACAAGCAGCTGAAAGAGTCAGATGCAGATATTTGCACCCAACGAATGGGCAGAAGCTGCTGATCCCTGTGATTGAATTAGGGAAAAGCTGGAAAAGGCTAGAGAGGAGGGTGACCTTGTGGGAGCACCAGCAGTCTCAATTAACCTGGACCCAGGAGATCTCTCACATACTGGAACACTGACCAGGCAGCATATGCTAGCTGATGTGGGGCCCCTAGCACATATGCAGTGTAGAACTGTTGAGGCTGAGTTTAGTCAGAGAGGATGCCCCTAACCCTCAAGAGACTGGAGTCCCCAGGGAGTTTAGACATCTGGTGGAGTGGTGGTGGGGGGTGGAGACATCCTTGTGGAGACAGGGGGGCGGAGAGGAGGTATGGGGTGTGGAACGGTAGGAGGGTGGACCAGGAGGGGAATAAAATCTGGAGTTTAAAATTAATTAATTAATTAAAAAATAAACAAATAAGAATTGTATTGGAAATGTTGGGGACTGCATTGAATCAATAGACTGCATTTGGTGGGGTGGCCATTTTTGTCATATGAATCATACCAGTCCATAAGCTTGTATTTTCTCCATTTTCTAACGTTTTCTTCGATTTCATTCATGAGAGACTTGAAGTTCTTGTCATAAACATCTTTCACTTGTTTAGTTAGAGTTACCTCAGTATATTTATATTATTTGTGACTATTATGAAGGGAGTTGTTTCCCTATTTTCTTTCTCAGCCTGTTTACCATTTGTATAAAGGAAGGCTACTGATTTGCTTGAATTAACTTTTTATTTAGCCACTTTGCTGAAGTTGTTTGTCAGCTGTAGAAGTTCTCTGGTAGAATTTTTGTGGTCGCTTATGTATACTATCCTATCATCTGCAGATAGTGATGCCTTGACTTCTTCTTTGCCAATTCGTATCCCTTTGATCTCCTTTTATTGTCTGATTGCTCTAGCTACAACTTTGAGTACGATATTGAATAGATATGGGGAGAGTGGGCATCCTTGTCTTGTCCCTGATTTTAGTGGGATTCCTTCAAGTATCTCTCCATTTAATTTGATATTGGCTGTTTGTTTGTTATATATTGCTTTTATTATGCTTAGGTATGGACCTTGAATTCCTGATCTACCCAATATTTTTAACATGAAGTTTTGAGCTTTCTCCTATATTTTTACAGTTTTAAAATTATTTTTAAAGCAACTCTAACATTTATTCATGCTTTCTATTTCATAGAAGACATCAATATCCTTGATGCTTATTATATCATCTTCTTCTTGTTCTATATTTTTAGACACCTTCTCTGCCTACTCATATATACAACAGAGAAGATTTTAAGGTATAGGACATGTACAAGAAACAATGCTATGTTTCTCAGAGAAGAATCCAGTCTGTAACTTTCTTCATGCTTTTTAAAAGAAACAAATCCAATAGTCTCCAAAGTAAGATGTTATCTCTATAAAGGTATTGATTTAATTCTCCTAGTCCTGACACCTCTGATATGTACTATTCTTATAATCTAATAGAAATCACAAATGTTGAATGCATTTTAAGAGTAATATAAAATTGAAGACAAGGTAATGACCAAATCACATGATAAATTCTTATTATGAGGTATCAGCAGAACTACCCACATAATCATCGATGTTTTATCTTTAAAACATTGATTACAGAGCCAGATCCAACATAGCATAAGCCCATGATTCTATTGTTGTACAAGTTAAAAATAAGCAAAATCAATATATTATTAAATTTTTAAAAAAATTATATTTACATTTAAAGAGTGATAAACAGTATTTAGAGTAGATTTTATTTCTTGATTTATTTCTTGGAGGGGGCTGTATGAGTTCATTTACTGTGTGATCATTCATCAGATATACATTATTTTGATTTTTATTGATAAAACTTACCAAAAACATATTGACTTTAAATCAGTCATTTTTTTTTTTTTTTTTGAGTAAACATGGGTCAGAAGTTGTGGCCTCACGATTTCTCTGCTTAGAGTCTTAGTTTGAGTTTGAGTTTCAGGCTGATTATTTTGGGTTCTGAAGAGTCTGGGCAATATAGAAGAAATTTCCAGACTTATATTGTAGCCAAATTTATACTCTTGTGGTACTAGTAATGCAGTCTCAATTTTTTATTGGCTATCAGCCATGTCTAGTTTTCAGTTTCTACATAGTATTCACCATATACTCCCTACCTGTAGATTTCTTAATGCTCAGACCCAGCCAGCAATGGCTTGAGTTGTTTTGTATAGAACAACCTCACTTATATTCTTCCACGTCATTAATCCTGCCTCTCTTCTCTCTGTTATATGTTGCCTTCTCTTCCCACCCAGTCTTTCCCCAATAACTCTAGCAATTGTTGATCCAAAATAAACTTTAAATGACAACTGCTGTTGTCACACTTCTTTAAATTGAGAATTTAGTTTATAAATTATAAAGCAATACATTTTAAACACGTATACATAGGTAGTAGACTATTCTTTATGGTTTTTAGCAAATCAACAAATACTTATTAGTTGCTAATAAATACAAAGAAACAATAAGTCCTGTCTTTTGAGGTATGCTTTTAAAATGTACACAATGATTTTCTACTGTATATGGATATAAACAAATATATGTGAAGCATTTTAATGTGACTAGAGGTGTATAAACCACATTCTGGATTTTGATATGTTTAAAGAACATAATTCCTGTGAAGAAATAAAAATATTAAGCAATGAGTAAAAATGTAAATCACTCTATATTTGCTTATTTTATCACTGTGACTTTTCTATTTGTTTAACATTTTAGAAAAATGAAGACATGCAAAATGTAATAGAGAATTTTTAAGATAAATTTAGCCATTTATTATATATTCATTTAATTCCAACCGTCTTTCTTTTAGGTCTACGATCCAAATTGAAGTTAAGATGCTGTGTTTTGACCACAATGACAGATATGTAAAAGCTCTCCTCAAATACTGCTTTGCAGATGAAAATGATGAGCCTTTTGAAGAAGTATTTTCTTATTCATGGGCTTCTCCTCATTTTTACAAACACATTCTGCTGCTCAGACTACTGCCTACCACATAGTCGACATTTAGTATATACTTTCTGACTAAATGAATGGTTATAACTGGCACCCGAATACAAATAGTAGAAGTAGCAAAGGATACCCAGTGTTCACTGCTATCCTTCCCTCTTCTCTTGTTATGTAAATATGTATGATGCATGCCATAGCAAATGTTGTCTACCACCATCACAATTTCTGGAGCATAAATATTCTATCGCCTTGCTTTTGAGACTGGAAACATATACCTGATTTACTGCCAATGGGAATATGGAGAGGTATGTGATTTGTCACTTCTGGTTAGAGATAAGAAAAAGCAAAATGGTTTCTCCACTTCATTTCTCCTTATCTTTGAAGTTTTTAAAAAAGAATGTGGGGCTTGATATATACGTCTGTGTAAAATGTTTGCTCATCAAGTGTAAGACTCTGGGCTCAATTCCCAGTATTGAAGAAAACAAATTTAAAATAATAGAAGTAAAAGGTGGAAAACCAGAGGAAATAAGGGGACTACACTTCAGTTCTCTTGATCACTTTTAAAGGAGAATCATTAAAGAGAGGCCCCTTGATTAGCAGAAGGTTGTGATCAGAGCAATAAGTTTAACGACTTTCAGTCTCTGAGATTTTGGGCATTATTTCTTATGAGAATCAAAATGGTCATGACTTAGCACTGTGATTAAATTTTGCAAAGCATAGATATTTCACAAATGTATTATTAGGAGATACAGGGAAATAATTTTGAACAAGGTTTCTCAATCTGTTCTCTAAAGAAATTATATAAAAATAGAAAACATTAATCGATAGCTGTTTGTCATTTGTAGTTATTTTATTGCTATGTTCCTTTAGTAGAATAATATTATTAGATTTTCACTTAGGCCTATGGCCTATCCAGTCTCAGATTCTTAGTTACTTTAACAGGATCAACTATGGGGTTCATTTCATAGAGTGCCCCTTATATCCAGTCAGAAAGTAGTTGGTTACCACCATACTATTTATGTTAGTTCTTCACCAGTATATCTTGTATACAGCCCACTGTTGTAAGTCACAGGGATTGTAGCTGGAAGATACTGATGATTACCTTTCTCCTCAGGTAGTGTGCAGAATACTTTCCAATGGGAGTGATGCTTCTAAGTAGGTACCAGGTTTATTTCTCTATGTTCAATGACAAATATAAATGTTGTCTCCAGCAATAGGGGCTCCATCATGTTATAGAGAGTGTCAAATAGCCTGGAGAATTGCTTGTGATGTTTGGAAGTTTACATGGGACCCACATATCTGACAGTTCAACATACTGTAACCCATTCCTGGCACTGAAGAGTTTGTTCATGGCATGAGATATATAGTTGGATCATATTTCCTCTATTACTTGATGGCTCCATTTAGACTTCTTTTCTATATGTACATATTAGGAAGCTTCAGTACTTACTGGTAAGTTTCCAAATAGCTTTACAAGTGGTCTTTAGTGTTAGGAGTGTTTTCCCATATTTCCCACTCACCTTCCTTTGGATCTTCTTCATTAATATCAGACCTAAACTCAGGTTCAAGTATTTGCACAGGTTCAAGTGAAATAGGGGTCCTGCCATTTTAAGAGGAAGTGGGCAAAGTCTCCCACTCCTCACCCAGAAAATATTTGATACCAGTTGGCAATGGAAAAATCTGTTTTCTCCAATGGAATCTCATTAAGTATGTTAACTACACTTCAAGGCAGGCCCAATGCTTAGAAGTAGTTGACCAACACAAAATAAACTTAATTGCTGACTTTTTTTTAAGCCACCCTTGTTTAAGTGTGCCCTTGTTTAAGTATTTTTTTCTTATTGATATTTTGCCTCTTTATTTTGATTTCTGATTTTTATGTTTTTGTGTGTTTTTTGTGTGTGTTTTGTTTTTAGTTTGCTTTGTTTTGCTTTTGTTTGCTTGTTTGTTTTATAGAGTAAAAGAACATAATGTTTAATGGTTAAACATATGGAGAGGCTCAGAGAGAAATTGGGAGAGAGGAAGAATATAATTGAAATATAATGACTAAAATTTACTCAATAAATAATAAAAAATATACAAAACACATTTATTTGAACTTTATAAGAGGTGTAAAATTATTTATTTTGTATAATTATATATATATATAATACATATTAATATCAGGTTATATTAGTAAATATCAGTAATATTTAATAAGTTGCTTGTATTATATATTAAACTTTATTAATGTAAATAGCATTAACTATATTCCTATTATATTGTTTATTTATATTAGTATTTATATTTATTTATCTTTATGTGTATAATATATTTATATTAATAGTAATATATAAGATATATGATTTTATTAGGGGCTAGAACCAAATAAATCATTTGTAAATGATAAATTAAAACAAATAATTTTGTTTCCTAAGAATATTCCAATTTGTTATTTAACTAACATGCAGTACAGATTTAAACATAAATTTGGTAGCTATTTTCAGTAAACTTAATGGATTGTAAAGGGTTTGTTCACATGGACTTACTATGCATATTTGATTAAATATGTCCTCTGAAGAACATACCATGTCTTGTCTCATGAGATAAATGGAACAATTTTCTTTATTATAATTCTCTTTCCTGGACAAACACTTCGATCGATTATAAGATTTGGTTCTGCTCTAGCAGTTCATAGATGAAGTAGATGTTGAGGTGGGCCAACTCAAATCCCTGAATCTGGGTCTGTGAGGTAGTTGAGCTGGTCACCATGCCCACTCTTCTGTACCTGTGCAAGAGACAGCTCCCATTGTTTGCCGAGGTGAAGTGCAGTACCAGATCTGTGCTGGTCTTGGACATCAACATGATCTCAGGTGTCAGCAAAGACCAAGGATGTTTGCAGGTCCCTTGGTGGTTCAATGAGCCATGAATGTCTACTCATACCTCTCATATCACAGGAACACTTTGCAATAGTGAGGGCTGGGACATCACCAGGCTACTTACATCAGGCTACTCCTTACTACCCTTGGCTCTCTAGTTTCACCTCTCTTCATAGTACTCAAACCCTTCCATTTCTCTTTCTCTCTCATCTTTTCACCACATGCTTACACATTGTAATGGCCATGGAGGCAGGGAGGGCTCTAGGTGTCTTCATCCTAATGATCTCACTAAACAGTCTTCATGCAGGAATTCGGACTGAGCAACCAAGACCTGCCCAATTCCACCCTGACTTGAAAGCTGATTGTTAGCCAATTGGTCTTTTGCCAGCCAGACTTCTCAGCATCTGATGCACATTGTTACCCTATGTATTTCATATTACTGAGAACAGCACAAATCAAATTTGAGGGTTTACAAAGTGCACACTGTTTACTAAGCAGATGTCTTCCTTGTTCAAGTCCTGGACCTCAGATCACAGTCTCTGACTATCCCCACAATGAAGTCTTCCTGGAAAGTCCTCTTTGTTTCCATTCTGGTGTCCATTAGAGGCCATTCTGTAAGTGTTTTGCTTGACTACTGCATCATGTATTTCTAATTTGCTATCTACTTTTTGCCAGTGTCAGATACTTTTATAATTCCCTTTGATATTAATGCATGTATGGTGAAGTCTACTTTACCATAGCGGCTCACTTTAAAGTGCCAGTAAACAAATAAATGTAGATATAAGTTGTTTATACAGGATCAGAAAATTTGAAGAAATTTCAAAAATTTTTCTCTGTATTAGGTGTTCAGTAAATGCAAATGTTTTAACTGCAGTAAAAGTACAATAAGTGGCTGCTCTCTTTAAAACATACTGAAGAATTGAGAAGTCCAAGATTTGTCTTTCTGATCCAGCTCTTTAGCTAAGTTGTTAAGTGAAATGACTTGTCCATAGTATCTCTTTAGCCCTACCTCAGTTATGAACACAGCCATCTGAGTTACTTTTTATAAAAATTACAAAAAGTTTATATAGTGATGATATCACCAACTAGAAGATGATCCTATATGTATAAATTTAGATGTCTGTCTCACAACTAATTTATGAGTCTCAAGGCACCAGTTCCTGTGCTGTCTTTAAAAATATATTGCACATTCAGGAAAGTACATAACTTTACTCACAAAAATTCTAAAAACCATAGGTAAATATCACGTTTTACAATTTGCTTGATATGACAAAGTAGTAAAATATTTCTTAGAAGGTGAAACAACTTCCACAGTCACCAATTTTCCAAACCTCAGAGGCATCCCATGTAATTTTAGTCAGGAGAAGAGAGAAAACATAGAAAGTTGCCTATCACCAGAGAACTGTTAAAATTAGCTCATTGCAATTTGTTCAGAAGCTTTGTAAAAGTAGAGTAAAATGTATTTGTAAATAACTATTTTGAAAAGTATGAGGCAAGATATCCTTGCAGTCTGGGAAAAACAAAAACAAAAGCAAACAAACAAAAACCACTGGATATCTACACCAATTCCTAGAAAGAAGTCAATCCTATTGACAGATATTATATTGAGATAATATGTTTAGATAAAATATTTCTGTTCAGAAATTAAAATTGCTGTGCATTAATTATGAGAGTAATGTGTCTAGGTGTATATTTTTAAATTAAACAAAACTCAAGAATGCTTTTTTGTTAATTTAAAAATATTTGCATTAAAACAGTAAAAATGGCCACTTAAATTTTATCTCTCATAATCACACGGAAAAGTAGAGTACTCTTAAGTGAAACTCTTAGTACAGATGGTAACATTGAAAATTGCTCACAGGATGTGTAGGAGGGTGATCAAGATAGTAATAAATGTATTGGTACTTACAATTCTAAGCACCAACAGGTTATTTTTATTCATTTTTACAAGGAAAACAGCATTGTTCATGTGGTTGTGGGTGATCATTATAGTAAGCATTTTTCCTGAATGTTTTCTGACAGTATTTTAAATATTTAATCAGTTACAGTATATTCTAGCATTTATTTCACTAAAGAAGCTGATGGTAGAGAGCACATTTCTATTTTTTTGCTTTACTTGAATTCACAGAGTAAAATATTTGGTCCTATTATAAAGCCAAAAACTGAATAACCCAATGGCCAGATAAAGGGTAATGTCTTTTAATAAAACCACTATGACTCAAACACTGTATTTACTTTCTTTAGTTTTAAATTCAGAGATGTCAACAAAATAACAATGACATGAAATAAAATGATTTATTAATTTCTAAGTAATATACATTTATGCCAACTAATAAATTATTATGGAAAATGTACTATGAACATACTAAAGAAACCCTTATTCTAACAGTAACATAAAAATATGACAATGTAAATCTTACCTGTAAAGAACTATAGAGGAATTTTAATCTAACAAAGTGGCTGCTTTGGCAAGGGATCACATGTAAAGACCTTCTAAGTCTATATAATTTGGCTGGAATGCAGATACAACCTTAGTACACAGGTTTAATTCCAAACAGTGATATCTAATTGAGGGGCAAAGTGATGAATCAAAGAAGGATTTGACAAAATGAGTCTGAGGTAGGATATACCCAACTTTTACAGGGAGAGAGAGTGAACAGAAAGTTGAGTCAGTTGGGTGTCAGTGCAGTGAGCACAGTACAATGGAGTTGGGTTGAGTTCATTTCTGAGTTCATTCAGTTCAGTGGAGGTCAGCAGGAGGCAGTTTAAACCAAAGAATAAGAAGGAGTCAGAAGTTTCCTTGGATTCAGTTGGCAAGAATTTTATTGTGTATTTTTGTATCAATGTTCATAAAGGAAATTGGTTTGAAGTTCTCTTTCTTTCTTTGTTCTTTGTGTGGTTTAGGTATAAGTGTAATTGTGGCTTCATAGAATGAATTGGGTAGTGTTCCTTCTGTTTCTAGTTTGTGGAATAGTTTGAAGAGTATTGGTAATAGGTCTATTATCAATACAAGTGGCTTAGAAACACACACACACACACACACACACACACACATCATAGAGAGAGAGGAGAGGAGGAGGGGGGAGAGAAGCACATACATCTTGTATATAATTGTATAATTTTAAGTAAAAATAAAAATCTTGATTCCTTGAAAAAAAAAAAAAAAGAAGGAGCCAGAAGGTTAGAACAAATTTATAGAGTTAGTCTGAGATCAAGCAGAACAATTCAGTGAGAAGCTGAGAGAAGCCAGATTGAATCAATCAGTTTGGAGAGGAGTTTGAGTCAGAACAGCTGAATTGAATCAGTCAGCCAGAGTTCAGAAAGAACTAGAAAGGGTGAGTTTATGCTGCAGTAAGCCTCCTTACTTTTACAAAGAGACAATATGATGGATTATATCATTTAAATTACTATG
Source organism: Uromys caudimaculatus (assembly GCA_028551405.1). Taxonomy (NCBI): domain Eukaryota; kingdom Metazoa; phylum Chordata; class Mammalia; order Rodentia; family Muridae; genus Uromys; species Uromys caudimaculatus. Next base: position 39,026,126 of record CM052703.1, read on the forward strand.
CCATAAGAATGTTTTCAAACTTAAATTGGAAGAATTATGTGGTGTGTTGTATATTAGTTTTAGTACAATCATCATCCTTGCTACTAATACCTGTTGGCTACTGGATATACCTTAGGAAATATTCTTCACATTTTTACACCAGAAAGAGATGAACTGAGATCTTTCCTTATGCTTGCAAGAGATGAGGGGCTTCATAAAGTTGTGTCGGTTCATTGAAAACCAATTTCTCTTATTGATCATAAAAATAGGGTGACATATATTTATATAGCATTAGTTGAAAATCTAAACTATCTATAATGTAAATTGTTCAGTTATTCTTGCTGTTTGAGTAGAAAAAAGTAACACAAAAAAGCAAAATTTAAAGTATTCATTTTTGGTGGTTTGAGAAATTACCATGCCTTAGAGAAAGCACTAAAACCAACTATTATGAATCAACTTTCCAAGAATATTTATGTAGTAACCAAGCAGTCTTACTTTTCTATGTGCTCTGAATACAATATTGCTTATACAGATACCAGGTCCAAATCTCAAGGAGAAAAAATAATCTCTCAGTCTTACCTACAAGTTTATCATTGATGTTTTTCTCTTACCAATATATTTAGCATTTGAGTCTCAGAAATAGGTCAGGGAATTAGTAAATATACTCCTTTGCAGGGCAAACCCCTGGAGAAATTGGCACACAGTATTGTGATATTACATTTTTATAGCTTTCTATGTATTCTATAGCACAAGGAAAACACTGACACTCTTCATAGGAACTATAGTGAATCTCTGATCATGCGAATTGCTTATTAAAGTATCAAGCTTCCCATTTTGTAGTTTATTTTACCTTGTTGTTATCTATGATAGTTAATCTTCATTGTCAACTTGGTTGAATTTAGATTTTTCATAGAAACAAATCTTTGGATACATTTTGAGGGTGTTTTAGAGGAGAGAAGACTCCCAAACCCAATTTAGGTGACATCTTCCCATGAGTCAGTATTCTGATTGAAGAGAATGAAAAAGCAAGCTGAACATCAGTATTTACCTTTCTGCTTCCTGACTGTGGATCCAAAGCAATCAGGTATCTTTTGTCTCTACCACTGACTTCTCCATTATGATGGGCTATAGCCTCAAGCTTTGAGCCAAAGTAAACTTGCTGGGCTCAAGTCCTGTTTTGATTGGTATGATTGGACTATTGCACAATAGCTGGATCCCAGGGGGTGAAGGGTAGAATGGTGAGAAGGGATATAAAGAACACCAAGGGAGACTGTTTATTAGGAGGGGACAGAGAATGTTTATACCTTAGGGAGAATGACTAGTTGGGCATATGTCGCAGTATGTTACTGGCGGGGAAAGAACATTGAGAGTGCTTCATTTACTTATCTAGAAATAGCAGGGGTCAAAGGAATGAATGAACCTCAGAAAGTCATATAGAAAAGAAGTCCATTCCAGGACATTTAAGACCAATTAGTAAGATAAACAGCAACCAGCTCTCATAACCCTGGAGAACAGTGAGCTTAGGACTTTCTACATGTGCTGGGACTCATCCACGCAGGGAAATTTACATGCTGTGGCCTGTTGCTACCAAGGCGAGGCAATGGAGCAAACTCTTGCCATTCTCAGGATGAGAAAATCCAAGGTTTTAGGTATGCTTTGACTCATCTCAGCACCAGGCTAGCCCCACTTAAAACTCTTTGCTTTGTCAAAACAATTTAAAAAGTAAAAATAACTAATAGAGTGCCAGAAAACAGACTATATAATGTGATGAAAGGCAATTTAAGGGTAGAAACACTGCATTTAGATTTGAAAGACATCATGCAGAACTTGAAATCAAATCACTCTATTTTATAAAGGTGATTCGACCTGAAATGATATGGAACTGATAATCAGATTTGGGATTTCCTTTATATGAAGTAGGGATAATATTTGAGTTTTTGTTTCTCTTATGTCTCCAATATTGACCATATTACCATTATTATGCCCCCTCTAAGTTACTAATGGATTTTAGTTTGTCATCTGACCTCAATATCCTCTTGATATGGGACAGAGTATATAGCTACCTGAGCAAAATCTCCTTGTAGTGGTAATGGGGACCTGTGTCAAGCAGGTCAGTATCATCTTGATAGTTTTGATTTCCTATACTTAAATACAAGATTTTTAAAATTTATGTTAAACAAAGTTAAGTGAAATACTTTAGTTAACTAAATGTTAGTTTTATTATTTTAAACATTAAAATAGTTCTAGCAAAGTGTATTCATGACCAAAATAAAAAATGACTAGAATAAAGTGCTTACATACCAAAAGTAAGGAGCACAATAAATGTTCAGGGAATTCAGTTAATTTTTATCATGGAATGTACAATGCCTTACAGAGTTATTAAAAGACATGATATTTTAAGCCTACTTGTGCACTCTTTTTTAGGACTGCTGAGGACCCGATGTGTCCTTTTATTTTTGCCAAAGCAGACTTGATTCTTCCATAACAATGCCCCTTCAAGCCAACTGAAAACAAGTTCTTTACATTTCACCTACTCTTAGGTTGTTCTCATATGTCATTTGTAGAAGTGTTTGTAATGAGGAAGATTTTGTTTTCTGTAGCACACTTTAATTTATGTGGATAGTCTCAATAAAGAGATCATGATTTGAATCTTAGAAATGGCAAGCCTGAAGAATAAAATTAAATTCATTCTAAAAATTACTTCCCTTGACACAATGAGGATTTCTAAGTACTGTTTACCAGGAGTTGATCTTACAGTAAAGAAGTTAATAACGTGCCAAAAATTCTGTGATAGTTAAAGTAATCATCATTTCTTGTATTTCTTTCATAGTTACTCCATGTTAAACATTATTCTGAGCATTTGTAAACTTGTAATTCATTTATCATACAACAATAAATATTGATATTTGTTTTGTACATCAAGGGAAGAAAAGCAGAACACAGACCATCTATAATATGCATGTATAATATAAGATATAACTTATGTTATATCTATCTCATATATGATATATGTTATATATGTAGACATATATATTATAGATGAGATATATATGTATATATGCAATTTATATAAGTTATACACTTTGTAAGTGGTAGCTAGAGCAGATAATTCAAGCTATCTCTTCTAGAGTCCTTGTTTTTATCCATATACAAACAAAGGTCTGTGAGTAGAAGATTGTGGGGCATGAATATAGAGCCACAGAGATGCTACCTTGAATTTATGGGTGTTTTAAAATTTAGTTTCAAATATTTTAGTGTTATTTTTAATTGTATGTATATGAGAGTATTTGGTAAGATGGTTTGTGGGTATGTGCACATGTTGGGAGCACAAAATTGGTCCCAGCACCAAAAGGTCCCCTCACAGAATTGTCTTTTCAGTTGAAACGGTATAAAACATGTTTTTTCCATTCAGAAAGCTCAGCACTGAGAGTGATTAATAGCCTTGTTATCTGTTATATCTGGACCAGGCCATATCAAGCTCCTACAACCAGGACTGTAGATAACTAATAGTCTAAATGACCTTTATACTTTGCCAGAGCTCCTCCCCACCCAACAGCTTCCACAAGGAGGACCAGAGGTGGCTAATAGGCCAAATGACCTCTATACTCTCTGTTTGACAGAGACCAGGCCAGATATTTCTTTAGGACCTTAAGGTAATACAATGAGCCTATCTCCAGAACCCATCTTCTTGTAAAAATTTGCATGTACCATGAGTTGAGTTTCACTGTAATTATGTTTTCTTATACACTGGAAATTGTATTACACCAGAAAAATATGCAAATTATACTCTATTTTAAAATGCTGGCATCTGGCATCAGATGCCAAACTACCTGGAGTTTGACCCAAGTTTACAAAGTCAGTCTGAATCAAGTTTTCATTCTCATCTCTTTGTGGATCACTGTCTGCCTTGATACCTGCAGAAAACCCCTAATGCACATATGTGTACATGGCTATAGAGGGCAGTGAAAAGAATTTATATACCTGGAGTCATTTGCATATGTGCTGGGAGTCAAACTCAGTTTTTCTGTGATAGGGTGAAAAAAAAATATATATATACACACATATATAATATATATTAATACACACACACACACACACACGCATATATATATATATATATATATATATTCTTAACTGCTGAGATGAGCCCTCTTTAGCCCCTGACTTTATTTTTAATTTGAAAGATTTAATCTTAAAGGATTTTAGCCAAGTTCATTATAACATTTTATGTTTGGAAAGTGTGTTTTGGGCTATATTCAGTCCAAGAAAACATCAGTCTTTTATTGGCTTGGAAAAAAATAGAGAAGGGTGCACTATTGGGATAGGAAGGAGAAACAGGAGGGAAAGAAAGAAAGAAAGAGGAGAGAGAGAGAGAGAGAGAGAGAGAGAGAGAGAGAGAGAGGAAGGAAGGAAGGGAGGAAGGGAGGGGGTAGTTTAAAGAGGTCATACCATCACTTATTTAGTTAACTTCCTAATTATTGTGTCTCATCTAAAATCAAAGCTGTTGCTAAGCTTAAGGATACATACACTATATAGCAAAGAGAAAGATCTGGGTTGTTGTGGGGCAGTGATTTATGTCAGGCAGTCTAACGCCCGGTTGAGTATAGGCTAGAAGCCCTGGGAGACTTGGTGAAAAATTCCACGAACAGTGGAACCTACACCAGGGATCAGAATTCATGCTCCTGGCCAACGCTCCCGGGAGATTCTCCATAGCTATCACGACCCCTGTATAGAGTGAGGCCTGGCGTGTGAAACTTGTGTCACGGGCAAAGCAAATGAGGCAACAATGGGGTCCCCAAGCTGGCCAATGGAAAGTGTCCGCCACCAACCCCTGTCTCCTCTCAGAACTATAAATAGAACACATTTGTTGCGTCTCCTTGGCCGGCAAGAAAGACACGAACACTAGAATCTTCGTTAAGCAGTTTTATCAAGCCTTTCTTTTTTCTTCTCCCCCCCCCCCCCCAAAACCTCCCCGAAACCTCTTAAGAACCCTTCTCAAGCCAATTGCAAACAGCCACGTATGCTCTGCTGATAGGCTGCCTTCTGCTGGCCACATATGGTCTGACCAGGCACCACCAAAAAAGGGCAGGCTAAGTGCCAGCCTCAAAATACGGGAGCGGGAAACAGGCGCCATCTTTAAGGCGCGCGCGCTCTCCTACAGTGGCTAGACGCGCTGGGCGCTGGGTGCGGCCATGCGGGGCCCGGGCCTAAGTGTGACCCTGACCCTGAGGCCGAGACCCAGCGCGACCTCAGGGGCGGTACGGCTCCCCCGGCAGAGGCGGCAGGGCGGTGTTGCCGCATGCCTGCAGTCCCAGCCACTCGGGAGGCTGAGACTGGAGGATCGCCCAAGTCCAGGAGTCCTGGGCTGCAGTGCGCTACGCCGATAGGGCGTCCGCACCAAGCTCGGCATCAACGTGGTGACCTCCCGGGAGCGGGGGACCACCAGGCTGCCCAAGGAGGGGTGAACCGGCCCAGGTCGGAAATGGGCGCCATCTTTAAGGCGCGCGCGCTCCACACACATTGACCAGAGTAGCTCTCTCTCTTTCCCCTCCTTCTCCACCTGCCTGCCCGCCATCCAGAATGAATAAAGATAAAAACTATTTTGGCGTCTGAGAACTTTTGTCTAAGGGAACTGTGACTCTTAGGTTCTCGAGGAGACCAGCTCTACAGCAAGCAGAACGCTCTTAACGGAGGTGGGCACTGTGCACTACAGGAAGTGTGACTACACTGTGGTGAGCCTTGAAGCCTAGGGCGTGCGGACCCAACACCAGAGCCGGGGGACCCGCCCGCGCCTACGTTTACCCCAACATGAGAGAGTATGGAAGGTTGTGTCATGTGAGGCAGACTCACATGGTGTTTTGTTGAGGCAAGACCTGTGGGAGGATGTTAGAAAGAGTATAAATAGGACTCAAGGGAGAGTGACATAGCTTTGCAATGCTTCAGTGGTCTCTTGTCTTTGCTGATCTTCACTTTGTTGAGAGAAGCATCCCAGAGAACTTCTCCTGGCATCCCAACTGATTCTTGTCTCTCATTCCTGCTGACTCTTGCTGATTCAGCAAAGGCCTGGTGGTTTCTGCTGGATCATGCCCCCACTGCTAATTCATGTTTGGTATCCTGAAACTACTGAACTGGAGTGCTGGTATCCTGGCAAACAGAGATTGGAATTGCCCCCAAAGAACAACTTCTAAACAGGTCCACATCCCCTTGTCTTATTTACTATCTTTTCCCCCTACTTTTGGATGGAGGGCTAGAAGACGAGCCAAAGTGTTTGAGAACCCCTATGAAAAGTAGGTTTTGAAAAATCTAAGCCTACAACATAGTTTCTGAAAAATATCAGATTTGGAACTGCAGGCTTTAATCACCATATATTTGATATACAAACATGCACGGGTTCCTATGTGCAAATGTGTTCAGTGTGTTTGGAGACTATGCTTTTAACTTTTAGATTTTTAATGCTTTTTTATTATTTGACAGATATAGTGCCTAATTAGTATGTTTTCACCAAATTAGTAAATGCTGCCTGAACAATTCCCCCTACCTGATAATAATCATATTGGTTAATGCCTCAGTGTGAGCAAAGAAATTTAAGTGCCTTTAAAATATTTCCCATGTGGATGACTCACAGCTGCTTATTTTTTTCTATTTTTTTTTTTACTGTGATACTGTGATTATTCAGAATGGTTAAATAATCTTGGAAATTGCCGAACCTGATGATAACTTTAATTTCAGGTCTTTGAAGTATTCTCCTTGACACCTCACTACTATGGTTGTCTTCAAAGTTCACACTGCCTCATTTACAAAAATCTCTATGTAGATCTATTACAAATTGTGTGTCATGTCTGCTGTGCTCATCATACTCTCATCAACATATTTTGAGGTTATTAATAACATGATAATTTTGAAGTGTTCCAAAAAAAAAAAAAAAAAAACCCAAGAAAAAAACGGAGCCTTTTATGTAAAGGAGATTGCGTTAATCCATCCTGAAGTTTGTGCAGTATAGGCTTAAGGGAAAAGAAATTTGAATGCAAATCAAATTGGAGGCTTTTTTTTTTCCTTTTTCTTCCTTTCCTTTTTTTCTTCTTATAAATGTTCTTTTAAGTCTATCTGTGAGAAAATGATGGTAGCTCTGATTAAAACTTAGACTCTTATTCTCTTATATTTGATTAGAAGGAAAAAAATTTCTCTCCTTTTGGGAAAGTGTTTGTTAAAAGAAACTTTAGTATACTTCAGTCCTTATTCTGTAGACACTGACAACATGGACAGACATAAAAGAAATGAAAGAAGACATTAGAATAATGAAGACTATCCTTTATAAAAGATTTGTAGTGAGGCATGACAGGACAGCAGAGCGTACAGAGGAGCATCTTCATCCTGGGCCCAAAAGTCCTTGTCAGCTTCTTCATGTAGAGAAATCTCATCAACAGAGCATAAAAGCACAGAGTGAGAAATCTCCTTCCCTTTGGTAAAACATGAATTATATTTGAAAGAGTGCTAGTATTTTTTTGTCCCCAGAATCTCTTCTTTTGCTTTCAATTCTTAAAATTGGGGGTGGGGAGGAGAACATACATATTTTTTAAGGGGCAGAGTGCTGGAGAAATGACTCTGTGGTTATGAGTAGTGACTGTTCTTCAAAAGGATCTGAGTTCTATTCCCAGCATCCATATGACAACTCATAATTGTCTATCATTTCAGTTCCAGGGAATTCCATGCCCACTGGTCCCTGTGGCCACAAATCACACTAGCAGTAAACAGAAAATTATGCAGACAAAGCACTCATACACATAAGATAAAAACAAAACTTTAAATTAAAAATCAGCGTGGGTTATGAATTGCTGTCAAAAACCAGGGAAATATTGTTTTAGATAGGAGTCAAGGTGGACGGCTTGTGTGAAAGGTCGTATTTCAGCAACCATTCATTGCTATTTAATTAAACAATTAATTAATTAACTTTCTCATTTGTCACTGTGATGAAACATCCAATAAAATCAACATAAAGGAAGAAAGAGTGGTTTGGGCTGCCAATCTCAGAAGCTCCAGCCCATGGCCATGTGACCGCCTGGCAACGACAAGAAGGAATAAGGGTATTCATCTTGTGTGACTTGAAAGAGGGGGAAGAAAGAAAGAAAGAGAGAGAGGGTGGGAAGGCAGAAAAGCCAGGAAACAGATGGGTCAGAGAGGGGGGAAGGGGAGAGAGAGACAGAGACAGAGAGAGACAGAGACAGAGACAGACGGGACAGAGCTAGACAGAGAGAAACAGAGAGAGGAGGGGAAGGGGAGAGAGAGAGACAGAGAGAGACAGAGACAGAGACAGACGGGACAGAGATAGACAAAGAGAAACAGAAAGAGAGGGGGAGAAGGGGAGAGAGAGACAGAGACAGAGATTGTCTCCATATCTCTCTGTTTGTTTTAATGACAATAAATTATTAAGTATGTTCCCAGACTTCCACATCCTAGAGTTTCTAGCTCTATTGTTTACCACAGGCTGGAGATCAAGACTTTGGCACAGGTGCCTTTGAAACACATTTCATTTGTAAGTCTTAGCAGCAACCACAGCACACCCAGGAATCAAGACACATAGTTATCTAGACAACACAGCTCCAAGAGAACATCAGAGGCAGGGGTGTGATGGAAAGAGGTTCAGAAGATCTTACAGAGTAGTAAAGAAGTTTTTATAGTGTGTGGTAGGAGGTAAATAAGAGTGCTGAGTTGATGCTGTGGGTATCACAGGAAGGTGCCATGAAAACTGAAGGTCACTCTGTTGTATGTATTATGAACAGAGCCTATGAGAATACTTTGCCAGGTGATTTGTCATGATAAGAAATACATCTTAAGATAATCCTACCATCTGCGTAGTGAAACAACTTTTAGTCTGCATTATATTAATTAAGTCCTTAGAGACCAGAATTAGGTGATTGAAATGAAATACAAATGTGTTTGAATGTCATTGAAGTTGTATAATCAGGCTATAAAATGATGTTTTTCAAGTTATAAAGTAATAATTTCAGATGCTATCTGGATATTAATTTTTATGAAAATTAAAGAGACCAACGAGGAAGTTATTTAATGGTGTGAGGAAGAAAAAGTAATGGTTTGGGGTAAGAAATTGATAAACGATGTGTTTGGATATTGTTAGTGGCATAAACAGACTTGATGAAAATACAACTGTACCCATTCTGAGAAGGGAGAGTATAAAATAAAACTCAATGTTCAATATGTAAACAGTTTCATGGTAATTAATTGTCAGAGATTAAACTGGCTCGAGGAGAAATTTTTGAAGATAGAGGGAGTTAATGATTTCTGTTTACTTTGATTTTTGGATGTGCCACATTTGAGATGTTCTTGAACTTTCAGATTGAAGCATGGAACTACACATATAGATGCCTAAAAGTATAGGGCTCATTTAAAAAATTGGAATTATGAAATATTACAGAGAAATAGATTATGCCATAACTGATGATAACTTTAGTTCTGTACTTTAGAGACATATAGTATAATTTAATATTAGCTTCATGATGCTAGGTAGAGCCACGGGAACATGTATGAAAAAACAATTTTAGCCTAGATCATTTTACTTCAGTATCAGAGCCCCAAGAATTTCTGTTTGTTTCTGTCAGTGTTTATTGCTAGTTGTGTAGCTGGTGGCTGCTGATTTATTAAAAAGAAAAACCCAACAAAGCTAAGAAGCAGACCTTCCTGCCTTAGTTTTCTGAAATCTGGGAGCTATTTCTTATTGCATCATAACCTAGTTCATCCAGGACAAGATAAAAATAATGGCATCCAGAAAATATAATAGAATCACCAAAGAAGTGAGTACAAAGAGAGAAATAGAATGTTCAAGGGTTGAGTCACGGGACATTTTTATATTTGCTAGTTGGACAGAGAAAGGAGAGAAGAGTCAGACAAATGAACAGACTATGGGTTACTTATTTCTTTTAAAAATTGCTGTCATTACTATTACTACAGATTTTTTTTTGTTTTGAATTGCTAGAAATTTAATAAAAGGAATTTCTCCTTTAGGATGCAGAAAGAACACAGCTTTAAATACCACTTTATCTGATTTTAGCATTCATTTGGTTGTATAATTGTGAAACTATTTTTACACCAGAGTTAAGTTCAGCTTAAAACGCCTCTACCTCTCTCTAGACGGTCTCATCTGAAATGCTTTAGAATACGGAGTGTAGCACAGATAACCCAAGGTTCACTGTTTAAGTTTATCCTCAGCAGTTATTCAGTATAGTTGGAATTATGCTAAAACATTCTAACATACTTTTCTATGCTGTATAGTCCAATAAATGACAGTATAGGGAATTTAATAAATAGCTCACTTTCAGGTTTTAACTGCATTTTCAATTCTGTTTATTGCAAAGTCATATTGTTTATAATTTTACTAAGATATAACATTTCTATAACTTAATGGAATATATATATATGTATATATATATATATATATATATATGCATTCCATAATATGATATGTATTCCATAATACCATATATATTCCATATATCAAGTCAGGGCTGTAAGCATTTCAATGTCTTTAAACAACAATTATCTTTAATAATTATATTTAGGTGTTAGCACTTCATACTCCCCACAGTTCTAACCTACAGCCATGATACTATGCTAAAGGAGAACTTAAAATAATTCCCGCACTGTTTTCAGTGACCCTTACTGAACTTCTTCCATTTGCTCTCATTCCTGCCTTCTTAGTCTCTACTGTGTGTCAAGTCTATGGTTCGGATGTGTTACTTTCCAACAATGAGCCTGGGCATGTGGTATACATATTTTTCTGTCTTATTACATTTGACAGTTCCATCCTTGCTTAGACAAAAGGTTTTCCGTAGTTATTTTTGATGGATAACATTGCACTATTTGTACACACCAGATTTTGTTCATTCATTCATACACTGAAGGGCAACTAGTTTGAGTCTGTCTTTTAAGTATAGTGAATTGTGCTTTAATAAACATGGAAGTGCAAATGTCTTCTAGACAAAATGATTTTATATCTTTGGCTATACATTCAGTAGTGGGATTGCTTGATCATATGGTAATTCTATTTTCAGATTCTCTTTTGTATACCGTTTTGCATAATGGCTGTCATTTTTCTTCCTCAATTGGATTATATATCCCTGAATTTTTTTTTTTTGACATGACCTTTGGGTTATTTGGAGTGATGAGTATTCGATGTCTGGCTGATAAACTACAGAAACCTTTGCATTAAACACACACACACACACACACACACACACACACACCAGCAACCTTACAATTTAAATAAGATGCATATTGCTTTTTTATTTTTAACTGCATAACTAATGATAGAAAAATGTTGCTTTCACATTCACTGATTACAAGATGAACTAATCTGCACGAGTGAGTGCCTTCCGTGTAAACCGAGAACCACATCTTAACAACTGTGCACGTGCCAGCTTGCACCAGTGTCTGTTTCACACTCACATGTTATCTTTCAAACTGTTCTGCACTCCTCCCTGGGTAAAAATAGTGTGGCAATGCTTTCTTAATGTGATAAAGTTGAAGACAATCTGTAGTTATTTAACCAAGTTCCTGTTAAAAAATCCTCTCCTGTAGTAGGTATTAATAAAAACAGGCCTACAGAGGTGACCAGTGGCTGAGCAGTGCATGTAAAACATGGCTCAGCAAACTCAGACATGTGTTGATAACTGTGTCACAACACTCTACTCTTCCCATCAAGAAGCAAGTTTTTTTTTGACAATCATTTTAAAATAAGCCAGCTTGAGAAAGTTTGAAGCCTTATAGAAGGACAACATTTATTGCCTGAGTATAGTCATCATCTCTCTCAGGTTTCCTTCTCCCTGACTGTTGTTCTATGGTCTTAGAGTGTAGAGGAGCTATGGCCTGCTTAAGTGTGAGTGTGTGTGTGTGTGTGTGTGTGTGTGTGTGTGTGTGTGTGTGCCTGTGTGTGTGTATGTGTGTGTGCATGTGTGCATGTGTGTGTGTTCATGTGTATGTGCATGTGTGTGTGTTTGTGCATGTGTGTGTGTGCATGTGTGTGTGCATGTATGTATGTGTGTGTGTTTGTGTGTGTGTGCATGTGTGTGTGCATGTGTGTGTGTGTGTGTGTGTGTCTGTGCATGTGTGTGTGCATGTGTGCTTGAATTAAAACTCAGGACAGTAATTTTGTGGGTGGAGAGAGATAGCTGGCAGGAGGAGTAAGGGGCAGTTGTGACTAAAAACTTAGGGCAAGAGGGAAGGGGATGGACTGCAGAGACAGCTCACCATAAGAATGTTAATTGTGTTTGCAGCACACAAATAGGTTTGGTTCCCAGCACCCACATGTCAGCTCACAACCACCCATTGTTTTGATGATGTTTTGATGGTCTTTTCTGTAGTCTGTTGTCACCAGGCACACAAAGCATGCTGCGACATCCATGCAATCAAAACATTTGTATTCATAAAATAAAATACATAATTTTAAAAATATTATTAAAGAGGACAAGGAGTTTCATTTCTAGGTCTTCAATTCTATTCCATTGATCTACCTGACTGTCACTGTACCAATACCATGCAGTTTTTATCACTATTGCTCTGTAGTAAAGCTTGAGGTCAGGGATAGTGATTCTCCTAGAAGTTCTTTTACTGTTGAGAATAGTTTTTGCTATCCTGGGTTTATTGTTATTCCAAATGAATTTGAGAATTGCTCTTTCTAACTCCATGAAAAATTGAGTTGGAATTTTGACGGGGATTGCATTGAATCTTTTGATTGCTTTTGGCAAGATGGCCATTTTTACTATATTAATCCTGTCAATCCATGAGCATGGGAGATCTTTCCAAATCTTCTGAGGTCTTCTTCGACTTCTTTCTTCAGAGACTTGAAATTCTTGTCATGCAGATCTTTCACTTGCTTGGTTAGAGTCACACCAATATACTTTATATTGTTTGTGACAATTGTGAAGGTTGTCATTTCTTTAATTTCTTTTTCAGCCTATTTATCCTTCGAGTATAGGAAGGCTACTGATTTGTTTGAGTTAATTTTATATCTGGCCACTTTGCTGAAGTTGTTTATCAGCTCTAGGAGTTCTCTGGTGGAGTTTTTCGGGTCACTTAGATATACGATCATATCATCTGCAAATAGGGATATTTTGATTTCTTCCTTTCCAATTTGTATCACTTTGACCTCCTTTTGTTGACTAATTGCTCTAGCTAGAACTTCAAGTACTATATTGAATAGATAGGGAGAAAGAGGGCAGCAGTGTCTAGTCCCTGATTTTAGTGGGATTGCTTCAAGTTTCTCTTCATTTAGTTTGATGTTGGCAACAGTTTGCTTTATATTGCTTTTACTATGTTTAGGTATGGGCCTTGAATTTCTGATCTACCCAAAACTTTTAATATGAAAGGATGTTGAATTTTGTCAAATGCTTTTTCAGCATCTAATGAAATGACCATGTGGTTTGTTTTCCTTGAGTTTGTTTATGTAGTGGAGTACATTGATGGATTTCTGGGTATTGACCATCCCTGCATCCCTGGGATGAAGCCTACTTTCAGTGGAATAGAATTGAAGACCCAAAAATGAACCCACACACCTATGGTCACTTGATCTTTGACAAGGGAGCTAAAACCATCCAGTGGAAAAAAGACAGCATTTTCAACATATGGTGCTGGTTCAACTGGTGTTCAACATGTAGAAGAATGCAAATTGATCCATTCCTATCTCCCTGGACAAAACTCAAGTCCAACTGGATCAAGGACCTCCACATAAAACCAGATAAACTGAATATAATAGAACAGAAATTGGGGAAAAGTCTTGAATACATGGGCACAGGGGAAAAGTTCTTGAACAGAATACCAATGGCTTATGCTCTAAGATCAAAAATAGACAAATGGGACCTCATAAAATTGCAAAGCTTCTGTAAGGCAAAGGACACTGTCAATAGGACAAAATGGCAACCAACATATTGGAAAAAGATCTTTACCAATCCTACATCTGATAGAGGGCTAATATCCAATATATACAAAGAACTCAAGAAGTTAGACTCCAGAAAACCAAATAACACTATCAAAAAATGGGGAACAGAGCTAAACAGAGAATTCTCAACTGAGGGAACTGGAATGGCTGAGAAGAACTTAAAGAAATGTTCAATGTCCTTAGTCATCAGGAAAATGTGAATCAAAACAATCCTGATATTCCACCTCACACCACGCAAAATGGGTAAGATCAAAAACTCATGTGACAACAGATGCTAGCAAGGATGTAGAGAAAGAGGAACACTCCTCCATTGCTGGTGGGATTGCAAGCTGGTACAACCACACTGGAAATCAGTTTTGCAGATCCACATATAATTGGACATCGTATCTGAGGACCCAGCTATACCACTCCTGGCATATACCCAGAAGATACTCCAACATGTAATAAAGACACATGCTCCACTTCGTTCATAACAGCCATATTTATAATAGCCAAAAGCTGGAAATAACCCAGATGTCCCTCATCAGAGGAATGGATACAGAAAATGTGGTACATTTACACAATGGAATACTACTCAGCTATTTGAAGCAATGACTTCATAAAATTTCCAAGCAAATGGATGGAACTTGAAAATATCATCCTGAGTGAGATAACTCAGACACAAAAGAACAAACACAGTATGTACTCACTGATAAGTGGATATCAGCCCAAAAGTTTGGAATACCCAAGATTCAATTCACAGACCATATGAAGCCTAAGAAGAAGACCAAAATGTGGATGCTTTAGTGTTTCTTAGAAGGGTGAACAAAATACTCACAGAGGAAATATGGAGACAAAGTATGGAGCAGAGACTGAAGGAATGGCCATGCAGAGAGTGCTCCACCTGAGGATACAGCCCATATACAGCCACCAAACCTGGACTTTATTGTGGATGCTGGGAAGTGCTTGCTGATGGAAGCATGATAAGCTGTCTCCTGAGAGGTTTGGGCAAAGCCTGAAAAATACAGAGGTGGATATTCGCAGCCACCCATTGGACTGAGCATGGGGTCCCAGATGGAGGAGTTGGAGAAGGGACTGAAGGAGCTGAGGGGGTTTGCAGCCCCATGGAGGGAGCAACAGTGTCAACTGGTCAGACTCCCTGGCCAGTAAGTTACATTCCTCCATGGCCTCTACATCAGCTCCTGCTTCCTGGCCTACTTGAGTTCCAGTCCTGACTTCCTTTCATGATGAACAGCAGCATGGAAGTATAAGCTCAATAAACTCTTTCCTCCCCATCTTGCATCTTGGTTATGATGTTTGTGCAGGAATAGAAACCCTGACTAAGACACTAGCTCTATCACAGTATTTCAATATTGATTAGATAAAAAAAATGCATCAATGATTTTTATATAGCTCTGATTCTGACAAATGCAAACTAAAAGCTGGTGTTGCTGTTGTCTCCAGTACTTCTTCTTCATGGTGTGAGAACTGACACACAGCACCAAGATATCTATCACATAACAAACAATTGACGAAGGTCTCTCTGATATGTTCCTTATGGAGCTGTTTGTTTATGTAACGAATTTCAGGAGATAGTCTTACAGGATCTGACAACTGAACTCTGTCTTAATTGGTGTTTATCAGTCACAAGTATTCTGGAGGGTCAACATAACATCCATGTTAACTTCTAAAAGTAATATCTAGGACAAACTGAAATAGTTACTATTTTCCATGTAGTTAGAGTATGTGGTAGAGGACATAAAAAAATACTACTAATTCACTTTTAGAAATTTCTTAATTAACCAAAGTCTAAACCACAAAAGCACACAGTAGAAAAGGGTTTAAATGGGAGAAGTCTGAGGGGAGGTACATGTAATTCTCCAAGACTTCCTTTTTTTTTTTTTTTTGTCTTACAAACTTTGTTTAAACTATCCCTTTCCCAGATCCCATTCTATGAGGCAACAGACAGAACTGAGCCCTGGAGATCTCAGCCCAATTGCAAGGGTGACAAACTAGCTACAACAAATGGAAATTAAATGAGGAGGCTATTGAACAGGCTCCTCTGGAGAACAGTGGGTCTAGTCAGTAGGGACACGGATACGAGGAGGCATTGTGTTCAGAGTCTCAGAGGTCTCTGTGGACACAGAAGGAAGATTATCCAAACAGTGCTTACACTTCTCAGTGGGCATTTCAGAGCTGATAACAAAGCAGACCCAAAGAAGTAGCAGGGGCACAGATTATGCAAGGACTTTCATTGTATCCAGAGACCTAAACCACTGATACCACAAAGTGACTCCAGATTAGGACTTTTCTCCCAGAATAGTTGTATGATTCTAGCTCTAGTGATGTATTAGAGAAGGGGGGAGCTATAAATTCAGAATCTTAAAAGAAAACCCCACATTTTCGTGTTCAGTCTAGTCACTGATAAGTATTACAGTCTTCTGTTATGTTTGTTTGTTCTAATTCTTAACAGTAAAGGGACTAACACAGAATCAGATTAGATTAGATACTCTGTAATGCAAAGTGGCTTTCAGTAAAATAGAAAAACTAATATTAGCCCCTTTCACTGACTTTAGAGTTAGCCAAAATTGAATACTTCAAATATTTGAAAACCTATGGCTATCAGCTGTTTATATTAAAGCAATTGATATACTATATTCTAGTTAAAAATAAGTCTATCAATTTTACTGTTCCAACTTTCAAAACAATATGAAACCATCTTATAAGTGACAATCAATTTCATTAATGTTTTAAAAAACCTAATTCTGCCTTAGGGGAAAAGCAAAGAACAAAAATAGTGGTATTTACACTACCTCCTCTTGAAACTTTCATTTCTATGCTCATATTATGCACTAAAATTGAGCTAGTTTAACCCTCCCTCTTTTTCTCTCTCTCCACCCTCCCCCCCAGCTCTCCCCACTCCCCTTAGAGTACAAGGTCATTAATTGCTATTGGGACCTTCATAAACCCTAGTCTGCCGACGGGGTGAGAACTCTGTTGTTAAATGTATTATGGCAGGAATGTCTTTGGAGATTGCCTGCTTGATTGCTTTGTAAGGGCCCAATGGCACACAGCAATTAAAATCCATAGACCTCCATAACCCCTCTGATGTTTTATGGGCCTTTTTGTGTCCTTTGGTAGAGTTTACCATTTGTGTATTTCCCACTGGGTCTCTCTTTCAAAACTCTAAGTGGGATTTGTTTTTTATCCACTATGATGAAGCTAGTTATACATCATGTGAAAGGTTAATGAATATTTTCAAAAGGAGCATATGTTTTTAAGTCATAGGTGAAAGTTATGCTAAAGAATGGCTGTGTAAAAACTAATGGTATTTTTTCCCAATGACATTAGAGTTAATTTCTGTAAACCTCACAAATACCTGCGATTCCTAAATAAAGCTTAGCTTATACAGTTGTTCTCAACCTGTAGGTCATGACCCCATTGGCAAACCTCTATCTATAAAAACATTTACATTAGGATTCATAACAGTTACAAAATTATAGTAGCAACAAAAATAATGTTATGACTGGGGGTCACCACAACCCGAGAAAGTCTATTAAAGGATCACAGCATCAGGAAAGTTGAGAACTGCAGGCTTATAAGATTGTAAGGAGTTAAAATTAAGGCAGTGTCTTGTATTCCCACCATGAACTGCTTCACATAAATAGCTGCCCAATCTACACACACACACACACACACACACACACACACACACACACACACACACACATACACACACACACACACACAGAGTGACATTAGAACATTCCTTTGGGGTAGGTGTGACAGCTACACCCTTAATCCCAGCACAGAAGCAGAAGCAGAGGCAGGCGAATCCCATTGACTTGGAGGACCGCCTTGTCTACTCAGTGAGTTCAAAGACAGCCAATGATATGTAGGTGAGATCGTGCCTCAATCAACAACAAAGCAAACAATTAAACAAGGAAGCAACAGCATCAAAAAAACCAAAACAAACAAACAAACAAACAAAAAACAAAGAAGAATCACCTGAATACCGGACTTTGCAAACTAATGCATCTGGATTTGTCCAGTGGGAGAAACTTGAAATCGTCATACTGGGAACTGGCGAAAGAGTCTCCCATGAGGAGCTGCAGATAAAACACCACCGAGTGTAAGGCTCTTCAGAACATACCCCAGTTTCAGGGACTCTTCTACTTACAACATTTCACCATTAGCTCTCGCGACCTAACAGGGACATCATTAGGCAACTTGGTCATCTGACACTAGAGTTTTTTCTTTTTTCTCAGTACTTCCTCCCTCACTGATTTTCTCATCCATCTTAACTTGCCTGCACTTCACTCACGTACTCTAAAGGCATTTAGAAATCATCCCTCAGAAAATGATTTGTGCATTGCAAAATCAAATTCTTCAGTACCCAAGCCACTTAGAGAAGAAGTACTCCTGAGCTTCAGAAACTGAACACTGAGTTCATGAAGCCCCCACTTTCTCTCTGGCCAGGAAGATTGAAAGAACCAGAGTTGGAACCTGAGAATCACATGATAAGAAGCCGACATCTACATGTTATCCTTTGACATGTCCAGGTGAACTGTGAAATGAATACATACCCTGACCACACCCAAATGGAATTCTAAATAAATACATATTTTTAAAATTAAAAACAAAGCTGTATATTCTAAACATCACATATTCTTATATTTGGTATAATTGGTAAACATGAAAAGAATCCACCCCCATGTTACACATTTTCAAAATTACTCAGCGTAGACAGCATGAGAGGGAGGAGGATGAAAATACACTGATAAGACTCTATTATTTAATGGAGAGAGATCTTAATCCCCACCACCAGATGGTCACAGATCAACAGTAGTAATTTGTAACTCTTTGTCTAGTTTATCTATTGATGGGTTCTTGCTGTCATATGTTTTGAAAATTAGAATCTGATTACATTTTTAATGTTTTTGCTTTACCTGTGGTGTCAAATTTCAACGGTTTAAACCGCAAGCAGTTTAGTCAAGTTGTCACTGTTTTCCACTGTTATATTTACCAGAATTTATGTTTTTAAAGCATCTAGATCATTTTCTCTATTTCTTTACATGATAGAGTCCCAATGAGGACCTGAGTTTGATCTCCAGCATCCATTTAAAACTGTCATGGTTATGTGCACCTATAATTTCAGTTCTAGTAAAACCAAGATAGTGGGGATCTCCCTCCATCTCAGGCCAAATTTGGTCATCATGTCTAGCAGCATCAGCAAGGTTTGTGTTCAGAGAGATACTTTGTGTCTTGGTTAGTTTTTTGCCAACAAGATACCAGCTAAAGTCATCTGGAAAGAGGAATCTCTACTGAGAAAATGTCTCCATCAGATTGCCTGTTGGTAAGTTTGATGGATATTTTCTTGATTAATGATTGATATAGAAGAGCCAAGCTTCACTTAGGGCAGTGCTCACTCCTGGGCAGGTGGACCTGGATCATAAGTGAAAGCAGGCTGAGCAAGTCATGAGAGGCAAGCGAGGAAGTAACATTCCTCCATGGTTTTGCTTCAGTTCCTGCCTTGAGTTTCTGCCTTGATGCATTATAAAGTATAAGTTGAAATGAACTCTTTCCCCCACAAATTGCTTTGGTTATGGTGTTTTATCATAGCATAGAATGGATTGTATCTAAAATAATGTAAAAAGTAATTAAGGAAGATACCTATCATGGCCTTTGTTAACATAAGCGCATGCATGCCCACTCTCCCACACACATAGGTATACACGCATGAATATGTGTACATGCACAGACCATACAGATGCACAAACACACACACACACACACACACACACACACACACACACACACACACGAGAGCGAGAGAGAGAGAGAGAGAGAGACATTTCTTTTACTACTTCTTAAATGAAGGAGTAGAAAATCTACTCTACAGCTTAAAGTTGCAAACATATTTATTCAGTAAGAAGTTGGTAATGAAGATGTACATTCCAGGGACTATGTATTTTATACTTGTTCAACATACCTTATTTATAATTTACAATATTCTGGACAATAGACTTGCTTACTCCTAATATGCAATACCCTTAGTATTCATTAGTTGTCCATAATATGTAATTTTGAGAACCTAATATCCTTAAGGTACTGAAGATTATAATACCTAAATGATAATATGGGGGGGTAGAGTGTTTGTTATTGCTCCTATTCTTTCATCTTGTAATTTTAAATGGCCTTAAATGAATTATGAATAATTAAGTATATATAAAACATATGTTAACATATGTATATGTTTATTATTATGCATATATTCATATTGTGAATCTGGCATTATATGTTTCTATTGCTCAAACCTGCCATGCTTTAAAATGTTCATTTTAATTACATAGTGTTCTATAAATATATATGAACTTATCACATTTGTATCAAATACATAAATAAAATATTTAGCTATGTAGGATATAAGTAAAGTGAGTAAATTACTATAATTTTCTCTCACCAAAACATATATTTTTAATATAGATTAGATGTACTTTTATTCAGTTTCCTGTTTTCACACCTTCTCCATCCTGACGTGACTGATCTAGAAATGCTTATCCAACTACTTCCCTATAGAACAGCTAGATGTGACCCACCCACTGAGCCCAGTGATTCCAATGCCTTATTTGGGACGTTGAGATTTCCATATACTACAGTTATAATCTCCTAGTCATAATATGACTCTACATTTACACAAACCTCAACAATTAGAATTCCATCTGGAAAATGTGTTCAGGAAACACCTTGAGCTTCGGTTGACAGCACAATCTATTCAGTGCACATTTCAGACAGCCCTTCCCATCAGTCCAGCAAGGCTCACAATGGCCAGAATCATTATGATATTTATGCTGCCAGGAGGCCTTCTCTCATTCTTACTTTAATATTGCTAATGATTAAACCCTATGTTGGGCATAACTGGATTTTAAAGTGTTAATTTCATAGGTAGATATACCTAGTATCCAGTATCTTAGAACTCAAAATGCAAATGAAACTAAAATTATTGGTTTTGTTCTTTGCAGCTTAGTTGGTAACAGAGAGTGAATCAATATCACAGTTATTCAAATCCAAAATATTGATTTTAATTAGAAAATATTTCATTACAAACTGTATATAAACACATAAAATTATATTAGATACAGAACTCAGATTGCTGGCACCCATGTGTGTATGTGCAGACAGTCTGCATCTGTAACTATATCAGGATGGCAACATGTTCATTTAGGTTGAAGATTATTTTCAATCCTGCATGAAATTCTTAACATTTGTTGTCTTGGGCAAATCTTCTCAAATGCCAGTTCCCAAGGAAAGTAAATGCATATTCAAATTCTATTACATGAGTTTGGATATGGAACAAAGACAACAGAACAGTATAAAAATATCCATATATGTATGATCTATGTGAAGCAATACTCTGGATTGAGTATTCTTCAACTTTGAAGGAATGAACCATATTGTAAAACTGAATGAGAATTTCCCTTTAATATGCTGAGCTAAGGGGTAGATGAATTCTGGTTACTTTTCAACTTTTTCTTACAACTGGCATTTTAAATTACGTATATCCTAAGTCATTTATGGACATCATTCTATAATTAATAAATGTCTTATCTTTCAAATTAATGGACATTTTGTTAGGTAATATCTAATATTCATTTAGATATTTTTCAGAAATATATATAGAAACCCATATGATTCATAAACTCAATAAAAACATAATGTAGATGAGCTACTTCTGGGCTCTGTTGAAATATAGATTTGTATCAGAATAAGTCCTCATAATTTCCCTTCCCATTCATGTTTATTTCCTTTTCCCTATAATACAGAATCTATTTAAATCATAGATTATTTCATCTGCTATCTACTAGTAATGCAATTAACATGAAATCTTTCACATAACAATTAAATATTTTATTTAACAGGTTATAGCTCATTATTTATCAGAGAATCTATATCTTAAATTTTGAACATATGAGAAAAGCCACATTTATCTTAAGAAGCTAGTATATCATCAACATCCAAACTAGATCAGAACAATACAAACAAAATCAGGAAAAAGTCTATATTGGGTAATATGATAAGCATTTAAGAAAGAGAGTTCCACTAGTGTATGAGAAATGAGCACCACAATGCACAGTAACACATATATTGAATGGATCAACATTTGAATTTTCAAGAATAATATGAGACCTCTATATAAGCCAAATTATCATTAAGTCTACTGTTATTATTAATTATAATATCCAATATCTAATTATTTGTAATATTTAATATCTAATAATATATAATATTTTTAGGAATTATTATTAGTGGGACTCACCTGAGTCATAAACTGATCAAAATATAAGTATAGCATATGTAGAGAAAAGATAAGATTACAAAACAAGAAAAGGTGCTTACCATTAATTCTATAGTAGAAATGGAATAAAATTAATTTGAAAATGCAAAGTATTTGTTACACGAAAGAAAATTCCACACAATTTTAATGGTTAAGGTTTTAGAACCAATCACATATAGACTGGCTACCAAAAAGAGTAAAGATTTGGTATTTAACATGAAATTAGAAGTCCGAGGAAAGAAACTCTTATATAAAAAATACAAAAGTATATAATAATTGGAAGAGAATAGACTCTGGGTATTGTGCATTAAGGAAAATATTGTACATATAGCAGAGTCACATAAACAAAATTGCATGTACTCAGAGAACGTATGGAGAAAGATATGTGGATAGATATGTAAAATGAAAATATAATAAAATATCTTAACACAGCATCTAAACTTGAAAATATATTTGTACCAAACAAATAAGAATGATTAGAAGAAATTTAAGGGTAAAGAAACTGAAATTCTACTAAAGTATATACAAAAAATACCACAATATATGAACAAATTTTCTATAAACAGAGCTGAAAGTATAATTATCTATTTATATAAATCCAAACCACTTAGACCATTTCAATAAGAATGTGAAAACAATGCTGAATGATGTTTATAAACTTCTTATATGGTTTAAAGTTTTAATAAACAGAAAAATAGAAAAAAATTAACAAAAACATTTTGGATTTTGTACAAGGATATTGCATTTATATTAAGGAATAAATAAATTATGAATTAGTGGCAACAGACAAGTAGTATCATCAAGAGAGGTGTTTGAAGTACATGGAGAGCCCAGACAGGGACACAAGCATCTCTTAGAAAGAAGCTAATTAAAATGTCCGTGACCATAATCAGACAAGAATGATGAGGCATTCAATGATGAAACATTCAGGCACCGACAATGATCATATTTTTTTCTGCATCAAATTCCACAAATGAAAACAATCTCTAGATGAACTAAATCATAACAACGAATATCATAATTTTCAGATTCATAGAAGAAAATCTAATAAAGGATAGAGAAACGTGTATATGGATTATTTCAGTACTAACTATGAGTGGGAATAAAGCATTTAGAATTATAACCTTCGGATCAAGTCATTCTTGCCACAGAATTTGAAACTAAGAACATAACACAATATGCTATCTATAAAAGATATACATAAAATTTCATACATAAATATTGTATGTATATCATTTTCACCCCTTTTCTCCACTTCCAACACCTCCAGTATCTATATCTCTCTCTTCTTCAGCTTCTTCCAGCCTTTCCCTAATTCAACCACAGTGGTCTGGACTTCAGTCTAATGGTTAGGTGTGAATATTTGCATCAATCTCAGTTAGTTGCTTGTTGGGCCTCTCACAGGACAGCCATGCTGGCTCCTGTAGGGCACCATAGCATGAGTAATAGTGTCAGGCCTTAGAGCCTCCTCTTGAGATGGATCCCAAGTTGGGCTGTCACTGGACCTCCTTTCCCTCAGTTTTCCCTCAGTTTCTTCTCCATTTTTGTCCCTGCAGTTCTTTTAGACAGGAACAATTCTGGGTCAGTGTTTTACTGAGGGATGACAACCTTATCCCTCCACTTGATGCCCTGTCTATCTGCTGAAAGTGGACTCACTGTTGAGCCTTTCATCTGAAGTCCCTCCCTTTGAGTCCTGAGAGGCTCTCACCTCCCAGATCTCTGGTACTTTCTAGAGGGTCCTCCCACCTCTCACCTCCCACCCCCGAGGTTGCATATTTTCATTCATTCTGCTGTCCTCATGGCTTCTCTCCTGTCTCTCCCCCACCATACCCAATCATATTCCACTTTTTCCCTCCCCATCCCATCTTCCACTCTGGTTCCTCCCTTCTTTGCCTCCTGTGATTGTTTTCCTCTCCCTCTCAAGAGGGATTGAGGCATCCTCACTTGGACCCTTCTGCTTGACAATCTTCTTGAGTTCTGTGGATTTTATACTAGGTGTTCTGTACTATTTGGCTAATATCTACTTATTAGTGAATACATACCATGCATATTCTTTTGATTCTGAATTACCTCACTCAACATATTTTCTCTCTAATGGCTGAGACGCACTTAAAGAAATGTTCAAAGTCCTTAGTCATCAGGGAAATGCAAATCAAAACAACCCTGAGATTCCACCTCACACCAGTCAGAATGGCTAAGATCAAAAGCTCAGGTGACAGCACATGTTGTGGAAGATGTGGAGAAGAACACTACACTGTTGCTGGTGGGATTGCAACCTGGTACAACCAATCTGGAAATCATCTGGAGGTTCCTCAGAACACTGCAAATAGATCTATCTGAAGACCCAACTATACCACTCTTGGGCATATACCCGAAGGATTCCCCCTCATACCACAGGGATACACATGCTCCACTATGTTCATAGCAGCATTATTTGTAATAGCCAGAATCTGGAAACAATCCAGATGTTCCACAAATTAAAATGGATGCAGAAAATGTTGTTCATTTACACAATGGAATACTATTCAGCTATTAAGAATGAAGTTTTTCATTCATGTCTCCTTTAGACTACCATATTTTTTTGAAGTTTATTAATGCAACTCCCCTGATTTATTTAGAGAATATACTGTCTTTTTGTTACTTATTTCTCCATGTTCCTAAGCCTTTGGTACAGTGGTTGTATTATACATGTATTGATCTTGACTAGATACCCTGAAATCATGTATGTTCATTTTTTTGTCCAGTTTTAGATCTCTGTAATAGTTTATTTTTATTTAAAAGAGACATTTCTTTGGTGAGAGTTGAGTGCTACATTTATATGTATATATAAAGGTAATTATTTAAAATACTGCTTAAAATTATATTGGCTTAGACAAATGGAAGAAGGAAATACTCCTTTAGGATCAATAACCTTTCCAGGATCGTGTATTTGGCCAAGTAATAGTACTAGGCACAATTTACCTCCTACTGAGTAAGCCTGAAATCAAAAGATAGTTGTTGGTAATCCCCCAAATAAGTTCATTTACTGCATAATTGGAGTTATTTTTCCAGGCCAGTCATTACCGTGGTTTGTAGGTTTTACTGGGTTGGACTACTGATGCATTTTTTTTTCCTATCTAGCATAGCATCTTCTGAAACTATTAGAGCTAGTCTTCAGATCAGAAATCTCTTAGTTCTAGCTTGATTCCTCCATATCTTCTGCCTGAAGATGTGATGAGTTCAATAATAGAATCTTTCCTACAAGTCCTAAGAGGCAAGCAAGGTTCAAGACTCAAGAGAAGTGTGCCAGACAGTTTTGTGTCAAACTGACACAAAACTAAAATCAAGTATGGGGAGGAAACCTCAATTAAGGAAATGCCCTCATATTAACTGCCTGTATAAAAGTCTGTCGGGTATTTTCTTAATTAATAATTTTCTTAATCAATAAAATTAGCAATTTATATGGGAAGGCCCAGCCCATTGTGATATCACTGGGTTGGAGGTCCTATGTTCTATCAGAAGGCAGGATGAGCAAGTCGTAAGGAGCAAGCCAGTAAGCAGCATTCCCTCATGCCCTCTGAATAAGCTCCTGCCACCAAGTTCCTGCCCTGTTTGAGTTCCTGTCTTTACTTCCTTTGATAAAGAGTGGTGGCATGGAAAGTGTAAGCCAAATAACCTCTTTTCTCTCCAACATGTTTTTTGTTCATGCAATTTCATTGCAGCAATGGAAACACTAACTAAGACAGGGAAAATTTATTTCCCTATCTCTTACAACTTCTAAAATATTTCTACAGTCCCTGGGTAGTGGCCACATTCTATCTCCAGCTTTATAGTCAGTAGGGGAAATCTCTCTTCATCACATATAAATTTATTTCATCTGGAAAAGATTTTACCATTTTAAGGAGTCATGTAATTATCTTGGAGCTACCAGGAAAACCAAGAATAATCTTACATTCTCAACATACCCAATGAGAACTATGAAGCCCCTTTGGCTATGCAAAGAAGGTTACTTAGGGAGCAAGGAAGAGAGGTTATTATTCTGCAAATCACCATTTTGAAACTCATTTTCTTTTGAAAAAAAAAAAAAAAAAAAAAGATGTCCTTGCCTATGATCGAACGACAACAAAGCAAGCTGAAAGTAGATAAGAGATTCACAAAGATCAATAAATCCAGGGAAAATGCAGAGAAAAGCTACGATGACATAATGATATAGCAAAGAAAATCAAACATGGTGATGAATTATATACAGTATATCATACCTTCATGAATGAGATACACATGAACAAAATTCATAAATCACCAATAAACATCAATATTTCTCATGTCTTATAATCTCTTTCCTGCTATGAATTTATGAGATGGGAACTTTAAGGTAAATATGTTCTAGACAAATTTAACTCAAGAAAAATAGACAACTGTATTAATGCAGCACATAATGTAATTCTACTCTATGATGCTAAATACTTGGACAACTATTGACAAAATTTTCTTGCACTATAAAAAATTTAACTGAAAGGAGTGCCTCTGTCATATTTTAATGATATTTGACAGCAACATTCAATACATTATTGTGATGAAATATAAATTAAAGCATATATTTTATAATTCTCAAAAGGCATTGTGGATAACTTAATTACATAATCTATCAAATGGCAATTCATATAGAAAGAAAACCAATTAGGATCTCACAAGGAAATGAGACTGAAGGAATAGGGTCCTGTTTAGAAGTCTTGTCTATACCTGTAATTTTTATTTCCCATTTTGCTCCAGCAGTTTCAGCATTTCAGGTTTTATACGGATGGCTTTTATCCACTTTGGAGTGGGAGGGTATGTGATTAAGGATGAATAATCTCAGATGTCAAGTTGACTACATCTGGAATTAACCAAAACCTAAATGGCTGAGCACACCTGAGAGGTTTTTTTCTTAAATTATCTGAAGTGAGAAGAACTACTTCTAATCTACATCCTGAGATATATTTTTAATCCAGAATTTTTGTGGTGGAATGATCCACCTTTGATCTGGGCCAAGCCTTCTGTTGGACATGAAAGAATGAAGCTGACTCTCTTTTGGCCTGATTACTATCCCTCTTGCTGTTAAGTCCATTTCTTCTCTAGTATCATATCACAATTCTTTAGGATTTCAGCATATACAGAAGACCAGCTGACACATCAGCCTTATGGACTGAACAACTACTGGGTTATTGGATCTTCCTTTAACAATCACAGGTCAACAAGCTGGAGCCTGTAAACCATTCTAATAATCTAAGTAAATCTAGTCTTCTCTGTCTCTGTCTCTGTCTCTGCCTCTCTCTCTCCATCTGTCGGTCTCTCTCTGTCTCTCTCTCTTTCTTCTTCTAGGATTTTGAATAGATGGGACTGCATTGAGTCAATAGATTGCTTTGTATAGAATGTATGACCACTTTCAGAATATGAAACCTACCAATCCATGAGTTTGGGAGATGTTGCCATTGTCTAATGTCTTCTTTAATTTTTAAAAAGTATTTATTAATTTTTCTTTTTCTTTGAAAAATTAATACATGAATTCAAAAAAATTTTATCATACCTATCCCTCATTCTGTCTCCAAATCTTCCCAGAACTAGCTGGGTTATTTCCTTCCTAACTTTACAATCTCCTTTTGGGAATGTTTCTTATTTACATTGTTTTCAAACTTAACAGACTGACTACAACTTAAGAAGCTTATACGCATATGTTTGCTGGTCTTTCAGGTCTCCTGTGTGCAGATTAATGTTATGTGTTAATATGGATTCTTTAGTTTCTTCTTTTCCTGTTTTTGTAATTTTGCTTCCTTCTCTTGTCTTACTGCCCTAGCTAAGACTTAAAGTATTATATTGAACAGGAGTTGGGCTAATATACATCCTTACCTTGTACCCAGTTTTTAGTGAAGATACAACAAATTTTTCTCCTTTAGCACAGTGATGGCTATAGATTTGCCATATAAAGTCTTCATTGTGCTGAGATGTGCCTTCGACATCCTTATCCTCTGAAGGATTTTTAAAATGAAATGGTCTAGAAGACAGACCCCTATACCAAGTCAGCTTTTACTTCTCTATCATTTTCTCTTTGTAATGTGTTAGACTATCTCTTAATTTCTGAGACACTTTGGTAGATACATGTTTGTAGATTGTTTGTAGAAATATGCTATTTCAATGGATCTACAAATTTCATTTCTATCTTCCCTTTCATGTTAAAAAGTGGCT
This sequence comes from Uromys caudimaculatus, assembly GCA_028551405.1. Classification (NCBI taxonomy): domain Eukaryota; kingdom Metazoa; phylum Chordata; class Mammalia; order Rodentia; family Muridae; genus Uromys; species Uromys caudimaculatus. The sequence goes on from CM052703.1 coordinate 39,054,562, forward strand.
TGTTAGTAGAATTTATATGTTCATTTATCCATGTTTTGAAATTGTAAATTTCTCTATGCAGGACCACTAATATGGAATACATTTCTAGGTTTGACTGAGATAGTGTAAGTGATTAACTGAATTTTATACACTGAGCCTTGGTTTTTCTACCTAAAACAAAGAACTAAAGTAAACATTAACATGTCTATAGGAAGATGTTCACAGTGTAAATATGCTAGGAATCAATAAGGACACAAATAAAATGGTGCATATGAGCTCTTCAAATGTGCAAATTAAGCTATTAGCATCATTGAATTTATCTTCTCTTAAATTACATAAGATCTTATTATGGATTCATGTTCAAATACTCTTTATTTTATGCAATGTAATTATATAACTCATTCATTTATAGACTTCAAACATTATAAATATCAAGTGTGGGAAAGGTATCTAATTTTGAGTCACCATGTCGCCTGTCTATCAGATAATAGAAAATTATCAATAAAGGCCTAAGTTCTGATTCCATTAGAAATGTCTTTGTAGAGACAGCATTTCATAGAGAAGCTTGAAAATTACTTGAACATAGAGATTTTGGAAGAAATAGATGATTCAAAGGAATATAATGGTGAAGATATCCTGTGGCCAAGAAGCAATGATAAAAGGGTCTCCTTTGACCCTGTGACAATAGTTATTGATTATCTTGTGATACAAATGGACAGCTGTAATCCTTAGGCACTTAAATGCATGTTTTTTCCATGTTACATCTGGCTTTAGAAGTGGCCTCTATATGTGTTCATTCTAATTTTATTAAGTGCATCACAGTAATTAATGTCCTGTGTTTCTTTTCATGCTGTTTTGTAGTTTGATATTGAATATATTTATATACCAGTAACACTGACAGTGATACTTTAAAGCCTGCTGATCTTTTATTTGGGTTATGTCCAATGGCTTTTAGTAAGATCATGATTTCTAAAAGCAGAGTGGTTGGTTCTATCCATATTTTTAATAAAGAAGACCACCACTTGCCCTAATTATACTTATAATTATTCGATAAAGACCAACAATTCTAGAAATAGATTGCAGACAACTGACCCTTAGATCTGTTAGCTAGATGACTCTCAATCTTAGCTTAATGGGATGATCAATGATGCTGGGACAAGGCTTAAAGGCATCAGACAGGAATCACTATTTTGATGGGATGATTTCAACCCAAATGATAGGGCAAGTGTTACTTCAGACACTTTGATGAAATGTTTCAGAAAATCAATGAACCTTGAATGTATGACACATAGTTTTCTGTAGAAAAATGATCTCTTATGAGGATAAAAAAAGAGGTTGTTTTTCCATGTCTCTAACTCAAAAGTTAACATGAATATAATTCTACATGTTTCTATGATAACATTTCTATTTACAACAGTCTATGATAAGAATATGCATTTATTTACAAGTGAAGAAATATAGAAATTAATTGCATAGAATATCCTTATTTTATCTCACATAGTCACATTATATTTATTCATGCTCTTCTTAAAGAATTGTATATAAGAGTGAAGCACACATTTATGTATGCAAGTAAAAACATATGGTTGTACATGCACATATATACCATATTAAAGAACCTAACTATCCAAATGCCCTGTAGGAAATTAATTCAAACAAATCAGTAGCCTTCCTATACTCGAAAGATAAACAGGCTGAGAAAGAAATTAGGGAAATGACACCCTTCACAATTGTCACAAACAATATAAAGTATCTTGGTGTGACTCTAACCAAACAAGTGAAAGATCTGTATGACAAGAACTTCAAGTCTCTGAGGAAAGAAATCGAAGAAGACCTCAGAAGATGGAAAGCTCTTCCATGCTCATGGTTTGGCAGGATTAATATAGTAAAAATGGTCATTCTACCAAAAGCAATCTACAGATTCAATGCAATCCCCATCAAAATTCCAACTCAATTCTTCATAGACTTAGAAAGAGCAATTCTCAAATTCATTTGGAACAACAAAAAACCCAGGATAGCAAAAGTTATTCTCAACAACAAAAGAACTTCTGCGGGAATCAGCATTCTTGACCTCAAGCTGTACTACAGAGCAGTAGTGATAAAAACTGCATGGTATTGGTACAGTGACAGGCAGGTAGATCAATGGAATAGAATTGAGGACCCGGAAATGAACACACACCTACGGTCACTTGATTTTCGACAAAGGAGCTAAAACCATCCAGTGGAAAAAAGACAGATTTTCAATAAATGGTTCTGGTTCAACTGGCGGTGTACATGCAGAAGAATGCAAATTGATCCATTCTTATCTCCCTGTACAAAGCTCAAGTCCAAGTGGATCAAGGACCTCCACATAAAATCAGATACACTGAATCTAATAGAAGAGAAAATGGGGAAAAGCCTTGAACACATGGGTACAGAGGAAAAGTTCCTGAACAGAACACCAATGGCTTATGCTCTAAGATCAAGAATGGACAAATGGGACCTCATAAAATTGCAAAGCTTCTGTAAGGCAAAGGACACTGTCAATAGGACAAAATGGCAACCAACAGATTGGGAAAAGATCTTTACCAATCCTACATCTGATAGAGGGCTAATATCCAACATATACAAAGAACTCAAGAAGTTAGACTCCAGAAAACCAAATAACCCCAT
>CM052703.1:39057692-39093226 GCA_028551405.1 Uromys caudimaculatus
TAATAGCCAGAAGCTGGAAACAACCCAGATGTCCCTCATCAGAGGAATGGATACAGAAAATGTGGTACATTTACACAATGGAGTACTACCCAGCTATTAAAAACAATGATTTAATGAAATTTGCAGGCAAATGGATGGAACTTGAAAATATCATCCTGAGCGAGGTAACTCAGTCACAAAAGAACGAACATGGTATGTACTCACTGCTAAGTGGATATTAGCAGAAACGTTTGGACTGCCCAAGTTTTACTTTACAGTAACAGCTGAACTGAGAGTGCGGTCCCAGATGGAGGAGTTGGAGAAGGGACTGAAAGAGCTGGGAGAGTCTGCAGCCCCATGGAGGGAGCAACAGTGTCAACTGGCCTGACTCCTCCGGTCCTCCTGGAGGCTGGACCACCAACCAAAGAATACACATGGAGGGACCCATGGTTTGGACCACATAAGTGGCAGAGGAGGGCCTTGTTGGCCATTAGGGGGAAGAGAGTCCCCAGTAAAGGGGAATGTCAAGGTGGGAATATGGGAGTGGGTGGGTGGGTGGGTGGGAGGTGGAATTCCCTCATAGAGGTGGGGGAGGGGGAAGGGATAGGTGGCTTCCAAAGAGGAGACCTAGAAAGGGGGAGACATTGGAAATGTAAATAAAGTATCAAAAAAAAAGAAAAAGAGAAATACAGAAGACCTTCTGGTTAAAAAACAAACAAAGAAACAAATGCCCTGTAGGTCAGACATTATCCAGTATTCCATAAAGCTATGTGAATTTGGAACCTGGTCCCAAATTTTATATATATAAATATATATATATATATATATATATATATATATATATATATATATATATATATATATATATATATATATGTTTGTATGTGTGTGTGTTTGTGTGTGTGTGTGTGTGTGTATACATATATGTGTGTGTGTATATAAATCAATTTAATGTAATGTCAATCCTTTATAATGTATGTTGTAGAGCGATATGAAGGTAATAAAAATAAATAAACATAAAATCTTTGTATGTGATATACTTTGAAGTAATCTGAGAATCAATATCCATAGGAAACTATCTATAGAAAGAGGCAAAGAAAGCTTTATAGGCCAGTGAGGTTTGTAGTTTGACAAAGAACTACTCCGATTAAGAGCTGGGAGGCCAGGTATTAAAGGCAGGAGGAAAAACATGTGTTCAGAGAACTCTGAAGCAGGAAAGAATTTAACAACATTGAAAATTATCAAAGCATAGAACAGCTAGAGAAGAGAGAGTGAGGGAAAAAAGACCTAAAATGAGATTGGTGCTGTCTAGTGCCCAGATCATACAGTTCCTTATAATGTATAGTTAACAGTGTGGATTTTACTCTTCATGCAATGTGCAGCCACTGCTGGCTTTTAAGGATCAGAGTGGTGGCTCAAAGAATTGTCTCTGGATATCATGTAATGAAAGCGTAAAACAGAGATAGAACAAAAGTGGAAAAAACAGTTGGAAAATGTGGGCATTGGTCCATGAAGACATTACAATGACTTTATATGATAAAAGAAGTGGAAGTAGAAACTGACTAATTCAAATATTATCTAGTGGGAGAAAAGTTAGAAATTCATGATAGTTTTTGGATGTTTTTATGACAAAGATTGTAAAGTAGGCAAAATAATGTCTGTTGTCTAAAACATTTCCCCAAAGCATATAAACATAATGATGTGTAAGTCTAGAATAAATTTTGTGAATAGGTATGGAAATCATATTCTATGTATCTACATGTCTAACAAAGTAAATACTTTTATTTGATAGTTAAAAAGTATTAGATTTGTAATTTTCTTTTATTTTAATGTATCTAAAACATTTAGCTTTGATAATTGAATTTTTATTGTCTGCATATGATTTATAATAAAAATCAATTAAAATTTCTTATTATTTAATTTTATTTTTAATATGGTTTTAATTTAAATAGATTATGTCACTTTTCCTCACCTTCCTGTTGTCCTCCAGCCCCTCCCAGCTACCCATCTTCCAATTTCTCCCACATCTCCCCCTACTCTTAATTTGACAGTCTTTTAATTTTGAGTATTATTGTTATATACATGTGTGCGCATATGCACAAATATATAAAAATAGAACTTACTGAGTCAGGTTTCATGGTTGATGTTTGTATGATTTCATGTCTAATCACTATGCATTGGAAACCCAAAGAGGAGGCTCATCCCTGGGAGAGGCTAATTCTTCTCTGGACAATTGTTAGTTCCCTATAGTTTTTATGTAAAATGGTGGGACTCGGTGAATTTTTTCTCTTTCTACATTAATAGTGCCATGTTTCCAGTACTGTTTGTGTGCCCATTTAGGAGAGAATGTTTCACCTGACATTTTATGGTATCTGGCTCCTACAATATTTCCACTCTCCCTTGGTATTATCAGAGTCATTGATGTAAGATCTGCAACATTAATGTTTCTCTTGTGGCTGGGCATCTCATGATCTGTTAGTTACTGCATTTTTTCCCCCGTTGTGGTTTTTTATGATGGTCTTTATTTGCTGTAAAGAAAGGCTTCTTTATATGAGTGTGTATAATGTTTAGAATGTAAATCATAATGTAAATCATAATATTTAGAATGTAGTTAGAAATTATGCTGGTCTAGCAGGAAAGTAGCTACTAGATTTACCTCTAATCCTCATAGTATAAACTTTTATAAAATGATGTCTATATGGAAATGTATAATTGTAAATAGTTTGCATTAGTTAGCTTTATATTAATAAAAATATCTACAATAATGATAATATAAAAAGTAAAGGTTTCTTTTGGCTCATAAATATAGAAATCTTAGTCCTTGATTTAACCCCCTTGCTTCAGACCTGAAGCAGCTTATCCTGAAAGAGACATGGCAACATGTAGTCAATCCCCTTATGGCTTCAATAAGAGCAAAAGAGAAAGTACCAGAGTTATGTATTTCTCTCAAGGATACAGTCCCAGTGACATAAAGACTTCTCTCAAGGTTCTACTTCAGGAAGTTTTCATCACTTCCCCATGGTTTCAAGTATTATACAATGAGGTACTTGGAACTTCAAAGGGAATTTGAAAGGGAAACTGTAGCACTTATTTAATTTTTTGCCTTCTATAGCACAAACTTTTGAGATTAATATATGCTGTAAGGTGTATAAGTAGCTTTTTTTTTCTGCCTAGGATTCGTTCATATAAACGTTTGACAGTGCACTTTTCTCTTCACTAACTGAGGGATATTTGGGTTTCTGTCTCTACCAAAAGTCATATTTAACTCTTCTAGATAAATATTGACTAAATATTGAAAATCATATTGGTAAGGATGATTTACTATCATAGAAATATATTTAACTGCTTCTTAAAATGATCGAAGTATTTATATACCCAACTATTTACATGTCAGAGTTCTATTGTCTCCATAATCTCACCAGCATTTTATAATATTAGATTTCTATAAAATGGTGCTTGATAATATGTATTTGTTTGAAAGAATTGTATGAGATAAGAACTGCAAGTCTTAGAAGACACATGGTCAATCTTTGATAATGGTGTGATGGTTGAATTTGTTAACTAGAAACAACCTGGAATCACAGGGGGAAGTCTAAGAGCAAGTCTATGGAGGGATACATTGATTGCTTCAATTGATGTGGGAAGACCCACACTAAATGTTGGGAGTATTAGTACCAGCCCCATAATTTGATACGGACAAATGAAGGTTTTTTTGCATTGATACACTCATGGCCAGCACTCTTGCTAGAAACTTTGTATACGTAACAGCTACAGCTAGCTTATTCAGGCTTCCAGTGTGGACTGGAGTATTGTCCAGACCTTTGCCGACAGTCTCAGACCATTGCTGTGTCCTTGTGGACAGAAAAACTACAACATTCCAGATCTCATTGGCATAGCACGCATTGCCACGTTACTCCACACTTATCATTGAAATCAATCTAATAGATTCCTTCTGAATATGTATCCATTTTGTCATTTCTATTGCACTATGAATCCTTCACAATATAGGTAGTAATACACAAATCACACAGAATTTTGTACAAAACAATATTTTTCTGGCTACCAAGAATCAAGTAAAGTCATAATAGTGTGCATGCAATTATCTTATACACTGGGAAACACTGGGTTAAGGATCAGGGCTATTGGAAAAGTCAACATGATTAATGATTCATGATAATGCTCTATTATGTACTGGGAAGTTCATTCTATTATAAATTCAACTCCCTAATCAATAAAATGAAGATAAATATAATATCTACCTTACAGGCCTACTATGGGGATCAAAAGATTTAATGTAAGATGGGACTTTTAAATATGTAAAACATCAATTTCTGTTATTACAGATAAGCTGATTTATGCTAATAAGATTATGTTGTTTCCAGTATCTCCATTGAGATATATGAGTCAATTTTTTCTTAAAGAATAAAATATAAATATAATCATTCCTGTGAAACTTTAATCTACTATGCCAGCTATTTTCTTAATTAAAATACTTACTGAGTAACTACACTATGTGGCAAGCATAAGAACACTGCATTAAATCAAATACACATTAACCTCTGTATTAAACCTTCCAGAAACTGACGGTTCACATTAAAAATCAAATGTTAGGATAATGTTAGAATATAATACAAGTTATTGTGTAAAGAAAAGCAAAGAACATTATGTCATTTTAAGGAAGGAAACGACATTATAGTTTTAAATAGTGTTTTGAGAGAAGGCGTTTTAAAAAAATTATACTACAACTAGAAATTAATGCAGATATGAACTATATAAGTTATGGCAGCAATATCAGTTTAGAAGGAGGTATACACAGGATTAGAACATGTCTGACACATGTTGTAATGTGTCATCGGACATGAAAAGAAAAGGTGGCCTGCATAAAAGGAATCAAGGGGACAAGATTTCTTATGTGACATTTCCTAGGGAAACATGAAGCCATCTTATTTTACCCCAGATTGGGCTTTAATAGTGGGCCAAGGCAAGGAACTACACCCAAGTGTAGTTCAGTGACAAAAAATAATTCACTGGACTTAGTTTAAAAAACACGTATGAAGAATTATTGATAGAAATCCTCATGGCCCCAAACAGCTATATCGCAACAAAAATCTCAGGAAATCATGAGTGATCACAGTTTCCTCATAGATTCTCATTTTCCACTAATCTTCCATTTCATAAACAGTCCAAAATCTTCCAAGATCACATGCAACTGGAGTGGGGGAAAACAAGTAAGACTGGAATCTCACATGATGTTATGGTATTCTCCTAGCCTTTTCTGTCTGCTAGGGGCTGTCCTTACCCACAGTACCACTCCCATAGACTTAATTACCACTTTGTTGTTCTACTGATTTCCTTGTCATGGTTACCTAACAAAGGTTACCTCTACTGCAAAGTAATGACTGGATGACCATATTAAACATGAAGGAAAAAGTCATACTCCAATAGAATTGTAAGGAAATAATGTTCATGCTCACACAAGACCTGAAAGGAAGTATAACAAGATTTTCAAGTTTACTCTAATACAGATAGAAACTGTTGTGGTTTTGAGAAAAGTAATGCATGCCTCTCACACCATCCATGTGCTTGTTACTTTTTGATTAGTCCTGGAAAGTCCCACAAAATTGCCCAAAAATACTTAAAATTCTAGAGGTAAGAAATATGAGAAGAAAATATGTAAGCTAATTTTGCATTAACAATAAAATATAAATGTAATAATTCCTGTAAAAATAGTAATCTACTGTGTCACTTATATTATTAATTTAAATACTTACTGAGTGTATACTATGCAGAACCATATATTGATTAAAAATATCAAGGTTGTATCTGCATGCTTCTGAAGGATACGGGGGAGAATCCTGTATGCTTGCTTGTCCTGTTTTGAGACTATCTGGATTCCTGGGCTTACAGCTCTTTTCCCCATTTTTTTTTTAAAGAAAAACAATATTTCCTTTTTAAATTTATCTCTGACCTTTTCCCCACCTTTTAAGAATCCTTGGATCACACAGATCTACCTGCTTTATCTAAGGTAATACCCAGAAATAAATTCTGTGACTCATTCACATTCACAATATCCCTTCAGTCACATAAAGTACCATATTTAAAGGTCCTTAGCATTTATACTTGGACATCTGTCCCTCACAGTCTGTCACAGGACAATGGTACTTTTGTGGTTACTAAAGAACATCAGGAAATAGGAACATTGGACTGAAGAAGGACAGCAGTATTTATTCATTGTCTAACACAGTGTGGGATAAAAATAAACTGAAACTGAATGGGCTGTGGCACACTCACTTTTTATTATATGACTTGCTTCCAATGCAGAAGATAGAAAGAATCAGTTTGATTATATGGTCTAGTTTAATAGAAACTAAACATTTTAAGTGTTTACTTACTTTTTATTCATGTGGGTGCATCAATATATATATACAGGTATTCTCAGAGACCAGAAAAGAGTTGGGAACCTTTAATTTGTAGTTACCAGAGATAATAAACTGTCCAACATGGAACTAAACTTGAGTCCTCTATAAGAGCAGTACATGCTCTTAATCTCTGAGCCATTTCTTCAGCCATAAAATGGGCTTTTCAAAGTACCATAGTATTTTCTTTATTCAACCGCATCTGCAAATTTCCTTTTTCTTTATGGATGAATAGAATTAGATTGTGCCCATGCACTATATCTTCATTATTGATTCATCAGTTGATGGACATCTAAGCTGATTTCTTAGGTATTTTAATAACCCAGACCCAGAGTGAAAAAACCACATTTTCTATTATTTGTGGATTCTATCTTCACTAATTTAGATTTAAGATATAACATGAAGTAACTGAAAAGCAGGGAAAGCACAAAGGTAAAGGGGAGAGGGACATAAAACCAGCTGTCCCAAAGGGGACAATGGGCCTAAAGTGCATTAAAGAGAAAAGATGGGAGGGCTCAAATCAGGAGGAGAAAGGAGGCTACCTCAGAGGAAGAAGGAGGAAAAACAGGCAAATAAAATTAAGGCTGTAATAAAACGATTTCATAAGCTTCCTTAAAATACACATTTTATGCGTGTATGTGCTTATATATGATATTGTACATACATGTGCATGTATAATAAAATTATATCATGCAGAGTAGTTGAAAATGTTCCTCTCAGTAGCACAGGCTATTTCTCAAATATCTCAATGGCATGGAAGGCAATTTTCCCAATTGGTTCTTGGTCAGGTGTGGAGACTCAACCCCATGGCACTCCTGTAACATTTGAGGATTTTGTCATTGCACTTGGTTGCCTTGATCACTTGAAGGGATGATCATATTACTGAGGAAAGCCGTAAACTTGGAGGAATAGAGCTGGAACTAACATGAAGTCCATTTCCCTGAGGTCCAATTCTTGGTATTGGCAGGTTTTTACAAGCTGCCAATGGAGTAAAACAATCAAGTGTCTCGCACAGCTGTGTTGCCTACAAACTACAATAATAACTAGCCCAACATGATATGCCCAATGCAGTAGTTACACTTATATCTTGGGGATAACCAACAACTATCTAATTAGATGTAAGCCACACAATAGGAGGGAATGAAAATGTAGCCAAGAACCCATGGTGAGGCAATGGAATCTAGAGGAGCACCTATTCTTACTACTTTCCTGAACTAGTATAATTTCGAAATTAATTCTAAGTAATTATCTTTACACCCAGAAATAAGTGTAACTCTCAGCCCTCATCAAACTTCTTTTTACAGTAGATGACTAGTTACAGAAAGTCATAAAATTACACAGAAGAAGTGACTGTTGGGTGTTCAACTCCAATTTATATATCTACAACTTAATATTACACTTAAGCGTCAAGAAGCATCACACATCATGGAAAGCAGGTGAGTAACTATATCAAAAAAACCAAAACAAAACAAAACAAATCCAAAAACCCCAGTAATTTTTGTAGCATAAAATGTTAAGAATTTAAATTCTTGAGTTTTCTATTTTGTTTTGGTCCAGAAACAAAGACTAATACCAGCGTTTTGTTTTGTTTTCTTTCAGTTAATTAAAAATTCCCCTCCCTTCTCTCCTCCCAATTCTTCTCCTCCACACATCCCTTTCCCCCATCTCTCTTTCACTTCAGAAAAGCAGAGACCACCCATGAATATCAACCAGGCCTGACATATCAAGTTGTGGTAAGACTAGGTACATACTACTGGGGCTAGATGAGGTAGTCCTGTAGGGAAAAGGGTCTCAAGGTAAGGCAACAGTCAGAGACAGCAATCTGCTCCAAGGACTGATCTATCTTTAGACCCATGTCATAAGATACCTGACGCTGTTAATGATATTCTGTTATACTTACAGCCAGCAGCCTAGCATGACCATCATCAGAGAGGCTTCACCTAGATGATGGAAGCAAATGCAAAAGCCAATAGCCAAACACTAGGCAGAGTTTGGTGAATCTGAAGGATGAGGGTCAGGAATTATTGTAAGAGCCAGAGGGATCAAGGACACCACAAGAAAACCTACTTACCTGGGCCCATAGGGCTTCATAAAGACTGAACTGCCAACCAGAGAACATTCTTTGGATTGATCTAAGTGCTCTCTCTCTCTCTCTCTCTCTCTCTCTCTCTCTCTCTCTCTCTCTCACTTATGTAACTTGGTCGTCATGTGATTTTAATTTTTTAGAGTATATTTTTGACATACTTTTTCAAAAAGTATCTTGTGATTTGATTCTGTTTTAATATTTCACAATGAGAAAAGAAATTAAAGAGGCAGAAAAGATCCTTCCCTCCAAAATTGGGAGCTAAAGCTTGAAAACAAAATTTCTGGATCCCAAACAAAGAGATATTTTCTTTTATACAGACCCAAAAGTAAAGGGAAAAATGGAGAGGAGAAAGAAATTAAGTCACAAGGATAGAGATAGATGTCCGAAAACTGCTTAAAGAGCTATACAGAAAGAATGCACCACGCTAAAGAAAAGGTTGACCCATGGGATCCTGCTGTAACAGTGATGCCCTCAAGGCTATTTATATCCATCTCAGGTTATGTCTCTCATGAGAATTATCACCAAGCTTCATATATGTTCAATGACAGTAATTTGGTGATGATCTACTATGTAGAAAAAAAATGCCATAAAAACAATAAAAATATTGACAGAGAACTTAAAGGGCCAAAGCTTGTCTTCTAAAGGATATGGCTGTTAAAGAATAAAACAAAGAATTAAATTATAAATGTCAGAATGATAAAGAGGATATCACAGCCAATTCTGAATATTTTATATTTGTATATATTCCTTTATTTTCACAAAATACAATAAAGCTGGCATAATACCAACCAAATTTTTACTTCAAGTGATATTCATGATTTACACAGTAACCTCTACAGTAATATCCAGGTATTTCCTCAGTGTCATAGTTGAAATTAAACTAAAACTCCTCTTATATGGTAGTCAGAAACTTTCTAATGGTCACAGCTTTAGCCATCTACATGCTAGTTTTGCTGCAGATGGGATACTTTACAGTAGAAACTGATTTCCTTGTCAGTTAATTGATTTTAAGGAAATTCCTAGAGGACTAGCAATACCTAGGGCAGGTGTCAAGATGCCAAAGCCCACCTGTTTTCCTGAGCCTTGTCTGTGTATCTAAAAGTGGTTGGTCCTACTGGGGATGAAAATCTCCATTCAATATTTATACCATATGCCATATTGGTTTTAAATTAACAATTGTACCCATCACAAAAGCATGTTAGTGCCCTAAGCTCACTCACTGGAAGGACTAGAGAGGGTTTGCTCATTCTATTTCCTTGCTTTTGTGTATATTTTTTTCTATCAACATTTATTAATCCAAATTACAGAAAAAAAAGTTTTGTTAGGGAATCCATAACAACCTGTAAAACTGAAGTACCACTTACATCTAACTTTTCAGCCCAGATTTTATTAAACATAATGTAGTATATTTCACTTCAAATGAGCCAAAGTATCAATTATTCAATAATACTGATCTTCAATAATATTGATTCTTTTCTCATTATTTTCTTAAACATAACATTGCATACTTAATTAGACTTTATTTATTGTTAATTATAAATTAAGTTGTAGATTACTGCCTAGTCACACCAATGTAGTCAAAGCATGTAAAAATTGAATTGACTAATTTTGTTTGTCATAATATTAAATATAGAACATATGCACGAATAATGCAAGCCATATAAAAGTAACAGTGCATTTTAAACAAAGTATATGGAGTACTTAGCCTAAGCACAATTGAGAGATATTCTTATTATACCCTGTTACGGAGAAGGAAACAGCATAGGGGGATAAGACAAAGTCAATGCGAACTTTAACACTGATGTTACACTGCTCCAGGGTCACATCACCTCTGCATCAAAAAACCATAAAGAATGATGATGTCATGCCTTCTATATTGTCCCAGGCACTAGAGCTCTGCTCACAGGCTGATACCACTATTCTGTCTAGCAGCAAATTTACATAGCATTTATATCTTCTCATTCTTCCAAACACTATAGGCAATTTGATACATTCAACTTCAAAGCCACACATTGTTAATGAACACATCAATAAAAATTCCCGACATAGAATAAACTTAAAATTACAGGTGAGTCTTACTAGTTTAATGTTGAGCAAATAGAGACGCATACACAGTCTCATATTTACCGAGTACATAGTAGTTTCTACCTGTTAAATGTCATTGAATAAAGGAGTGGGAGGTGGTTCAGTGGTTAAGAGTATTTGCTTTCTTTTCTAAAGCATCTAAGTTTCGTTCCCAACACCCACTCTAGGAATCTCATTACGGGATATAACATCAGATACAGCAGATCTGACACCTTATTCTGGACTCTGTAAATGCCTACACACATGTGGCATACACTCAGACAAAACCAAACACATAAAGAAGATTTAATTTAAAATATTTTTTTTAAGTCAAGGTAGTATAGGAAGACAGAACCTGAAGTGACCATCTCTAGTATTTAGACAGGGACCCCAGTGGAGCAATGGGAATACCACTCCACCTTCAAATTTTTGACCCAGAATTATTCCTGTCAAAAAGAAATCCAGGGACAAAAATGGAACAGAGACTGAAGGAATGAACGACCAGTGACCAGCATAACTTAGGATCCATCCCATGGGTGGGCACCAAACTCTGATATTGGTGCTATGATGTGCTTGTAGACAGGAGCCTAGCATGGCTGTCCTCTGAGAGTCTCCACCAGCAGCCGACTGACACAAATATAGATACTTATACCCAACCATTGGGTTGAGGTCACAGAGCCCTATGAAAGAATTAGGGGAAGCATTGAAGAAACAGAAGGGGACTGCAACCCCATAAAATGACCAACAGTGTCAACCAATCTGGGCCTGTTGGTGCTCCCAGAGACTAATCAACTACCAAAAAGCATACACAGGTAGGTCCATGGCCCCCAGCACATATGTGGCAGAGGACTTCTTTGTCTGGCCTTAGTGGGTGAGGATGTGGCTAATTCTGTAGAGACTAGATTCCCCAGGGAAGAGGGATATGAGGGGGGGCACCCTCTCAGAAGCTAAGGGGAGGGGGTATGCAGTAAAGAACTCTGGGAGGGCGACCGGGGGGGGGGAGACAATATTTGGGATGTAAATAAATAAAATAGTTAATTTTTTAGAAGAAGATAAAAAGAATTGAAAAAAAAACCATCAAAGTAATAGTTATATTTGAAAGGAGAAGTAATTTCAAGAGGAATGGAATGTGTCTGTAAGGTCTATAAGATATTTGATTTCTTGACTTTGGTACTGTTTTCATAGATGTGATTATAAATCTCATTAAGCTTAAAAGTAAAGATGGCTTGACATTTAAATGAGTAAGTTAGTCCATTGTCATAGTTAGGATTACTATTGCTGCAATAAAATACCATGACTAAAAAGCAAGTTGTGGAGGAAAGGGTTTATCTTCTTTACACTTCCAGATCATAGTCTGTCGTTGGAGAAAGTCAGGGCAGGAACTCAAGCAGTGATGGAACTTGGAGAAAGGAGCTGATGCCGAGGCCATGGAGGGGTGCTACCTACTGGCTTGCTTTCCTGACATGCTCAGACTGCTTTCTTATAGAACTCAGGACCACCAGCCCAGGGATGGCACCAACCCACAATGGGCTAAGACATCTGCATTCATATCTAATTGAGAAAATGTCTTATAGTTGAATCTCATGGAGGCATTTTCTCAACTGAGGGTCCTTGCTGTCTGATGAGTAACTTGTGTCAAGTTGACACACAAAAAGAGCCAGTATATCCATTTGAAAGTTTACCATGGATATGAACAAACACACATACATAGCTTAAATTTCTGCTTGAAAGTGCTGTGTGGCATTTGGTTTTGCTGTGAGCACTTGGACAAACAAAGATATGGGATCTGAGAGAGGTGACACAATCTTTCTAAACAATCCTTGACTAGCAAGTGATGTTACCTGAATATTTCTTACTAGAGTTTATGGCCATAGACCTCTAGGAGGTTAGTCCTAATCACACCTGAAAACTCAAACAGCACACTATATTGTTTTATAGTTCTAAATATATATTTAGATGCATTATTAATCAAGGAAATATAAACTTTTTGGTTAAGTTCTTGATATTGTGAGAGCTTTGACTCTTTGAACACCCCAATCTAACAGGATCAGAAATTCATTTTTTATGTATATTTTTGGCAAAAAAAAAGAAAGGGATCCTCCTACTGGAGAGAGCCAAGAAACACTGACTTAAAGCGTAAACATGAAAAATCAATTAAATCAATTTTTCATGAAGAGCCTTCAGAACCCATCTTCTACAGCCCCCGAACAGCCTGTTTATTCCACTGAGGACTAGAGTCTCGTCTGTAGATGATTGAAGTGCTGACTGATGTTACGAGCACTAATTAATACCTCACCCTGTGAGCTAGATCTCCAGTTAAATCATCATTCCAGAGCTCATTTTACAGAAATGTTGGCCCACCTCAACAGATGCTGCACCAGTGTAATGTGAAAGGTGCTGTTGTATGCTGTGAAGGGTTGCTCACCCCATATGAGTCTTTACATAACTCGATTAGTGGTCTTTACCAAACTGATTTCCTTCACTATGTATTTCTCTACATGGAGTTTGTAATTTTCAATTCATTTAGGGTATCAGATTCCTCAGAATTGCCAAGGAGGTTAGAGACACAGATTTTCTCTTATGCCCAGTGTAGCCCCATGTTTGGTGTGATAGAGAGAATAATATATTTTGAATCAATGAATAAATGTTTCAGGTAATCCTAAATGCAGCTATGGCAAGCTATCAGGCAGTGTTTTGTCAAGCTGTTGTTGTTTTACGTGGTCATGTTTATTCGACTTGAAATGAGTTCTGGCATCTTACACTGGCCACAAATTGTAAGTAACTGAGTAGAATATCATTGATTTTCTCTTCTCCTTTTTCTACCTCTTGAGTGTTGGGATTGCATAAAAGTTAAACAAGAGAGAAGGCCCAAGTGAACATTGTTGAATCCCACTTAGAAGGGGGAAGAAAATAGTCTGGGAAGGCAGGGGAAGGGGGAAAGGAGGCAGGATCATGTATGAGGAGAGACAGGAGAGAAGCCCAGAGGGCCAGGAGAATGAATGGAAATATGCAGCTGCCGGGGTGGGGGTTAGGGAGAACCTCCGGAAAGTCCCAGAGACCTAAGATGGTGGAGACTTCTAGGACTCAGTGTGGGTGACTTTAGCCAAAATGCTGAACCGTAGGGAGATAGAACCTGAAGAGACCAACTCCAGTAGTTAGACAGGAGCCCCAGTAGAGGGATGGGGACAACAACTTACTTCCAAAATTTTGCCCCCAAATTGTTCCTGTCTAAAGAAAATATAAAGGGACAAAAAAGGTAGCAAAGACTGAATGAATGGCCAACCAGTGACTGGCCCAACTTAGGATTCATCCCACAGAAGGCATGAAACCCTGTTACTATTACTGGTGCTATGTTGTGTTAATAGACAGGAGTCTAGCATGGCTGTCCACTGAGAGGCTCTACTAGCAGCTGACTGAGATGGATGCAGATACTCACATCCAAGCATTAGACTGAGATCTGGGATCCCTACAGAAGAGTTAGGGGAAGGATCGAAGGAGCTGAAGGAGATGGCAATGTCATAGGAAGACCAGCAAAAAAACCCGGGTGCTCCTAGAGACTACACCACCAACCAAAGAGCATACACAGGCTGGTCCAAGGCCCGTGGAACATATGTAGCAGAGGATTGCCTTGTCTGACCTCAGTGGGTGAGGATATGCCTAATCCTGTAGAGACTTGATGCCCCAGGAACAAGTGATGCCCACAGAAGTACCCTCTCAGTGGTGAAGGGGAGAAAGATGGGGTGAAGAACTCTGGGAGAGTGAGCCAGGAGAGGGGCAAAATTTAATATGTAAATAAATAAAATAATTAATTAGTAATTTTTAAAAAGAATAAAAATAGCCCAAACAAAAAGCAATGTAAGATTTAAAAAAAAAAAAAATCTCCAAATTCCATTAAGGTTATTTCGTGTTGGGCATCTACTGCTCAACATGGAGCCTGACCTTAAATGTGATTTGTATACCCAGTGAGACTCCACTGGAAACATTGTTTTGTTCTTGCTAAGCACAGCAGTTCATCCTGTCATCCAGACTAGCATGGAACATATTATGTAGGACATTCAGACCTCGAATTTGTGAGAATCCTCAGGATTCTGCTTCCTTAGTCTGTGAATAAAGATATGAACAACTATGTTAGGCAGAATCATCTAAAGGAACAAAATGTACATACACACACACACACACACACACACACATATATATATACACACACACATATATACACACACACACACATACATGAGAGTTAGGATGATCAGATAAAAACATCTAAGTTTTCTCCTCCCCGTCCTTCTATGGGTGCTGCCAGTAGAAGGTGGTGACCATTTTTAGGGTAGGTCTTCTACTTCAAAATAATTTGATTTATAAAATTCATTACAGCAGATCTCAGAAGCTTTCTGTTTCTGTAGTTGGTCCTACATCATGCAGTCAAGTCAATAGTCAATTTTAGCCATCACACATATCAAACCTGGCTCTCACAGATTCTGAATCTTAGCTTCCTACTTTGTGAAATCATGCAGTCATTTACTCTATTTCAAATGTTACATTTGTTTGTGCATATAAACTTAAAGAAAGTGAAAACTTGATAAATAACAATGGCTATACAAATTTTGTTTCATATTTTGAGTCTAAAGTATATGGAGAAGATAATGACAGAAAGCTTCACTGAGCTAGAATCGTTTGTTTCATGTAAATAGAGCTGTTCATCAGTAGTAAGTTTCCCTCTGAGGACTTATGACCACCTCAGCCATGTGTGTTTTTACCATGGTTTACAGTACTAGATATGGGTCATTTTCTGTGAAGTGAGTCTTAAATCTAACCAAATACCAGTTAGTTATTCCCATTATAGGTGGACCACTATTTCACCAGTGTGTATATCTTGTCTGGAAGGTTGGCATTGACTTTTGGGGCTCAAAGTTTCTTCCAGCTTAATTTTTTAATAACTCTTATAACCAAGGTATGTACTATCTTCAGCAATAGGGTATCATAAACTACATTGGTGATTTACTAAACTGAATGGCAAGATCCTCTCTGGCGGTTGTTGGTTGCATGGCTCTCTGGCTTCTAGGAACAACTCCTAAGGATTTATTCAACACCCGACACTTGGTTTGTTGTTTAATAGTCCTTGGTTTTTGTGAACAGCATTGTATTAGTTAGGGTTTCTATTGCTGCAATTAAAAACCTTTAAAAAAAAAAAAAAGAAACTTATTGGGAAGAGGGTTTATTTGGCTTATACTTCTACATTGTGGTCCATCATCACAGAAAGCCAGAACAAGAACTAAATAGGGCAGGAACTGGAGGCAGGAGCTGATGAAGAAGTTGCAGACAGGTCCTATTTACTGGCTTGCTCAGCCTGCTTTCTTATAGAGCATAAGTACCAGCCTAGGGATAACAGCACCATGGACTGAACTCTTCCCTATCAATTAATAATTAGGAAAATTAGGGCTGTGCAGGCATGCCTATAGCCCAATTTTAGGGAGTCATTTTCTTGAGGCTTCTTCTACTAGATGACTTTAGCTTGTGTCAAGTTATCATAAGAGTAGCCAGCAAAAGCATATCTAGCCACAAAGCATATATTCTAATTATCTTTCTATTTTTATTTTATGTTTTAATTTTTGAGATTATAATATAATTACAATCCATCTCCTGCCTCTCTTCCCTTCCTCCCTCTAGATTTACCTATATAGCCCTCTCCTCTCTATTTAAATTCATGGCTTCTTTTCTCTTGAATTGTTATAGCGATATATGCAGGTCTATTTATGTCCTAAATATCACTTGTTCAGTTTGTATAGGGTTACCTGTCAGGGTTGACTACTTAGCATTGGACAACCAATTGGTGTGCTCTTCCTGGGGAAGACCATCTCTCCTGCTCGCATTGCCTACAGTTCTCTGTGTACTATTGAGGCCTTCAGGATTTTTATAAATGATCAACATTGGTTTTCACATACCTGTGTGGTTTTGGTTAGCAGGAACTCTCTTTTTGTCTGTCCCATACCTCCACTCATTGCTTAAGCATAAGCCTCCCTCTCTGCTTCCACACCCACTGTGTTCTAGGACTCTCCTCTCCCATCAGACAGCCCCTCCATGGCACTTTTCAATGTTCCTGACTTGAATAGGTACTCTAGGTTAAATATACAAATCTAAAATACTGTGTTGGAGTACACATGTGGGAAAGAAACTTTGGCATTTGTCTATCTGAGCCTAAGATTAAAATTATACTCCATTTAATATCAAATTTCATTTTCCATTTCAGTTTCAGAAAATTCCACTATGTACATGGACCTCATTTTTATTATACGTTTGTCAGTTGTAACATACTCTGCTGATTTTATCCCCTAGCTGTTGCAAATGGAACATCAATGAATACAGATGTACAAGTATCTCTGTAGTGGGATCTAGAGTCCACTGTGTATGAAAAGGATTGGTATAACTGGAACATATAGGAGTACTATTCCTAGCTTTTGAAGAACTTCTACACAGATTTCTATAAAGACTGCCCAGTTTGCACTCACATTAAGGAGAATATATTTTTTCTTTTATAACATTTTCACCAGTATTTGTTGTCATTGTTTTTCTTAAAGATCACCATCCTGACTTGGGTGAGATGGAATTTCATAGTAGGTTTTTTTTTTTTTGGTTTTTCAAGACAGGGTTTCTCTGTGTAGCCCTGGCTGTCCTGGAACTCACTCTGTAGACCAGGCTGGCCTCGGACTCAGAAATCCGCCTGCCTCTGCCTCCCAAGTGCTGGGATTAAAGGTGTGTGCCACCACTGCCCGGCTCATAGTAGTTTTTTTTAATCTATTTTTCCTTGTTGGTTTTTTTTTTTTTTTTTGCATTTCATTTGAATTAATTGATGGATGATGATATTGAACATGTGTTTAAATGTCTATTAACCATTTTTCTTTCTTCTGAAAATTTTTTATTTATATATGTAGCCTATATTTATTGGGTTGTTTATTTTTCATGTCTTATTTCTTGATGTTTTATGTATTCTAGATAATACTTTTCTGGTGATATACAGTTGTCAAAGATACTCAGTGTATACAAAATTCTTCAATTGAGTTTGCTTTGATGTAAAGAAGTCTTTTAAATTCAGAAAAACCCAGTTATCAGTTATTCACCTTATTTTCTGAGGAACTGGAGTCCTGTTTAGAAAATCTTTACCTTACCTAAGAACATTTTCTGCTCGTGAAGAGGATCAGGGTTGTTATCAACACCCACATGACATCTCACAACCATCTATCTGTATCTCAGGTTCTGGGTCATCCAAATTCTTCTTCACTCCCCTGAATACAGCAGATGTGTATATACAAATATGTGATGTATTTCCATACATGTGTGCAAAATAAGTCTTAAAACAATGGAAATTTGGCTTATACTAATATTCTCTTGTATGCTCCCTACCTTGTCTCTTAACATCTTTACTATTTCAGATTTTCCAGTGAAGTCTCAGTCTGTTTGGGGTTAAATTTTAGAGATCATAGTTATATCTCCCTAGCTTAGATTTATTTCAAGTGTGATCAGAAGTTGTGTTCAAACACTACTGGTGACTAAGGATTGACTTATGTGCCGGTGGATCTGGATACAGCCCAGCATCCCATACAAATTATAGCATTTATAAGTTTTCAACTCTTTTGACTTTCAGAGGCCATCTCTGGCATTTCCTTGGGTGTTGCAAGCTTCTGCTGGATGTGTGTAAGTAGTGTGTATTCACATTCCTTTTATCTATGTAGCACAAGGACATATTCTCTGCTGATCTTGGCTCCATGACTGCTTTGCTTCCTTATGCATCATTGCTTTTCTGTGGATCTCTTTGTGGTTCTCACAAGCTCATGATCTCAGAGGAATAGTCAATATACTGTCTTTTTCCATGTAATAAATACTATTAATTGAAACTAAATTATCAAAACCATGTAAGTTTAATTTTTGGATGGAATTTCAAGTACTATGTCCACTCTTGTTTGAAGTACCATGCAGCCTGAGCTGAGGGACACTGAAGGATGTCTGAACAAAAAGGCTACAAACTATGCTGCTCTCACTTGAAATATATGATACCAATAAATAATTTATTTAATAGTAAACCTTAGCTAGAATGCTATCAGCTAGCACTAACATGCTCGTGTTTCATAGCTTTATCCCACTTTAAAAATGGCCATCCTACAAATTATGCCATTGTAGAAACTTATTCACATAAATCCTTAACTATTAACATTTTGAATAAAATATCTAAACATGAATTTAACTTACATTGTTATAATGACATTTTAAAAGTAGAAAAAATTAAAATATATTAGTATTTTTAACATAATTGATCATCATTAGAGACCTACAAATAAATCTGAGCACTTTCACATACTTCTATGATAAGAAATAGAAATGTACTCAAGAAACAAGTAATTGGGAAATATGAAGAATGCACCTTGGATAAAAGAAGCAATATGAATACAGATTTAGTTTTAATCAAATCAATATGCAACATAAATATAATTCTAGTCAAAATTCCATAAGTGTGGGTATGCATCATGCCTATAAGTGTGAAATATATTTCAAAGAACAGGAATTCCAAAATGGAGAGACTATACTACCAATTATCAAGACATCTGGAAAATCTTTAGTAATTAAAACAATGTAGAATTTCAGCAAAAGACAAGTTAATGGTACAAGAAAGAGAACTCAGAAGAATTCGTCTATATATACAACTGATGTGCAACAAATTCAATAATCCAGTCAAATGAGGGGAGATACTATTTCAATCACTCTTGCAGGTTAAGATAAATACCTTTATGTAAACAAAGCAAAATCATCACTTCCACATTATACACACAAGCACTTCTATAGAAGTATGTCTCTATAAATACAAAAACAAACTAATAAATTTTCAATCGATGCATGAATTGTGTTTGACTATATTAAAATTAAGAAACTCTGGTTATGAGCTGATATCAAGAAACTGGTTAAAAGTAAAGAACAGCATGACCAAGGAATTAGTTTTTAGCAAATCTAGAAAATACAAGGATATCAGAAAGAATAAGAAAAAAAAGCAGTCCCAGAAAATAATAAGAATGTGTTTGATTGGTAAGTCACAAAAAATGTTAATGAATTAGACAAATCATCACACTGTTCATTTAAAATATGAGATATTAAAAATCTAGCATCAGTATGGCTAAAATCAAGACTAAGAATCAGAAGAAAGGATACAGAAATAAAGACACATAGGTATGGAGAAGCAGGAAGGGGGAAGTCTTACAGCAAAAAGAATGGAAGAATAAGGAGCCGAATCAGGACTAGCCAACATTGTAAAGGACAAAGTCACCCTCTCATATTTCCCTCATAAAAGGAAGATCACAAACAAGATCCCTAAAATACATTACTAGATTTCTTACGCTATTTGCTTTTCAAATGATTATACTGCCAATCCAAAGCAAACAATCAACCAAAACATGAATATATTTTTATCTTGCTGGCAACACAGCAATATTAGGGAAGCTGCTCAAATATGATGAGAAGGAAACCAGGTTTATATTGCATGCTGGAGTGTAGTAACTTCCAAGGAGACAAGATGTAACGATCATGCTGCGCTTCTGGATTGTGTTTCTCATGAGGTGAGGACTGACACAAGAATTTCCTACTTGCTGCAAGAGGTTTAATTTCCTGAATTGAGATTCGGTTACGCCATTATCTTTACTTTTTGAGATCTGTCAAATTTACAGATTTGCAATCACTGAAAGTTTCTGTACATTTGTATATACATTTGGCAAAATGCTTCTGTGAATAACTGATGTTTGTTTTGATTCTTCAAATGCAAATTTCAGTGCATTGAAGATTGACATTGCAGAGAATATTATCTCCTTTAATTTACATTGAACAATAGGGGAAACAGCACAGCTTTAGGCAATAGATAAGAGTCTGGATTATTTGTACCAGCCTCTTTTCTTAGCCAAAGCCTTTACTGTATGTTTAATAAGGTCAAAAAAGCCCCGTGAGTGCATATTATTGTCATATGGATCAATGCTATAAACAGTGAATACCTGCTCTGTGTTATCTAACATGGTACCATAGCTTTTATTTAGTCATTGCCTTTTGTTATTTTTAATGGTAATTATACTTTTATGTGAAACTCGATAATATTGTAGTCAGTAGTGTCAGAGGTAAGGCTACGGGAATGACTCAGTGGCTGAGTACTTGCAGCACTAGCAACAGCTCCTGAATTCCCAGGGCTGGAGGGATGGAGGTATGGGTGCCCAGGAGAAGCTAACCACATAGATTAGTTGAATCTGTGTGTTCAGCGTTCAGTGAGAGCACCTACTTTAGTAGATAAAGTCAAAGTGAACAAACCAATGTCAACCTCTGTCTTCTACATGCATATTTTTACATATACTCCCATGCTTACACAGCCATACACATGAACTACTAGTAGAAGTAATGATGTCTCAAGGTTTGAATAAGTATTTCTGCTTATTAGCTCTACTTTAGTTGACACAAACTAAATTTTTGGAATCCATAGTTACATAACAGCAGTTTGACAAAGATTGATATTGTGCAGTAAAGCTTTGTATGCATCTGTAGCTTATCTACCCAGATATTTCTTTATCCTTTCCTAATTCTCTGATAATGTCTTCATCTACATTTCTAGCTATCTCTCTAAGCCAATTTAAACTCTGTATTCATAAATTTGGAATTTAATAATGATTATGTTTCAGAGGTGCACACCTTATTTGTTGTAGTCCTAGCCTTAAATACAAAATTCATATTGAAAAACAATATGAAGTTCTAAGCTCATGTTCAAATTAACATTTATTAATGAAATACAAGAGAAAAATCCGTAGAATAATTTCTAAATGGATGGCTGAAAAACTATTTTAATACAAAATGTAAAATGACATCTAGTCACTGAGTTACAGTTATGTGTCTTGGTGCTATGATTTTTTTCTTATCATTAATATTTTTACATTTGAAGTATTATAAACAAACATACACATATATGAACAGAAACTCCAATACACAAAGAAGCTATAATATACATACTGTATATACTACAGTAAATTATAGAGCAAACTTATTTGGGCTTCAAATCAATCATGTAATTTTTAAGATCAAAGACATTTTTCCTTTGTGATACATAAGACATTATCACCCATAAATATTTATATTATATTAAATATTAATATCTATTATAGATATTGTAATAAAGTATATAATATTTTTGAAAAGACATTTTATATTTGAGATAGATTGATGCAAGATGCAAGCCAAAATCTTTCAGTAAATGTCTGTGGTTTTCTGTTCTCACTTAATCTAAAATTGTTTTCTTACTTCGTTTTTTCTTTTTTTAAGTCTACTTTTAATGACAGTGTCATAGTTTAAAACCACTGCCATATCTCTAATGCAATGACATATATTTGAATTTGCATACTTTCCTGTGACTAAATCTATGTTAAATATTACACATGTTGAAATTTTTTAAATAAATTCACATTTGTGCTATGATCTAGTCTTAAATTCTATGACTATGAAGAAATACATATAGAGATAAACTATGTTTTTAAAATCAAATTATTTGTTAATAATTTTGTAAATTTTAAATGATGAAGTTTCTGAAGTTTGAGGAAACACTACCATCCTCCTCAAATAATGAAGTATCAACATCTATTCAGGGGGAAATTAAGGAAAACAATAGAATTTCTCTTTGATCCCCAAATCAGGAGGATTCTATAAGAGCCAATTGCATTTCATTCAGATGTACTTATATCTGAATTTAATTTAAGCATAGTAGGTGGAATCATGAATGAAAATCTATAAACTTTGATTTACACCTGAGTGCAAAGACATACAGTAAAGTCATAGAAATGTGGACTCTGAGGCTATTCAGAACTAACAACAGCCTCTTCCTTATTGAGAAAAATCTTCTGCTAAAAAGAATCTAATGATAATTGAGCTGTGTTACTTAAGGAAGAAAGAACAATGTATAAGCAATTTGAACAAATTAAAGCACTGTGGGGCGTTTGTTTTTGTTTTTGTTTTTTTTTCTTATTGTCATTTGTTTAAATTGAACGTTTCCCCCAAGAAGAAACCTAATAATGAAATATTGAATTTATGTGTTTTAGAGGATGAGGTATTTGAAAGACAGTTTAGAACAAACTGGTCAATAGATTTGCAGTGCTGTAAGATTATTTGTGAATTGGGAAACTCAACTCTGAAGCAGTGTGAATTTGAAATGTGTCCTCTCAGTTGCATATTGAGAAAGAATGAAGACTTCTTCCTCTGTGTGTGTTAGCTTTGGAAAGGTACAAAACTGACCCAACTAACTAGATTATTATTTCATATCATTAGCCTCCTGGGAGTCAATAAAAGAGTGAAAACATGTGTGACAAGATGCTAAAACATATCATTAAAGGGACTATAAGACATCTTTATTTTTCTACAGTAGAAAAATTGAAAGTAGAAAAGAGAAAAGATGATGAAAAATAAAACCTAGAAGGGCAAAATGTGAAAGAATATTTTACATTTTCCTGGTACATACATTTTTACAGTGTCATAGCAAGCAGTGGCATTTAGCAAATAGAATAATTCCAGCAATTGTGACTAGCTGTTAGTAAATTCTAAAGAGGTCCAATGTTTCCTATTGGATTGAGTGTTTAGGCTGAAAGAGTCAAAGAGTGACATTTTATCAATGTCACATTTACTCTAACACAGTTGATCTGATTTAAAAGATTTGTCTACTCTTATAAGAAAAACATATTTACTTTTTATCATATTATTGCATTAATTATATCTTCTTATGTATCTGCATATATACCCATATCCTTCCTGTAGTGAAAATCATGCACTTCCGTTTACTGGCTCAAGTCTTGAAGGGCTGCCATAGCCACAGATCTTATTTAACTCTCTAATCAGCGATAACAGTACAATTGAAGCCTCATGAAGTCTGCATTTCGGTGAAGAAAGAATGAAGTTTCACTCTTCCCTCCTTGTAACAAATCACCAACTATTTATTCATCAATTGTATCTAATCCTGACTTATGCAGCCTTAAATCTAATGAGAAAATATCAGGCAGTCCTACTTCTAAGAAAATGATTCAACTGGAAAGAGTTTGGGTAAAGATCTTTTGTTACATAAACCATCTACAGAAGGGTCATTTGTCAAAATGGTAGGTCGAATTCCAATTCAGACTAGGAATTTAGCTAATGATTAACATACATTTATCATAGAAGGTTTCGGGAATACTATGTTGATGAATCTATATTGGGATAGCTTAACACTTAATAATGAATATGGCAATTTGATTGCATCATGAATTTTAAAGTGTGTTAGAATTAATAATTCAGATATTAGCTATTCTCTATCAAAATCATTGTACACATTTTTGAAAAATCCACTTTTTTTCATAGTAGTATTGTCTTTGTTACAGATTCTACTGTGATTGTATACAATGACTGTGACCAAAAGTAGTTTGGGGAAGAATGAGTTTGGTTCAACTTACAGCTTATATTTCTTCATTCAGGGAAGTCAATGGAGGAATTGCTGCTGAAGCAGGGGCTGTAGAAGAACACTGTTTACTGGTTTGATCTCCATGGCGTCCTCAGATTGATTCATTATAACACCCAGGACCAACAGACTAGAGGTGACACCACCTACACTGAGTGAGCCTACATCAATTGTCAATCAAGAAAGTGTCTTACAGGTTTGCCCACAGGCCAAGGTGTGGATACATTTTCTTAGTTGAGGTTCCCTCTTCCCAAGTGACTGTAGCTTATGTCAAATTGACATAAAACTAGGCATCACTAGTAAGATTTGCTCTGGGTACATTCTTGGTCGTAAGGCATTTATAATGATAAAGTAACACCTTCCACACAGTCATGGTCCACATTACTTGTCCAAGTGTAGACAAACAAACAGGTGTAGGTAGAAAGAGTTTACTCTCAAGATGAATTCACACCATGGCTGCCATCCCAGAACATAACCATAAAATTTCCACATGGAATATAATCTGATGTAAAAATTCCATCCTGTGCTGATGTGGATGAAAATGTCCTGCAGGGTTTCTATTCCTGCACGAACATTATGACCAAGATGCAAGTTGGGGAGGAAAGGGTTCATTGAGCTTACACTTCCACACTGCTGTTCATCACCAGAGGAAGTCAGGACTGGAACTCAAGCAGGTCAGGGATCAGGAGCTGATGCAGAGGTCATGGAGAGATATTCCTTACTGGCTTGCTTCCCCTGGCTTGCTCAGCTGGCTTTCTTATAGAACCCAAGACTACCAGCCCACAGATGGTACCACTCCCAAGGGGCCCTCCCTTCTTGATCACTAATTGAGAAAATGTCTTACCACTGGATCTCATGGAGGCATTTTCTCAATTGAAACTCCTTTCTCTGTGATAACTCCAGCTTGTGTCAAGTTGACACAAAACCAGCCAGTACACTCATAATTTGAATATTTGCTCCATAGTTGGTGGAACTGTTTTGGAAATGGTTATGAGATATAGATTTCTTGAAGAATGTGTGTCACTGTAGGTCAATTTTGAAGTATCAAAAGTCTATGGCAGGCCCAGTCTCTCCCTCTCTCTTTGATTCCAATTTATGGATTATATGTAAGCTCTCAGCTACCATTCCTGCCCTGTGCATGCCTACTTGCTGCAATGCTTCACAACATGATAGAAATGAACTCATCTTCTGAAACTATAAGGAAGTCTGCTCTCCAAGAGACCCAACAAGCAGCTGAAAGAGTCAGACGCAGATACTTACACCCAACCAATGGACAGAAGCCAGGGACCCTTGTTGAATTAGGAAAAAGCTGGAAGAAGCTGAGTAGGAGGACAACCCCATAGGAAGACCAGCAGTCTCAACTAACCTGGACAATGAGCCACGGACCGGTCAGCATACACCAGCTGATATGAGGTCCCAGACGCATATACAGCGAAGGACTACCTGGTCTGGCCTCAATGAGAGAAAATGCACCTAACCCCAGAGAGACTTGAGGCCCCAAGGAGTGGGAGGTGGGGAGTGTGGTGGGTTGTGGGGGGAGGAATGGGGGAGACATCCTCTTGAGCCCTGGGAGGAGGTATGGGATGAGACCAGTCAGAGGGCAGAGCAGTAGGGGGGATAAAGACTGAACTATAAAAAAAAGATTAAAGAATAATAATTCTTTTTTAAAAGGAAAAAACATTAAATTCTTTTATAAGTTGCCTTGGCTATCACATTTCTTCACAGCAATAACTGAGACTAAACCATACCCATTTATTACCCAGTACCTCATTTACTTGACAACACTGAACATTTACTACAAATGGAAGTTTACTTGTACCCTCAAAGCATTAATCTTCCATCAGATTAGATTATTTTTCTCTACTTGGCTGAATTTTTCTGGATATTAGAAGGCAAATTTGAATTTAGAATCAAATATATTAATATTATGAATAACTTTGTGAGTGGTTCCTCCTCTATGGTAAAGTTATTTCATCTGAAGCTGCCTGAAATTCCTTTTCAGAATATTTAAATTGAAATTAGATTTAAATTAGATATAGCAGACACTGAATTGATTCTATTAGTAAATAAAGATGAAGCTTTATCAAATATGAGCCAACTATACATGAAAAGGTTTATTGAGGCAAGGAAAACCTGAATAATAAGTATTATTTAGTCTGTAAAAAGTAACAATGTATTTTTGGTTCCCATGAGCTGTAGCAGGAAAAAAAATGACTTGGTTCATAACACAAAGCTTAACAGTTGAAAAGATCTCCGAAGACAAAAGACACCCTTCCACATCTAGGCATTGACTGATAGATAGCAAAATACTTCAAAATGTCTCCAGGGAAAAGTGGACCTTGTCATCACTTACCTTCTATATCAAGTGTTGCCTTGGTGAGATTCCCACCAAGGCACTCTCCATGAAGCTAATTTCATTTCTCTTGCCAATTTTTTTCTCTTAGACTTCTGTCTCAGCAGACTGTGTTTTCCAAGATCAGTACTGATTCAGCCTGTTACTTCTGCTTTGTGCTTCTGAGTACCCAGGGCTATGATTTTAGCACATGGTGCATTAGTGCTCTAAATGGCATTGAGAAGACAACAAAACCCCAAAGGGTGATGGCATTAAGTAAAACAATGTGCCTCTTACTAAGAGCCCCATTGCAGTGAAATCCCAGATGGCAGAATGATAAGGAACTTTGTCAATCATTATAATGGTTACAAGCATCGATTAAATCTCATAGGTTATAAGTATAGGTATCATTTCTCTTCAAGATACTTTACAAAGCAAAATATGGAAATGTTTTCTACTGATTCAAATAGTAAAAGAAGGTGAAAGACTGGAATCGCTGCCATGCTCAGCCTTAAAACAGAAGCTCTTCTGTTTGGGCAACAGTGCTGTGGGTATAGCCAAGAGACTGCTCTGGCACAGAACAGAATATATCAGCATCCACAGTGCCAGTTACATCCAACAGCCTTCAGTTTCCTGGCAAACTGTGGCCTCATGTCTGGGAAGGGGCAAAGCAAAGCAGAGGCAAGATCCAGCAGATTTCATCTCTACAATGTCCTTTAGAATCCAAATAAGAAAACACTTATATTTAACCATCAGCTTTCATTTGTAAACAATGGGAATTCCAGTACTGCAGTAAGTACTGTGAGATTGACAAAGCCAATTGTTATTGTGCTAATCTATTGAAAACAGTATGGCTGCTCTTGGAAGACATTAGAAATACACCTACTATATAAGTATATATTCAAAGGAGGTGAAATGTGTAAGTTAAAGAGGCATCTGTTTTCCCATGTTCACTACAGCACTATTAACAGCATTAAATGATGGAAGCCTGTTCCCAAACTATAAATGGATGAAGAAAATGTTAGTAATACACATAATAGATTGTTAGAGCCAAATGAAAACAAAACAAACATTTACAACAACAACAAAAACAAGAAAACCCTTTCAATTGCAGCAACATGGAGAAGGTTGTAGAGTTGTATGGTAAGCAAAATATGCTTAATAAAAATAGTACTGAATGATCCAGAATCTTTTTTTGATGTTGTTTTTTGTTTGTTTGTTTTTGTTTTTGTTTTTTGTTTTTTGAGGCAGGGTTTCTCTGTGTAGCCCTCACTGTCCTGGAACTCACTCTGTAGACTAGGCTGGCCTCGAATTCAGAAATTTGCCTGCCTCTGCCTCCGGAGTGCTGGGATTAAAGGCGTGTGCCATCACTGCCCAGCTGACCCAGAATCTTAAAAGTTTGATGTCAAAATTCAGGACAAATACTGATTAACAGAGAACAAGTAAAGGATTTTAGAAGATGGAGAAAGGGTGACCGATGGGTGAAATGTTACAGTTACATCTGAGAAGAGAGTAAGACAATATTTGATTTTATGAGAATGTTATGGCTGGCTTAAAATTTATCCTAGAGCTTCTACTTGTGTATTGCTTTTTAATAGCTTATACCATTAATTTATTATAGGAGGCTGAGAAAAATGGCTCAGATGTTAAGAACACATGCTACTCTTCCAGAGGATATAGATTCAGTTCCTAGTACCCATGTTGAGTGACTCACAACTGCCTACAACTTTAACTCCAAGGAGTCAGATACTCTCTTCTGGTCCCAGAGGTACCTATACTCATTATTTGCATATACCAACACGTTCACAGACACATACAGATACATAGTAAAAAAAATAAAATAAACTATTCACAAAAGAATAAATAATAAAGTATAAATATGTAAGTTGATTCAGTACAATTGGGTATTTCTTTCCCATATTTAAAATTTTTATTTTCTTTATTTAATTTTGAATATGTACATTTTTCTGCATATGTATCTGTGTACCACATGGGCATAGGTGCATAGTGCTCTTTGGTCCTGAGGGACTAGAGTTACAGATGATTGTGAGCCAACATGTGAGTGCTGGGGATTGAACTCAAGTACTGTGGAAAAGTAGGCAGTGCTGTTAATCAATGAGCCATCTCACAGGCCATCTCTTTTCTATTTTATTCTTAAGGCCAAAGAGAAAAGCCTTTACTCTCTGTCCACCTTACAGTTCAAGGACACATTGACTGAATGTTTCAATATTAAGGGTGTATAATATTACTTATATGTTTCAATACAATCTCCATTTTGCTTAAAGTTCAGCTTATATCCCACAATTCACCATTACAATTAAAAACATATTTGCCTTTATTTCTAAAATTAAAATCAATTTCCATTATTTACCCCCAACTTTCTTCTTTCTAATACTTTCCATGTACCCCTCCATGGTATCTTTCTTTCTCAAATTTGTGGCCTCTACATTTTTAATTTTATACATACATTATACATACACTTATACACACATATAGATACGTATATATGCATGTGTATTCCTAAATATATAAACACAACCTGCCCAGTCTGTATAGTATTACTTATATGTGTATGATTTCAAGGCTGACTACTTGGTAATGCATCTACCAAATGGTAACCAATTTACGTTTTTCCATGGAGAAGGCCATGTCCCCTGCTCTTAAAATTCTTACTTGTTCATAGTACTTTGTCTAGTGTTGAGTCCAATGAAATCCCCCTTCCATGTTAGCTTGTCTATTGATGCCATCTTTGTTCTTATCAGGAATGTTGATGAGATTTCATGGGTATAGTTTCTCTGACACTTCTAGGGCATACAATTTCACAGAAAGCTTCCTGTTTCTCTGTTCTTTCTTAACAATTTTTTCTACTCCCTCTTCCTCCATGATCTCCAAACCTTAAGAGTTTTGTTGTAGATATATCAGTTGGTACTGGATAGACCTGGTTATTTGTTCTCTGTATCTTCTTTGATTGAACTTTTCTGCAATGTTCTCTATCTGTTGCAAGGAGATGTTTCTTTGATAAGTGATGAGACATATACTTACATGTGGATATAAGAATAAATAATTGAATGTAGTTAGAAATCATGGTGGTTGAGTAAAGTAGCAGTTGTAAGTTATACTCTAAGATTCTTGACTTCATTAGTGTCTGATAATTGGTTAGGTTTTCAGGTCTAGGCATGATTTTTCTCTTGATCAATGGGTCATATTTCCAATTAGAGAGCTGTTGGTTACCATCAAGGTATGCCTGTCACTATTGTATCCATAGTTGCCAGGCTGGTGGCTGTTTAGCTTATAGATATGATAGTTTGGCCTGACTATTGGTTGCTTCCCTCCTTCAGAAGCTTGCATAGCAGCCACTAGTACCATGAAAGTTAGCAGACTTTCAGGTCAAATCTAGCTCTGATCCTTCAAATTCTGTGTACATTTTAGCAACAATCTTACATTCAACCTCTAGAAGGCAATCAAAGACAACAACAGTATAAACCATGTTATTTCAGGTGTCTCTTGGACTCCACTAGCCAACAACTACAAAGAGGGTTTCTCAGGGCTGCTCTTGAGTTTTTGTTAGTCTCTGGCTCTTGGGGTGAACATGGTCAACCTAGAAGTCAAAATTTTATATACACATACATACTATATACAAATACCTATACCTATACATACATACATACACACATATGTATACATACATACATACATACTTGCATACATACACTGCTATATGCAATTTTAAGTGGATAGACAATTGCTTGATACATTATGACTTATGCAGACATCTTTGATATTTTTACATTCTTCCTTTATTTTTATGAATTCTTCTCCTAATTAAAGTACTGCTATTGCCTTCTCCACTTTTTCTCTTGTTTCCCATGGTCAGCTTTTACTTTTCTGGTTTTTATAGCTACTCCAATTCCCCATATCTGAAATTTAGAATTAGGAGCATCAGATGAGAGAGAACACACACCATTGTCTTTCTAGATCTGAATATATCAGCCATCATGATCTTTTTTAGTTTCATCCATTTGCCTGAATTTTTTATGGTTTCATTTTTCTTTAAATCTGTATATTATTCCATAGTGTAGATGCACAAAATCTTCTTTATCCATTCATCAGTTGAAAGGCATGTATGTAGCTTCCATGTAATAGTTATTGTGGATAAAGTGGCAATGAACATGGCTGAACAAGTATCTGTAGAATAGTATGTTTAGTACTTTGGGCAAATTTCAAGTTGTATATTAGAGTAATGGGATATATTTACTTTTATCTCTTTCAGTGTTCTTCATACTGATTTCCAAAGTATCTGGACCATCAACTTGGCATTTCTTAATTGAAGTCATGCTGATGAATGTGACAAAAAAAATCACATGATCATCTCATCAGATGCTGAAAAAGCATTTGACAAAATACAACAGCACTTCATGTTAAAAGTATTGGATAGATCAGGAATTCAAGGCCCATAACTAAACATAATAAAAGCAATATACACCAAACCAACAGCCAATATCAAATTAAGTGGAGACATACTTGAAGCAATCCCACTAAAATCAGAGACAAGACAAGGCTGCCCACTCTCTCCTTATCTATTCAATATAGTACTTTAAGTTCAAGCTAGAGCAATAAGACAATAAAAGATACAAGTAGGCAAAGAAAAAGTAAAGAGTATCACCATTTGCAACTGATATGATAGTATACATAAGCGACCACAAAAATTCTACCAGAGAACTTCTACAGCTGATAAACAGCTTCAGCAAAGTGTCTGGATATAAAATTAACTCAAATCTGTAGCCTTCCTTTATACAAATGATAAGTGGGCCAAGAAAGAAAATAGGGAAACAACACCCTTCAAAATAGTCACAAATAATATAAAATATCTTGGTGTAACTCTAACCAAAAAATTGAAAAATTTGTATGATAAGAACTTCAAGTCTCCTAAGAAAGAAATCAAAGAAGACCTCCGAAAATGAAGAGAGCTTCCCTGCTCATGGATTGTTAGGATTAACATAGTAAAAATGGTCATCCTACCAAAAGCAATCTACAGATTCAGCACAACACCCTCAAACTTCAAACATGATTCTTCACAGACATGAAAAGAACAATTCTCAATTTCATATGGAAAAAAACCAGGAAGGCAACTCTTAACAATAGAAGAACTTCTGGGGAAATCACCATTCCTGACCTCAAGCTGTACTACAAAGCAATAGTGATAAAAACTGCATGGTATTGATACAGAGACAGACAGGTCTATCAATGGAATAGAATTGAAGATCCAGAAACAAATCCACACACTGATGAACACTTGATCTTTGACAAAGAAGCCAAAAATATACTATGGAAAAAGGAAAGCATCTTTAATAAATGGTGTTGGTCTGAGTGCCAATCTGTATGTAGAATATGACTATTTTTAATTGAAATTAAAGCATAATTACATAAATTTCCCCCCTTTTTTTCCTCCCTTCAACTCCTCCATTGTACCCTGCAGATTTATTTTTAAGCTCTATAAGTATTTTTAAGCTTTGTGAGTTGGAAGTCCAAAATATCTCCCTTGTGTGACAGGAAGTTGATGCTGGATGTTGGATAGGATTTCATCTGATGCTGATTACAGGAGTACTGATAGGTGGCCTTTCCATATGGCCAGGGCTGCTTCTGGAAGGTGGCTCTGTTCTAACAAGGAGTACTCTTCCCAAGAATATTCTGAGAAAGAGAGAGCTGCCCATCTCTGCCTACACTTGAGAACTAGAACAGCGTCACTTGCATTCATTTTAATAGCACAGAAGAGCCCAGGATCTTTACATAGTCAGGATGAGTTACAGGGGCTTACTTAGCTCCTTGATCTGATAGGCAGATCATCAAGGAATCTGAAGCATCTTAACTATGCTTTAATTATTAAAATAAACACAGGGACTGATTTTAATTAAATGACCATAATTCGCAAAATCACTGTGACGCTAGACAAAACTCTCCACACAGCATAAGGTTTTTGGAGATTCGGAGACATAGTATTATTAAGACAGAATAATGTGTCTACAGTCATAAAATTATAATTTTATTTATATCCCTATATACATATTTATGGGACTTCTTGGAATTTACAGAATCTTCAAATTTTTCAGAAATGTACAGGATTGTCTCTCATAGGGCCATTAAGAAAAAGCATTGGAAATATATGTAGAAGAGGTAGAAACTCTATCAATAACAAAGTATAGGTCTTGTGAATGCTATCCTGTTTTCAAGTCATTGAAATAAAGGATAAATTGGTATTCAGATCCCCTTTTATAACAACAGCTACATGGTTTGTTTTGGTTTGTGTATGTTCAGCCCAGGGAGTGGCACTAATAGGTGTGGCCCTGTTGGTGTAGGCATGTCACAGTCAGTGTGGGCTTTAAGACCCTCATCCTAGCTGCCTGAAAGCCACTATTCTTTTTTTTATTGGATATTTTCTTTATTTATATTTCAAATGTTATCCCATTTCCCAGTCCCTCCCCAAACCCCTCTATCCTATCCCCCTTCCCCCTGTTTCTATGAGGGTGTTCCCCCCCACCTACTCCCACCTCCCCTCCCTGACATTTTCCTACACTGGGATATCAAGCCTTCACAGGACCAAGAGCCTCTCCTCAAATTGATGCCCAACAAGGCCATCCTCTGCTATATATGCAGATGAAGCCATGGGTCCCTCCATGTTTACTCTTTGATTGTATTTAGTTCCTGGGAGCTCTGGGGGGGACTGGTTGGTTGATAGTGTTGTTTGTCCTATGGTGTTGCAAATGCCTTCTGCTCTGGAAGTCAGTACTCTGATAGCAATCTTCAGCTGAAAATGTAGACAGAATTCTCAGCTCCTCCTGCACCATGCCTGCCTGGATGCTGCCCAGTTCCTTCCTTGATTATAATGGACTGAACCTCTGAACCTGTAAGCCAGCTCCAATTAAATTTTGTTCTTATAAGAGTTGCCTTGGTCATGGTGTGTTTACACAGCAGTAAAACCCTAAGACAGGGTTCTCAACTGACTTTTTGTATTAATACTCTTCCTCTCATTTGAGCTCTGACAGGTCGTCTCACATACTAAGAACTCCCTTCCAAATGTACCTCATAAGAAACAAAGGCAACATCTAGTCTCTTCCTTAAAATATATCATTTTAAATAAAAACTTCTTACCAGTTTGTACAGAAGAGATAGAAGAAATACAGAATCTCTCTCTCTCTCTCTCTCTCTCTCTCTCTCTCTCTCTCTCTCTCTCTCTCTCTCTGTCTCTCTGTGTGTTTGCTTGTTCATATGTTTGTATGAGTGAATTTTTGAGGGTGGACACATGTCGGAGGCCAGAGGACAACCCCAGGTGCTTAACCATTAGTTACACCTTGTTTGGGATGAAAGAGTCTGTTTTGGTTCTCACTGCATACTCCAGATAGGTGGCCTGTGAACTTTCAAGTGTTTTCCAGTTTTGCCTCCCACCCCTCAGTAAAGGCACTGAGATTATAAATCCATGTTACCACCCTGAGAATTACAGCTTTATGTAGGTTCAGGAATTCCAACTCATGTGCTTAGGTTGGCAAAGGCAAATACTTCAGACAATTAATTGCCCCACAGCCCCTTAAAATGTTTCCTATGGTCAACTCAAATTCTTGAACCCTAACCTTCTCAGGGTCAATTATGCAGTATATTTGTATCTATGTTTGCCATACTGAGCTGGGACCTCATGCATTACAGAATCTCGATTGCTTAAATTAGGGAAATGAAGAACACACACAAACACACACACACACACACACACACACACACACACACACACATTGAGGAATTAAAATGTGGAAGAGCCAGTATATTAGAGAATTCAGACAAAGTAATGGAAAATTCCCTAAATCGAGTAATGAGCAAACACGTTTTCTTATTTGTGAGCATGTACACAGGAGCATGAATACACATATGCTGGCTATGAACGTTTTAAAAATATATTTGCCAGAAATAACACTGCCCAATTGTAGGAAATTATATATTCTTTCTCTGCAAACTCTAATTTATTGATGCTACTGAAAGCTGGTTCACAATTCCTAAAAGATCAGAGAAAAATTCAAACAAATAAAAAGCAACAAAAGTAACTTAACCCTGAGAAGAAAGTATATAAACCAACCAAGTATTTCTCACAATGTTTAATGAAGTGAAGTGAAAAATCAAGAATTTTATATAGTCTTCTTATGATCAATATCAACTTAATGTTTCTTTCAGTGTAAGCTGCTGCTATATGCTACCTTATCTTTCTCTGTGACATAGGGAGATAAAACCCATCTGCCTAATGATGATCCTCTGTCTAGTATCTTAACACACACACACACACACACACACACACATACACACAGACGAGAGAGAGAGAGAGAGAGAGAGAGAGAGAGAGAGAGAGAGAGAGAGAGAAAGAGAGAGAGAGAGAGGAGAGGCAGAGAGAGGAAGAGATAGACACAGAGAGAGAGAGACAGAGACACAGAGAGAGAGAAAGAGAGAGAAAATATATACTATTTCAATTCAGGCTAGAAAATGCAGCATTCATCTTTCTAAATCATGTTAGTTAGTTTTAATATAATAATTTCCAGATATATGCAAATGTTATGGTGATGTTTTTCAATTTTGTTATGGCTGCAAAATTTCTGTAGCATACTTGTTAAAATTATTATTTTTTTATCAATTTGTTGATGAGCATGTAGGTAGGTCCTATATTCTGTATATTGTGAAAAATGAAGCTACATGGATGTGGAAGTTTTTCTGTAATATGTTGATTTAATATCATATACACATATATATACACATATGAGTGGACATACATATTTATGTTTTATATTATATTTTATGTTTTTGGTTATATATTTATATGGAATATATTTATATGGAATATATATATTTATATCACATAAATATAAATGGATATACATCCTGGTATTTCTGGGTGATTTGAGACTTCTTTCAGTTTTTTTTTTTTTCTTTTTTTTTTTTTTCTTTCTTTCTTTATTTATTTTTTTTATTTACATTTCCGATGATTCCCCTTTTCTTTGGAAACCCCGTGTCCCCTCCCCCTCCCCGCCTCTGTGAGGGAATTCCTCCTCCCACCCACCCGCCCACCCATTCCCATATTCCCACCTTGACATTCCCTTTTACTGGGGCCACTAGCACCCTCAGGCCCAGAGTCCTCTCCTTTCTCCCTGG
>CM052703.1:39093726-39126593 GCA_028551405.1 Uromys caudimaculatus
CTGCTGTCACCTGAGTTTTTGATCTTAGCCATTTTGACTGGTGTGAGGTGGAACCTCAGACTTGTTTTGATTTGCATTTCCCTGATGACTAGGGAAGTTGAACATTTCTTTAGGTGTTTCTCAGCCCTGCGAATTTCCTCAGTTGAGAATTCTCTGCTTAGTTTTCCACAATGGCTGCACAAGTTTATGTTCAAACAACACTAGTGAATAAGACTTCCTTCCCCACATCCTTGCCAGTATTTAAAGAGATACTTGTTCGTCCATCTTCATTGATGCTGTATTCATAATTACTCAAAATTGGAAGCAGCCTAGATGTTCATCAGCTGATGAATGGATAATGAATATGTGGCAAATATATACCATGGGCTATTAGAGGATCATTGTAAATTCAAGGCAGGTCATCCCTGGCTACACAGGAAACTCCATCTCAAAACCCAAAAGATAGGGAGAATAGGAGAAAAGGTGCATGCCTATTGCTCACCTTCTGGGCCTGACACTACAGCTCCCTTTGAAGAGCATTTCCAGGAGAAACAAACCAGCTTGAATCCTGAGCCAACCAGTAAACATTACAAGACAACACACTGAGTTCACTGTGGATATCAGGGCCAATAAGCATCTCACATGCAAAAGCATTATAACACCACTTGACAATTAAGGCCTGGCTCCCAACTATAATACTCTAGATTCTGCTAATATAATTGGAATCATCTAAGCCAAGTCAGTCTGACTAATTCTAGATAAACATTTTTTTAATCATATAAAAGTAAAACAAATTTCAAATGAGAAAAACTCTTACTGAAACATCA
Source organism: Uromys caudimaculatus (assembly GCA_028551405.1). Taxonomy (NCBI): domain Eukaryota; kingdom Metazoa; phylum Chordata; class Mammalia; order Rodentia; family Muridae; genus Uromys; species Uromys caudimaculatus. The sequence continues at coordinate 39,094,533 of CM052703.1, forward strand.
TCATTTCATTGGTTGTATGTCTTTTCTTATAGAATATTATCAAGAACATTCTTCTGAAGAAAGCTTTAGAAGTATAGTTTCATTTCAAATATAATGAGGGTTTGATTAAAATAAAAAGAACGAAAATTGAAATTTGCATATAAATAGATGGTACAAGAAACCATTATATCAAGTGGGTTGACCCAGAACCCAAAAGACAAATGCTGCGTGATTTACTTCATATATAGATGCTCATTTTTAAATTTTTGATATGTGTACTATAATTAATATAGAGGTTAGGTTCCTAGTGAGGGATTACAGGGGACAAGAGGATCTCCCAGGGAAAGAGAAATAGGACATACTGTGATAAAGACAGAACTAAAATAGGGAGATTAAATGAGAAGCATGGGGTGGGAGAGTAAAGGAGGGAATATTGGGAGGGATAACTAACATCGAAGACCTTTTATAAGCTATACAGAAATCTACTACTGTAGAAGATTCATAACATATCTACAAAAATAAAGGAATTTAAATGGAGTCGCTGTATAATAGAGGAGACAATGCTAATAAACATCATATGCCACCAAGTAACACCTCAAATGCCAGAACTGGATTTTACTTCTTGCTGAGTCATTAGCCAAAGAGGTCTGATAAACGCTCCCAAACATCTCAGGCTCATTGCCAAAAATACTGATACCAGCCGGGCGGTGGTGGCGCACACCTTTAATCCCAGCACTTGGGAGGCAGAGGCAGGCGGATTTCTGAGTTCGAGGCCAGCCTGGTCTACAGAGTGAGTTCCAGGACAGCCAGGGCTACACAGAGAAACCCTGTCTCGAAAAACCAAAAAAAAAAAAAAAAAAAAAAATCCAAAAAAACCCAAAACACTGATACCTTCCACAGCTGCACAATAAAGCCCCACTGTTGAAGACACCACTTATATCACAGAACACGGAAAAATCTAGCTGGTGTTCAACTAGAAGCTTCATACCTTCTGATTAATTTCATAGTGCTGGAATATACTCTTCCCATTACTCCAGGAGAAAATTAATTATCTATAATACCCAGCTACAAACCCTGTGGCCCCCTGTAAGATATACTAGTATAACAGCAACACAAATGTTGTCGAAGTAGGCAACCACTGTTTAAATCACTTCAATAAAATGAAAGCCATAACTGACACTGTTAAATGGGAACCTGAGGCTTTATGAGTCCTAGGGGAAAATCTACTATTATTGTTCTTCTAAAGGAGCACAGCAATAGAATGACTCCTAATGACATGTTACTATGCCCATAGGTCAGAGCATCATCCAACCATCATCAGAGAAGCTTCTTCTTGTCATAGCCAGTAATTAACACAGAGGCACACAACTTGACAATATGAAGAGTGATTGACTTTGGTGCACTCAGATTTAAATAGGATGTCTTTATCAAATACCTTCTTTCTAGGTTCAGGGATCTATGTGGAAGAGGAAGTTCCTTACATTCAGAGGCAATGAAACAGTATCATCCAGACACAAGAGGACTGATACACACATGCGCTCATAGAGACTGTGACAGTACACACAAGAACTATACAGTCTCAAACTTTACAAAATCTCAGAATGAAGAAGTATACACAAATTTGCAATTAACATTTTCTGAAAAAAAAAATCAGTTTTCCAAAAGAGTGCCAATGGATATGTCAACCATAATCCATGGCAAACCCAGGCCCATGAGTGGTTGGCTAACACAAAACACGTTTTGCTTTGTTGTGGTTGTTGTTGTTGTTGTTTGGGGGCGTAGGGTTTTATTTTGTCTTATTGAAATTTTGTTTGTTTGTTTGTTTTGACTTTTTTTTTTTTTTTTGCTTTTGGAAAACAGAGAGAAAGAACATACACTTGTGTGGGTAAAGAGGTGTGGCAGACCTGGAAGAAAGGAAGGAGGAGAGGAAACATTGTTAAAATATATTATACTTTTTAACCTTAAAAATAAAAACATTGATGTCATTTTAAAATCTTGATAGGTATCAATCATGGTCAGTGAAATAATTTGTATTTCTCTAATGGCACACACTGCACATTGAAGTTCAAATGGAATTCATGAATGAAGAAATGGGAACCAGAGGGGTCACATGGGGGGGGGGGGATGGATGGAGAGGATACTTGAAGGGATGACTGGAATTGGGGGAATTTGGAGATTGAGGTAGGATCTACAAGACTTCTCTAATGGAAGTTGTGGAGTCTGATCTGGCCATGTTCTATATATAACCAGGAGTTACTTCATGTGGAAGGACAGGAACACCACCCAACCCAGCCACAAAGCCTTTAAATTACAATTTGTTTTACCAGTAAGGTTTCCTGGGGTAAAGGTGGCACAGAATTGGTGGGTGTGGCCAACCAATGACTGTTTCAAGTGAAATCCAGACCACAAGAGTGATCCTAAGCTTGATACTGCCTAAAGGACCAGAAACAAGAGCTTAGGTAGCTCAAAGACCTAGGATAGAAGTAAACACACCTGGAAAAGTCAATTAAATGATTCCTAATGGTATTCTGCTATACTCAGAGACTAGAGCCTAGCTTACTCCTCAACAGAGAGGCTTCATCCAGCAACTGATGATAGGATATGTAGAGATCCACACTTAAACATTAGGTGGAGCTTGGAGAATGTCTTGGAAGAGGGGTAGTAAGGATTGTAAGAGCCAGGAGCAGAGTCAAGGGAACTAAAGTACAGGACTTACAGAATCAACCAACCAGGGCACAAAGGGGCTCACAGGGACTAAAGAGAAAATCATGGAGCCTATATTGGTCTGACCTAGGTTTTCTTCATATATGTTATAGTTGTGCAACTTAGAGTTTTTTGTGACTCCTAACAGTGGAAGCAGGGGCAATCTGACACTTTTTGCCTGCTTTTGGGACCCTTTTCCTCCTACTGGATTGCCTCCTCATCCAGCCTTGACATGAGGGTATGTGCATAGTCATATTATAACTTGTTTGGTAGGTATCCCTGGGAGGCCTCCTCTTTTCTGAAGGAAAAAGAAGATGAAGTAGATCTGGATGAAAGGGGAAGTAAGGTGAGGCTAGACTGGGAGAAAAGGAGGGAGTGGATCTAACATTCTCATGTAATATAGAGAGAAGAGGAAGGAGGAGGAGAAGGAGGAGGAGGAGGAAGAGGAGGAGGAGGAAGAGGAGGAGGAGGAAGAAGAGAGAGAGGGAGGGAGACAGAGACAGATACAGAGAGAGAAGGAAGGAAGGAAGGAAGGAAGGAAGGAAGGAAGGAAGGAAGGAAGGAAGGAAGGAAGGAAGGAAAGAAGGAAGGAAGGAAGGTAGGTATAGAGATAGAAAGGTAGATAGATAGGTAGATAGATAGATAGATAGATAGATAGATAGATAGATAGATAGATAGATAGATAGATAGATACATAGATAGATAGATAGATAGATAGATAGATAGATAGATAGATAGATAGATAGATAGATACATAGGTGAGAAACGACAGACAGATGAGTGTAAATGCTTATGGTGAGAGAACCAAGGTGGTTTGCAGGCAATGGTATCATAATTAGGTATAGGATGGCATCATAGGTTGGGGCATAAATGGCAGGAGAAGATCAAAGTCCATATTTGAGTTTGAAGCCTTAGAACAGAATTTTATACCGTTGTTATAATCTGGCCTATGATACAGTTCCCCCTCATATGTAAGCATATAGAAAGAAAATCACAACTAAACTCTGGATTAATGTTGACCAGATTGGTGGGTTCAAAGAAGTTCTCATATAAAACACACATAATAACTATGATACCTTCTTAAATATGATTGAGAATTGTAACTACATCAAAACTTGCCACTAGAAATGAATTAATTGTTCTTTTTATTTTGAGAAAAAAAAAAAAAACCAACTAACTTGGGCAAGTTGTTTTAGTCCTTCAAGTCAAATATTTCAAGCATGAAGTCCAAAAAGGTTTTGTTAAATTTTTAATAGATAGTTACCAAAATAAACTTATAATTACTATGCTCCTATTTTCCCGGGTACATTTGGAGGTAGAAGAAACATGCTCACAGAAAAAGGATATTTTACATAGTGCATTTTCTACAGAATGGTGGGAAATCCAGTGTCTTGCTCTGAAGTGAACTACTTCCAACTCTTCACATAATACTTGACTTCAAGTTATTTAACAGAGTCAGCCAAGATAACAAAACAGTATTGACACTGGCACAAAATCAGATATTTAAATTCATGGTGCCTTAGTTTGCTGCAGTGATAAATACTACTACCAAAAGAAACTTAGGGAGAGAAGAGTTCATTTGACTTACATGTCCTGATAAACAGTATATCACTGAGGGAAGCAAAAGCCCAGACTAAGTTGGTCAGGAACCTGCAGGTTGAGCCCATGAAGGAAAATGTCTTAGTGGCTTGTTCGCCATGGCTTGCTCAGCTTACTTTTTTAGACAGTCTAGGGCCACCCAACCCAGGGACTGAACTATCTACAATGACCTGGGTCATTCAACATTAATCATTATACAAAACAAAAAAGCCCCACAGGTTTGTCTCTTGTCTATAGGTCAGTCTTATGGATGCATTTTCTCAAATGATGTTCACTTCTTCCAAGTAATTATAGCTTATGTCAAATTGGCAAAATATCAACCTTAACAAATGGAATAAAATATGGATGCAATAAATCCACATTGTTAAAGGCGACCTATCTATGAGAAAGATGCCAAAAATGTATACTGTAGATTCTACTGTCTCTTCAACAAATGGTGCTAGTATGACCAAATTTCACATCTAGGAAATTGAGAACTGATATCTAACTCTCATCCTGCACAAAAATCAACTCATCATGATCCCTTCAGTAAATTCACTAAATATTCCCATCAAAAAAATAAAAATAAAATAAAGGATGGTCTAGGTGACTAGATACAAGAATACATTCCAATAATAAAGAAGATATGCTTTATTTTAAAAGAAATTTTATAAAAGAATGATTGTGGAAATGTACATTACCTAGACAGTAATTAAAAAGAATACTGGCTTTTAAGCAGAGGGAGCTTCTGCACATTAAGGAGCTAGCTTATATTAACAAAATATTTCATATTAAATAAATACATCTTGAAAAAATGGACAGAATGAAAGAAGAAATGGACTAAAAAGGCAACAACACCTGGAGAGAGCAATGCTCATTTTTCATAGTGACTGAAACAGTTTCTGGTCAAGCAAATAGAAGAAACTTAAAAGCTGCGTAAAGGAAGAATGAACATGATCTGTTCCAACATCATTTATTTTGGTCAGCACATTAATTGTTTTAAATATTTTAGTGTTATTTAGATTAGCTGACAGGTATAGAAAACACAAAAATGATAAATGTGGCCTATGAGATAGCTTACCGGGTAAAGGCATATGCCTCTAAGCCTGACAGAGCTTGATCTACAGAACGCATAGGGTAAGAGGAGATTATTTGGCTCCAAGATGTTCTGTGATTTTTTATACTTTCATACATACACCGTCTCCCCTCACACACATACACAAAACAAACAAAAACAAACAAATAAATAAATAAATAGAATCTTTTGGTACCACACTGCAATGATTATCTATGCTAACTCATCCCCAAGATGGAGGAGTTGTGTTGTAGATTATCAGCTGGGACTGGGCTCCCTGATTCTGCATTGCTATTCATTGTGGTTTTCTGTAATGGTCTTCATCTATTGCAGGCAGTTTGGGCACATGGAAGGTTTTAGAGGAATGAAGAGAAAATCAAGTTATTATAACAATTTCACAAACAGAAACAAAATTTAATTGTAAATATTTATGGAATATCCTGTGAAGTCTTGATTATAGGTTCCTTTTATAATCTGGCTAAATACATTTATCTACTCACTTATTATTTCTATATGATGGAACATTAAAATCTTTTCTTTTTTAGGCATACAGCACATTGTCATGTTTATAATTTTCCAAGGGAAAAAATTAAAATAATTAAAAAAATTTCTGGAATTTTTTTACTCTCGAGAAACTGTACTTAGCACCATCCATCAATCTCACCATCTTTTTCTGTCTCTTGGTTTTTCTAGCCTCTGGTTATCATCAGTTCCTCCTCAACTTTGAGGAGAGTATATTAATATTTGAAACCTGTTCCTGATTAGCTTAATCACCTATTCAAGAATAATTAATGGGCTTTGTGCTTTCTGCAAGATAAAATCCAGATCACTTAGCTTGTCATTTTGATATTCTCAACTCTTGGCCCCAGGCTTGTTTATGATTCACACCTAATTTTCAGGGAAAATTCAAATTGTTATTTTTCCTTTGAGGCCCATGTCATATAATTATTTTCATTCTCCTATCTTTAAAATTCTTTCTCTGCTATCTCATGAAGTTCTGTTCAGTGGCTTCCTCAAAGGTAACTTCACAATGTGTGCTTTCTTATTTCCCAATCAAAATAACTTGAATACCCGAATGCTGTGGATAACCTGTGAAGTTTTCTGGATAATTGAAAATGTATATGTATTTAATCCATCGGATATATCTGTGCTGGTGTTTTTACTTTCACTTTACCTCAATTAAGATAAGATAATTCAACCCTCAATCTTCACTAGTATAAAATGAAAGAAACTCAAACTTAGCAAGGAAGCTATGAGTCCAGAGCCTGTGCTAGTTTGCTTTTTTGTTGCTGTGATAAAACTTTGACTAAACCAAACTTGAAGAAGGAAATTGTTTATTTGAATTGCAGTTACAGAGAAGCCAAAGCAGGAACCTGGGCAGGAATCTAGAGGCAAGAATTAAACAGAAACTCCAATTTCATAGTTTTCTCAGCTTGATACCTTTTATAGCACGAGTACCTACTCAGGGGTGGTACCACTCACAGTGGGCCTAGCCCACTTGTATTAATCCTAAAGAAAATGCCTGTAGATATGCTATCAGGATATCTTGAGGGAGACAATTCTTTAACTTAGGTTCTCACTTCACAGGAAACTCTACTTTGTATCAAGTTGACAAGAGTATCTAAAGGAGAAAGTAGATTTTAATTAATTAATTAATTCCAAAGTCTTATGTCTCATGAAAAAGACCATAGATAATGTTTCACAGTCAAACTATCCAGTACTCTTTAATACATTTAAAAATACTTCTCTTCTTTGAAGCTCTTCATTTGTCTGACTCTGAGATCTGTTTATTGGACATATTTCTCTGTATTTTTAGAAATATATTTTTCTTACAGTCTCTAATTGATGGAATGTCCCAACCTTGGACTTTGTCCTCTTTACCAGCACTCAATATGTTCTTAAATATAACAAAATTCTTTATAGATTAATGGTTTACATATTCACCACCACTACAACCCACCACCACCACAACTCACCACCACCACCCACCACTACAACCACCACAACTACCACCACCACCACCATCAAACACCACCCACCACCACCACCACCATCCACCAACACCCACCACTACAACCACCACCAACTACCACCACCACTACCACCCACCAACACCAACACCCACAACCATTCCCAGCCCTACATTCCCACCCAATGCCTACCGACTCACTCCATCCCTACCTTCCCACCCTTGTCTTTTCTCTCTATCTTCCTGTTCAGGTTTGGTCTATTGCTATGTATTGTAATGCTAAATACTGGCTCTCAAGGTCTATTTGCCCTCCATTTGCACCATGTGATGCCATGTGACCTTGCTCCTTATTTTAAAGCTACTGGTTGAATAAAGATGCCTATAACTGGACAGAAGAGAGGTAGGTGGAGTTTGGTTCCAAAGCTTGGGGACTGAGGCAAGATGCAGACCACAAGGAAGAGAAAGGAGAAGGTCAGGCGAGGAGAATATGCCATGGGGTAGGTGGATCATGGAAACATGGCTATGAGGGCTGGCCAACTGGTGTTAAGAGCTGCCTGGATAAAACATGGCAAGTTATAACTTGGGGTGATTGATTAGGAAGTAGATAGCTTAGACGGTAGATATCTGCCCAGCTCTAGTGCTTTAAAAGCTTACCATACGTATAAAAATTTTGTGTCTTTTACCTGGGAACTGAATAATCAAAGGCAGTGTAGAAACTCCTGACTGAAATTACTTACTACAATACCTCCCTCACTCTCTCTTCTCTCCTACTTCAGCTTTTCCCTTCCCCTTTCTCTGTGTACATGCTTGGGCTATAGATAAAAATATCCAATCGCCTGCTCATGACCTCTCATTGGATGTTAATTTATAGTTAAGTATCTAAAGGAGATTTTCTATAACTTTCCTTTGGGAAGATACACTAATACATCTCCAGTTTTTTTGTTTTTGTTTTGTTTTTTTCCATTAACTACTATACTATCCACCAGTACTTCAAAACAAAATCTACCAGCAATAATTATTCTTTTATTTTACAGGGCGAATCCACAGAAACTGCTGGTGGTAGCCAAGGAAAAATCCTAACATTTTCAACAACTCAGTTACTTCACTTTATTATCAATACTGTTTATTTGGTATAATGACATATGTGTGAATGCTCATATGTATATTCATAATGCTGTAGTCTGTTTTGGTTTTCCATACTCATCTAAACAGTGACCTGTAGGCTCCCCTTAAAAGTAGTATTGGTTCCATTTTGGCGTGATATAAATGCATCATTAAATTCTATTAAAATTTCCTTTGCGTTCACTCTTAATGAGATGTTTCTTATTTTCTTTGAACTTCCATCATTATTTGACTTCCTTTTCAGGAAAAATACTCTCCCCCAATAGAAGGTGGTTGTGGTTTGTTTTCTTTTGTTTTGCTCCCCATTGTTTGTTGGTTGATTGTACGATAAGGTCTTCCTTCCTAGTACAGACTGGTTTTACTTCTCTCTGTGAAATTCAGTCTGCTCTCAAATTTGCAATCTTTCTGCCTCAACTCCAAAATGATAGGATTGCAGAAAAATGCAACACCACAGCTTTGTTTTTATTATATCAGTTTGTTACAGTTTCAGTAGTTGTGTATAACTCATCATATAGATAAATAAATCCACAAATTGTTAATACTAACTTTAAATCAAATTCATCATCTCAAAATGACTCCCTTATATATTTAATTCTATACATATTATGATTACCCCTTTTTAGTTTTCTATTTTTTTTTTATTTTTTTACACTCCAGATTTTATCCTCCCCCCCCTTACATCCTGTAACTCCTCCCCAAACCCCTGTCTCCAAGAGAATGTCCCCACACCACCACTACCTGATCTCTAAACTGCCTGGGTCCTCTACTCTCTTGAGGGTTAGGTGCATCTTCTCTGACTGGACCCAGATTTGGAAGTCCTCTGCTGGATATATTGGAGGCATCATATCAGCTGGTGTATACCTGGTTGTTGGCTCAGTGTTTGAGAGATCTCCGGGGTCCAGGTTAGTTGAGATTGCTGGTCTTCCTACAGCGTTGCCCTCTTCCTCAGCTTCTTCCAGCTTTTCCCTAATCCAACCACAGGGGTCAGTAGCTTCTGTCCATTGGTTAGGTGCAAATATCTGCATCTAAATCTTTCATCATTTTGTTGAGTCTTCCGGAATGCAGTCATGCTACGTCCCTTTTTGTGAGTGCTCCATAGCCTCAGTAATAGTGTAAGGCCTTGAAACCTCCCCTTGAGGTGGATCCTACTTTGGGTCTCTCAGTGGATCTTCTTTTCCTCAGGCTCCTCTCCATTTCCATCCCTGAAGTTCTCTCAGACAGAAACAATTATAGGTCAGAGTTTTGACTGTGGATGGCAACTCCCTCCTTCATTTGATGTCCTATCTTCCTGCTGGAGGTGATCTCTACAAGTTCCCTCTCCTGAGTGTAGGGCATTTCACCTAAGGTCTCTGCCTTTGAGTCCTGAGAGTCTCTCACCTCCCAGGTCTCTGGTGCATTCTGGAGAGTCCCCCAACCTCCTACCTCCCAAAGTTGCCTGTTTCCATTTTTTCTGCTGGCCCCCAGGGCTTCAGTCTTTTTCACTCACCTAATACCAGATCAGGTTCCCCTCTTCTCCCTACTCCCCCAACCCCCCCCCCCCGGCCACTTTCCCTCCCACATCCCTTCCTTCCTCCCAATTTGTGATTGCTTTCTACTCCCTCCCTAGTGAGACTGAGGCATCCTCACTTGGGCCCTTCAGCTTGTTGACCTTTTTGAGTCCTATGAACTATATCTTGAGTATTCTGTACTTTTTTCTTTTTTCTTTTTCTTTTGGATAATATCCACTTATGAGTGAGTACATACCGTGCATGAACTTTTGGGTCTGAGTTACCTCACTCAGGATGACATTTGCTAGTTCCATCCATTTGTCTGCAACTGCAAAATGTCCTCATTCTTAATAGCTGAGTAGAATTCCACATTTTCTGTATCCATTCTTCTGTCCTGGGGCATCTGGGGTGTTTCCAGCTTCTGGCTAGCATATATAAGGCCGCTATGAACATAGTGGAAGACATGCCCCTGTGCCATGATGGGGCATCTTTTGGGTATATTCCCAAGAGTGGTATTGCTGGGTCTTCAGGTAGATATATTTCCAATTTTCTGATGAACCTCCCGATTGATTTCCAGAGTTGGTTGTACCAGTTTGCAATCCCACCAGCAATAAAAGAGTGTTCCTCTTTCTCCACATTCTCACCAACATGTGTTGTCACCTGAGGTTTTGATCTCAGCCATTCTGATTGGTGTAAGGTGGAATCGCAGGGTCATTTTGATTTGCATTTCTCTGATCACTAAGGATGTTGAACATTTCTTTAGGCGCTTATCAGCCATTTGAGATTCCTCTGTTATGAATTCTCTGTTTAGTTCTATACCACATTTTTTGATTGGGTTGTTTGGGTTTTTTGGTGGTTAGATTCTTGAGTTCTTTATATATTTTGGATATTAGCCCTCTATTGGATGTGGGGTTAGTGAAGTTTTTCCCAATCTGTAGGTTGTCGATTTGTCTTATTGACTATATCCTTTTCCTTTCCAGTTTCGTGAGGTCTCTGAGACACTGGAGTACTGTTTAGGAAATTTCCTCCTGTGCCAATGAGTTCAAGGCTCTTTCCCACTTTCTCTTCTATTAGATTCAATGTATTTGGTTTTATGTTGAGATCCTTGATTCACTTGGACTTGAGCTTTGTGCAAGGTGACAAATATGGGTCTATTTTTATTTTTTTACACACAGACAGCCAGTTAGACCAGCACCACTTATTGAAGATGCTGTCTTTTTTCCATTGTATATTTTTGGCTTCTTTCTCAAAGATAAGTGTCTGTAAGTGTGTGGTTTTATTTTTGGGTCTTCAATTCTATTCCATTGATCAAAGTATCTGTCACTGTACCAATACCATATAGTTTTTATCATTATTGCTCTGTACTAAAGCTTGAGGTCAGGGATGGTGATTAATTACCCCAGCTGTTCTTTTATTGTTAAGAATTGTTTTCACTATTCTTTTCCTTTTTTCTTTTCTTTTCTTTTCTTGTTTTTTTTTTTTTCCTTTCCAGATTAATTTGAGAATGTTCTTTCCATGTTTTTGAAGAATTGGTTTGGGATTCTGATGGGGATTGCATTGAATATGTAGATTACCTTTGGTAGGATGACCATTTTTACTATATTAATTCTGCCAATCCATGAGCATGGGAAATCTCTCCATTTTCTGAGATCTTCTTCCATTTCTTTTTTGAGAGACTTGAAGTTATTGTCATACAGGTATTTCACTTGCTTAGTTAGAGTCACCCCAAGATATTTTATATTATTTGTGGCTATTGTGAAGGGAGTTGTTTCTCTAAATTCTTTCTCAGCCTGTTTTCATTTGTTTAAAGGAAGGCTACTTATTTATTTGAGTTAATTTTATATCTGGCCACTTTGCTGAAATTGTTCATCAGCTGTAGAAATTCTCTTTTGGGGTCGCTTACGTATACCATCATATTATCTGCAAATAGTGATACCTTTATTTCTTCTTTGCCAATTTGTATCCCCTTGATATCTTTTTGTTGTCTTATTGTCCTAGCTAGCACTTCGAGTAAGATATTAAATAGATATGGGGAGAGTGGGCATCCTTGTCTTGTCCCCGATTTTAGTGGGATTGCTTCAAGTATCTCTCCATTTAATTTGATATTGTCTGTTGGTTTGCAGTAAATTGTTTTTATTATGTTTAGGTATGAGACTTGAATTCCTGATCTCTCCAATTCTTTTAACATGAAGGGATGTTGTATTTTGTCAAATGCTTTTTCTGCTTCTAAGGAGATGATCATGTGTTTTTTTCTTTGAATTTGTTTATATAATGGATTACATTAATGGATTTTCATGTATTGAACCGACCTTGCATCCTTGGGATGAAGCCTAATTGATCATGGTGAATGATGGTTTTAATTCAGTTTGAAAGAATTTTGTTGAGTATTTTTGCATTGATATTCATCAATATTGGTCTGAAGTTCTCTTTTTTTGGTTGGGTCCTTGTGTAGTTTAGGTGTCAAAGTAATTGTGGCTTCATATATCAAGTTAGGTAGTGTTCCTTCTGTTTCTATTGTATGGAATAGTTTGAGGAAGATTTATCAGGTCTTCTTTGAAGGTCTAGTAGAATTCTGCACTAAATGCATTTGGCCCTGGGCTTTTTTTGGTTGGGAGGTTTTTAATTACTTTTTCTACTTCCTTATAGGAAGTATCTATCATTTTGATTCTCTCAAAGAACCAACTTTTGGTTATGTTGATTCTTTGTAAAGTTCTCTTTGTTTCTATTTGGTTGATTTTGGCCCCTCAGTTTGACTATTTCCTGCCATCTACTCCCCTTGGATGAGTTTTCTTCTTTTTGTTCTAAAGTTCTCAAGTGTGGTGTTAAGTTGTTAGTGTAAGATCTCTCCAGTTTCTTTACTAAGTCACTTAATGCTATGAATTTTTCTCTTAGCACTGCTTTCATTGTGTCCCATAGGTTTGGGTATGATGTGTCAACATTTTCATTAAATGCCAGGAAGTCTTTAATTTCTTTCTTGATTTCTTCCCCGACCAAGTTATCATTGAGTAGAGAGTTGTTCAGTTTCCACGTGTATGTGGGCTTTCTGTTGTTTTTGCTGGTATTGAAGACCAGCCTTAGGCCATGCTGATCTGATAAGATGCATGGGATGATTTCAGTCTTCTTGTATAGGTTGAGAGTTGTTTTCTGAACAATTATATGGTCGACTTTGGAGAAGGTACCATGAGGTGATGAGAAGAAGGTGTAGTCTTTTGTTTTAGGGTGAAATGTTCTGTAGATATCTGATAAATCCATTTGGTTCACAACCTGTATTAGTTTCACTGTGTCTCTGTTTAGTTTCTGTTTAAATGAACTGTCCATTGGTGAAAGTGAGGTGTTGAATTTTCCCACTATTATTGAGTGGGGTTCAATGTGTGTTTTGAGCTTTAGTAGAGTTTCTTTTATGAATGTGGGTGCTCTTGTATTTAGGGTATAGATGTTCAGAATTAACACTTTCTCTTGGTGGATTTTCCCTTTGATGAATATGAAATGTTCTTCCTCATCATGCTTGATAACTTTTGGTTGAAAGTCTATGATATTGTATATTAGGACTCAACCCCAGCTTCTTTCCTGGGGCCATTTGCTTGGAAGATCTTTTTCCATCATTTTCCTCTGAGATAGTGTCTGCCTTTGTTATTGTAGTGTGTTTCTTGTATGCAGCAAAATTCTGGATCCTGTTTGTATATCCAATCTGTTAGCTTATGTCTTTTTATAGGTGAGTTGAGTCCATTAATATTGAAAGTTTAAAGAGAGATGACTGTTTTGTCCTGATATGTTTGTTTTGGTAGGTGGCTTTATGTGCTTGTGGTTCTCTTCTTTTGGCTTTGTTGTGAGATGCTTAATATCTTGTCTTTTCTTTGGTGCAGGTACCTTTCCTGTGTTGGACTTTTTCTTCTAGGATCCTCTGTAGGACTGGATTGGTAGATAGATAATGTGAATTTGATTGTGTCCTGGAATAATTTGGGTTCTCCATCTATGTTGATGGAGAGTTTTGCTGGATATCCTGGGCTGGCATTCATGTTCTACTAGTGTCTGCATGACCTCTGACCTGGCTTTTCTGGCTTTCATAGTCTCTGTTGAGAAGTCTGGTGTAATTCTGATAGGTCTACTTTTGTATGTTACTTGGCCCTTTTCCCTTGCAGCTTTCAATATTCTTTCTTTGTTCTGTACATTTAGTATTTTGATTATTATGTGGCAAGGTATTTTTTTTTCTGGTCCCATTTATTTGATGTTCTATAGTCTTCTTGTACCTTTATGGACATCTCTTTCTTTAGGTTGGGGAAGTTTTCTTCTATGATTTTGTTGAAGACATTTTCAGGTCCTTTGAGCTGGGAAACTTTGATCTCCTCTATTCCAATTATTCTTAGATTTGGTCTTTTCATTGTGTCCTGAATTTCCTGGATGCTTTGGGTTAGGAGGTATTTACATTTTGAATTTTCTTTTACAGTTGTGTCAATATCTTCTACGGTATCTTCTATACCTGAGATTCTATCTTCTATTTCTTGTATTCTGTTAGTGATACTTGCATCTGTAATTCCTGACCTCTTTCTGATGTTTTCCATTTCTAGGTTTGCCTCCATTTGTGTTTTCTTTATTATTTCTACATCCACTTTTAGGTCTTGGACTGCTTTATTCAATTCCTTTACCTCTTTACCTGTGTTTCCCTGTATTTCTTTCAGTGAGTTATTGATATCCTCTTTAAAGAACTCTATTATCTTCATGAGATAGGGGTTTGGGACAGATTCCTGATTTTCCTGTGTGTTGGTATATTCAGTGCTTGCTGTGGTGGGAGAGCTAGGTTCTGATTATGCCCAAGTATAGTTGCTTATGGTCTTGCACTTGCCTGTCACCATGTGGATATCCCTGGTGGTTGTTGGTCTAGGTGACTCTGTCTGGAGTCTGCCTCTTTTGTCCCTGGGTTGCTTCAGGCTTCCTGGTAGACCTGTGGCCCTGGCTGTAGCAGACCACCTGTGGGACCTTCCAACTGGGAGCTCTTCAGAGGGGTAGAGAAGCTGCTGATTTGTTGCCAGGCTCCAGTAGATCTGCGAGGCCTTTAGACTGTTGCTTCTTCAGTGGAGCGGTCAAGCTATTGTCATTGTGTGAAGATGTTCTCCAGCGGGGCCTATGGACTGTGGTTTCTGTTTCCCTGTTTGCAGCAGAACTCCAGGGAGGCTTTCAGTTCAGTTGCCCTGCATGCCTTCAATCTGTGGTGTCTACAGGGGAGCAGACAAGCTGGCAATCAGTTAGTCTGTTGCTCTGTGTACAGCAGATCTCCTGGGATGCCTCAGGCTGTGGTGTCAGTTACCCAACTGCTCTGAGTGCAGAGAATATTGTAGAATGGCTCAGAATATGGTGTCAACTACTCTGAGTAGAGTGGATTCTCTAGGATGGGTCAAGATATGGTGTCTTCATGGCAGCAGACCAGCTAGCAGTCTGCCCCATCAGAAAGGACTGGGCAGAAGTGACAGATAGGGAGTGGTATTCAGGGGACAGGGGGAGGGTTGGTGGGTGATAGGTCCCAGGTCCACCTAGCTCCCAGCATCAGCTCTAGGATTTGGGGGGGGGTTCTTACCAACTGCTCTGAGTGCAGCAGATCCTCTAGGATGGGTCAAGATATGATGTCTTCATAGGAGCAGACCAGCTAAGAGTCTGCCCTAGCAGAAAGTACCGGGTGGAAGGGATGGAAGGCTAGTTTTGTAGTTGTAATGTATTTTAATGGCCTGTATGCTAAAAGCTGGATTGCCAGAAGTAGGACAATTGAGAAGTGATGGCACCATTAAGAGTTATCACTGGTAAGTTAAGTTCCTAGGTATGTTCTTGGTGAGGATTTTGAAATAATGCCTCTCTTTCTCTCTCATTGCTTTCCAACCACCATGAGATAGGTATTTACTTTACTTAGGGCTTAGGCCATGGTGTAATATATTGACATAGGCCTAACATAGTAGAGGTCTACTACTATAGAAATATCTGAAACAATCAACTTCTCCTTCTTTAGCATGATTTATTTTTTGGTGTTTTTTATTTTGGTGTTTTGTTCTTGTTTGTTTGTTTGTTTGTTTGTTTTTACAAGAGAAAGCTTGCTAATATCCCTTTCTGTTGTTTGTCAATGCCAAGCCATTGTAGTTGTAGTTGTTGTTGTTATTGATTTTTCTTCAGCATATGATTTATCAGACATGATTTTAGAATAAAGTATAGTGTTATTGAACATATTTGAAGAGAATGTAGATTATGTATGAAATATATGTATTTTATAAAACTTCTCTTCCATAGAAGGTTGTAAGTATAGAAATTTATTCATTTGCACCTAATTTTAAAAATTAGATAAATTGAAATTCTTTCAAGTTTCCCCTATATATTCATCTTATGATCTTAATGCTCAACAAAATATTTACTTTAGCTAGGTTTTAGCTATATTAATAGTTATTATTTTACAATGCAATATAATGTAACAAGGATAATTATGTAAATATGTTGTATTCTATGGAAAGTTGCCTTTCTAGGGTAAATTCTAAGAGGTAGAGTTAAATGATCAAAGAGCAGAAACAACACAAAGTTCCTGTGTAGTACACTAAAAATAACTACAAAACCATTCCTGATTATGCTACTGTGTTAGTTTGAATAGGAATAGAATGGTTTGAATAATAATGTATATGAGTTCTGTGGCTTGTATCCTGGGTATTTTGTATGTTTTTGGCTAATATCCATTTATTAGTGAGTATATACCATGCATATCTTTTTGAGTCTGAGTTACCTCTCTCAGGAATATATTTTCTAGTTCTATTCATTTGCTTGCAAAACTCATGAAGTAATCATTCTTAATAGAGAATCACATTTTCTGTATTCATTCTTCCTTTGTGGGACATGTGGGTTGTTTCCAGCTTCTGGAATTGATCTCAACATAAAAGCTGATATCCTGAATCTAATAGAAGAGAACATTGGACATATATTTGAACTTAAAGGTACAGGAAAGACTTTCTGAAGAAAACCACATGAAATAAAAAAGGTTATATATAGGAAAGGATTGCAGAACAAAAAAAAAAATATTTACCAACTCTAAATCTAACATAGGGTTAATTGGATTATAGAAATAACTCAAAAATTTGGCTAAAGAAAAGCATTCCAATTCTAAAACAGGATATGGGACAAAATAGACAGTTCTCAAAAGACGAAACACAAATGGTTGAGAATCATTTAACGGAATTTCTGTCTTATATTTTAAGTTCTTTTTTTAAAATTGAGATTGGAGTTTTAGGGCTGGGAAGATGATTTGGTGGTTAAGAGTTCTTACAGTTCTTATAGAGTATTAAGTTTTGGTTTCCAGCACATGGTGACTCACAGCTGTATGTAATTATATTTCCAATTACTTTTATACCATAATAGTTTTAAATCAAGAAATGAATAAAGCAATTCAAAACAAACAATCAAATATCAGTGTTAGAAAACTGTATGATACCAAGAATGTCAGTTTCAAAGCTAATCTTTTAATACTTGGATCCTAGCTCCCTTACCTATGGCCTTCCATTCTCTCCTCTCTGAAGAATATTAAGATAACATTATAAAATGTTTACTAAAATGTTTTCTGTATAAGAAGTATCATATAGAGATTGTGTTACTATTGTCAATATTGATAGCACACCATCTTTAATTGAAGGATCAGAAATGTATATGAAAGGTGTTGCAAAGGGAATGACATAAAACAAGTCAGTTACAATGCTTGCATTGGACACTAACCATAATTCACCAATTTATAAAATAAGCTTTTCAACCTTCTAAAAGTAATCACACCCTGATGTCTCAAGACCTTAAATCAGGGACACAATTTTCCCAAAGCTTTTGTTTTCTATCGAGGAAAAGAAGGGTAACAAATAAGTGGGAGTTATGAAAACATGTGGCATTATAACCACAAGGAAAAGGCTCACATGTCTTTGAACCTGCCAGAAGAAAGGAACTGACCTACTAAAACCTATCTCTTAGAGCAACACAGAAGAGAACTTCCCAGGGTACTTATATTAATGAGGAAATATCATACCCTCATTTCATGTTCTTCTTCCTTCTCACAATAGTGAATAAGCATCAAAAAAACAAACAAACAAAAAATCCCCACAACTTTGATTAAAATAAATGAAATGAGTCATTTATAATGTCTTAAATTGGTACGCTGAATTATTTATTATATTTAGTAGCTATAACTATAGAGAATCATGTAATTTTTCCTCATTTGTGAAATTCTATTTGTGCAGCAAAACAACTTAAGACACACACGGGAACTGTATCATTTCCTTCCATCTCAGTATTCACCACAGACAAGAATATATTTCTCCCACTGCATACCTTTTACCAGTCTTACTTTACTAAAGAGAAAAAAGTATCTATTTATTGTCCTGCTAATTTGATGTAAAACATGAATTGACCTAAATTCTATCATACTTTGGCAAATTTCCCACTTCTCCATTGTTCCCAGTAGAACCAGTAGCCTTCCTGAAGAGCCAGCCTGGCTCTACCAGAGCCTCTTTCACCCCTGACAACTCTGCTGCCAATAAATCTAAGCTCATTGGAGGATGTTGATTCAGTTCTTACAACTTTTTTTTTGACACTTTATTTACATTTCAAATGTTTTCCCTTTCCAGGTCTCCCCTTTGGAAATGCCCTCTCCCCTCTCCCTGCTTCTATGAGGGTATTCCCCCACTCACTTACTCACTACCAACTTCCCTCCCTGGCATTCCCCTATATTAAGGCATCTAACACCCTAAGGCCCACAGGCTTCTCCTCCCATTGATGGCCAACAAGGCCCTCCTCTGCCACAGATGTGGACAGCACCATGGGTCCCTCCATGTATATTCTTTGGTTGGTGGTCCAGACTCCTGGATCAACAGGGGTCAGGCCAGTTGACACTATTGCTCCCTTCATTGGACTGCAAACACCCTCACCTCCTTCAGCTCCATCTCCAATTCCTTTATCTGGGACCCCACGCTCAGTCCAGCAATTGCTGTGAATTGAATCTTGGATATTCTGAAATTTTGGGCTAATATCCACTTATCAGTGAGTACATACTGTGTTCCTTCTTTTGTTACTGAGTTACCTCACTCTGGATAATATTTTCAAGTTCCATACATTTGCCTGAAAATTGCATGAAGTCATTGTTTTTTATAGCTGAGTAGTATTCCATTGTGTAAATATATCACATTTTCTGTATCCATTCCTCTGTTGAGGGATATCTGGGTTGTTTCCAGCTTCTGGCTATTATAAATATGACTGCTATGAACATAGTGGGGCATGTGTCCTTATTACATGTTGGAACATCTTCTGCATATATGCCCAGGAGAAGTATAGCTGGGTCCTCTGGTAGTATTATGTCCAATTTTCTGAGGGTCCACTAAACTGATTTCCAGAGTGGTTGTACCAGCTTGCAATCCCACCAGCAGTGGAGGAGTGTTCCTCTTTCTCCACATCCTTGCCAGCATCTTCTGTCACCTGAGTTTTTGATCTTAGCCATTCTGAGTGGTGTGAGGTGGAATCTCAGAGTTGTTTTGATTTTCATTTCCCTGATGACTAAGGATGTTCATCATTTCTTTAGATGCTTCTCAGCCCTGCGAATTTCCTTAGTTGAGAAGGCTCTTTTTAGCTCTGTTCCCCATTTTTTTGATAGGATTGTTTGGTTCTCTGGAGTCTAACTTCTTGAGTTCTTTTGTATATATTGGATATGAGCCCTCTATCTAAAGTAGGATTGGTAAAGATCTTTTCCCAATCTGTTGGTTGCCATTTTGTCCTATTGATAGTGTCCTTTGCCTTACAGAAGCTTTGCAATTTTATGAGGTCCCATTTGTTGATTCTTGATCTTAGAGCATAAACCATTGAACTTTCCCCCTGTGCCCATGTGTTCAAGACTTTCCCTCACTTTCTCTATTAGATTTAGTGTATCTGGTTTTATGTGGAGGTCCTTGATCCACTTGGCCTTGAGCTTTGTCCAGGGAGATAGGAATGGATTAATTTTCATTCTTCTACATGTTGACCACCAGTTGAACCAGCACCATTTGTTGAAACTGCTATCTTTTTTCCACTGGATGGTTTTAGCTCCTTTGTCAAAGATCAAGTGACCTTAAGTGTGTGAGTTCATTTCTGGGTCTTCAATTCTATTCCATTGATCTACCTGCCTGTCACTGTACCAATACCATGCAGTTTTAATCACTACTGCTCTGTAGTACATCTTGAAGTCATGGAAACTGAACAACACTCTACTCAATGATAACTTGGTCAAGGAAGAAATAAAGAAAGGCATTAAAGACTTCCTAGAATTTAATGAAAATGAAAGTACAACAAATACAAACTTATGGAACACAATGAAAGCAGTGTTATGAGGAAAACTCATAGTTCTGAGTGCCTCCAAAAAGAAACTGGAGAGAGCATACACTAGCAGCTTAACAGCATACCTGAAAGTTCTAGAACAAAAAAAAAAAAATGCTAATACACTCAAGAGGAGAAGAAGGCAGGAAATAATCAAACTCAGGCCTGAAATCAAGCAAGTAGAAACAAAAAGAACTATACAAAGAATCAACAAAACCAGGAGCTAATTCTTTGAGAAAATCAACAAGACAGATAAACCCTTAGCCAGACTAACCAGAGGGCACAGAGACAGTATCCAAATTAACAAAATTAGAAATGAAAAGGGAGACATAACAATAGATTCTGAGGAAATACAAAAAATCATCACATCCTACTACAAAAGCCTATACTCAACAAAACTGCAAAATCTGGATGAAATGGACAATTTTCTAGACAGATACCAAATACCAAAGTTAAGTCAGGATCAGATAAGCCATCTAAACAGTCTCATAATGTCTAAAGAAACAGAAGCAGTCATTAAAAGTCTCCTAACCAAAAAAAGCCCAGGACCAGATGGGTTCAGTGCAGAATTCTATCAGACCTTCGAAGAAGACCTAATACCATTACTCTTCAATCTATTCCACAAAATAGAAACAGAAGGAACACAACCCAATTCCTTCTATGAGGCCACAGTTACACTGATAGATACCAAAACCTCACAAAGACCCAACAAAGAAAGAAAATTTCAGGCCAATTTCCCTTATGAATATTGATGCAAAAATACTCAATAAAATTCTTGCAAACCGAATCCAAGAACACATCAAAATGATCATTCACCACGATCAAGTAGGCTTCATCCCAGGGATGCAGGGATGGTTCAATGTAATCCATCAATGTAATCCACTACATAAACAAACTCAAAGAAAAAAACCACATGGTCATTTCAATAGATGCTGAAAAAGCATTTGACAAGATTCAACATCCTTCTTGATAAAAATCTTGGAAAGATCAGGAATTCAAGGCCCATACCTAAACATAGTAAAAGCAATATACAACAAACCAGTAGCCAACATCAAACTAAATGGAGAGAAACTTGAAGCAATTCCACTAAAATCAGGAACTACACAAAGCTGCCCTCTCACACCTTCTTTCTGTAACATGTTAACATTTATAAACTCCCCTAAATTATTAACATGCAAATAAACTTCTCAGGCCCCCCAGGCTTAATAATTTGCAAAACATTGTGCAATTGTACATTCTGAGAATTATAGAGTTGGGTTTTACAAGTTATAATTCTGCCACAAGTGCCACCGTGAAGTTAGAAATGCTATCTAAGAGAAGGTATAGGTTTTTAACCAAACATACTACAGACACCCTTCTGCATTGTCTCTACTTCAGATACTGACTCATGTATCTGAAGTTCTGTAGTTATCAACTCATAGACCTGCTTCCCTGCATAAATGAGTAAATAAGATTTGATGACTGATGTACAAATAGCTAAGTCTAGGGAGTACAAGTATATTTTATTTTCCTGTTTAATTATTGTCTCAGAGATTTACTGCCTTTGTCTCCTAACCTAGGCATAGTACTTGAAGCTTCTAGGCTCTGTTAAATCTTATTTGGCCTAAAATGTGTTCAGAGTGTGAGACCTGTTGCTGAATGAGCTCACCCCTTCCTAGTTTTCTGATCTCTAGCTGTCTTTTTAATTCAGCTGTTCTGGCTCAAACTCCTCTCCAAATTGACTGATTCAATCTGGCTTCTTTCTTGGCCTCTGACTAAATTGCTCTTCTTTGCCTCAAACTAACTCTAGCAATCTGTTCTAATTGGCTCTTTCCCATTCTCTGGCTAGTTCTGTCTTTACCTGTGTGTACCTTGTTCTCTCTTCATCCTGTGTCTGTGAAACTGTCCTAGTAAAACTGCCTACTTCTTTTTTTCTCTCCCTGCTTCCTTAAACAGCCTCTCCTTCCTGTATGTTCTTGAGAGAGTTGGGCATATCATATTCTGTCAAATCTTGCTATGATTCATCACATTGTCTAACCCTTAATTAGAAGTCCCTTTCAAACTAATATTACCTTCATTTGGGGGGATTAAAAATAATCACTAAGGGTATGTCCGTATTCCAGCCAAAGGGATTAAAGTTTTGTGCTAAGGCTGAGCTGCATCAGAACTTGAAATAGTTTTTTTCTTATAAACAACACAATCTTAGGGTTTACAATGTGAATATATATCCTGAAACACCAGGATGATCTAAAATATTTAGTATAATTGGGCATAATGTTTTAGTCTCTAGATTCTTTACAGTAAGAGTAATTAACTAAATCAGTCATATTTTATCTCTTTTCCAGTAGGAGAGAGTTATGTGCACACAGGCACCATGTCACAGGAAGAAAAACAACAAGAATAAGGTTTGTAATTAAATCCAGATAATTCAATGTGATAGATTAAAAAAAAAAATATGCATCCTCTCACACATGTGTATTTGAACAGAACAAACCTGCATTTGAATAATATCATGGTTAATAGTGATTGCTAACTTGACAGATCAAGTCTCTAGACTATTCCAGGAAATAAGACTCTGGGTATGTCTGTGAGGGATAATTAAGACTAATTTGTTGTGGAGGGAAGACTCAATCTGACTGAGGCACCATCATTCCATGGGCTAGGGTCCTGAACTGCATAGAAGGGAGGAAGTGACCTAATTACAAACATTTCTCTTCATCTGCTTCCTGTCTGTGGGCACAGTGTGACAGACCAACTGCTTCAACCTCCTGTTGCCATGACTTCTCCACCATGACAGTGTGTACCCCAGAACTGTGAGCCTAATTAATCCTTTCTTTCTTAGATTGCTTCATCAGGTATTTTATCAGAGTAACACGATGAGTATCCTATGTAAGCAACAATTGCTGGTGCAGGCACTAGGTCATTGCTCTGAGATTACTCTAATTAGCTGTGCTCTAAGAGACAACAATATCCCATAAACTTTCTAATTAGCATGAAAAATATCCTTATTATTCCTCAATTTCCATGAAACTATCAGAAATAAATTTTTCTACATTATTCTTTTTCCTAAGATAACGTTTTATGACATAGTCCATTTTATAATACCACACACAGAAACATCTGAATATGTGATGCCAATATAAGCATGTATCATGAAGGAGATAAGGAGGGATAAGTCATACGTGCCAATCAGATTTTATTTAGTCCTCAGGGCCACGGGATAGATTCTATGATATGACATGTCCTAGGGAACAGCATATTGACCTAACTCCACCAGTACTTGTCACTAAAGTCTTTGTCATCTAAAATTGAAAATCAAGGTCATAAAGTTATAATCACACCTTGGCTATGCAACCAGATGTCATTGACAATTTATGGTTATGGTTCTAAACAAAACATTAGCAAACAAGCGCCTCTAAATATTAAGAAGATTACTGAATTAATCAGTATATTATAGAAGCAATTTATTTTAAGAACATGGAAAAGGGGCCACAGAAATGGGATTGGTGGTTAAAGCCCTTGCTTCTAAGCCTGATGACTTGAGTTTAATCCTCAGGACTTCCATGATGGCAGAAGGGCATTCTACAAGATGTACTCTGACCTCCACATATGCAGTAGATGTAAATACACACAGGCCACAGGTATACACTAAATAAATAAACAAACAAATGTGAATTCTAAAGATGGAAGCATATATTGGAGTAGAGATTTAAGATGATAAAAAAGTTTAGGAGACAGCTGTACATGAGACAAATACATAATGTCTGACATTCAGCTCACTAAGGGCAATGCTTTTGTAGAGGATTTCATCAAAGACTCCAGTTAACCGATGTCATCAAAATACATAGAACATTTTCAAAATCCTCAAAATGATTTGTTGACTGTCTTCTACCAGCACACATATAATTTCCCACAGAAAAAAACCAAAGCCAATGAAGCATGCCTTGATGCAATGAATCTCCCTTTCAGTTTCCTAACTTATGTGAACCTATGTGAATACCTATCGTTGATAGAATCAAGAATTCCCTGTATTAGCAAAAGATTCTGTGTAGTCTATACTGTGGCTGTTGTGTTTGAAAGTTAGCTGATAATGTAAGTGGCAACAGGTACTAACTGATTGATATTAGTGTTAAATATTGAAGGGGTTTCCTGCTGGGGCTGCTCTGTGATTGATATGATGCTCCCGAAAGCATCACAGCATCAGCAGCCTCAGCCTTTAGGAAGCTAATTAGTCACAGCCTTAGAGTTACAATTCTAGCAAGAGAGCCAATTGCTCCTCCAACTTGCAAACTGCTGATTCTGTGGGAGCTCTCAGGAGCATTTTATCAATCTCTAATATCATTCAGTCATAATACTGTTTGGAATTCCAGTAGTATAGCCAAAAAGTAACCGTAACAGAATCTTGTTCCCTAGTTTGGAAAAGAGCATAAACCTTCCCTGAATTTGAGTGGGGATGTATGGAAGTTAGTTGTGTCTGGTTCATTCTGAAGGGCTCTGTGTCGATGAGATATTTAAATAGTGATGGATACTTGACATGCAAACTAATAATTGTTGTAGAAGGATTTTAATCCAGCAACATGGCTGTCTGGCAAGGGATCATGTAGGGGAATGTTAATCCAGAAACATGGCTGCTCTATCAAAAACCTCGGTCTGTGTGATACAGCTTGAATGCAGACCTTTAATCCCAAACAATGAAGGTAAATTCAGTGGCTAAAAGGATGCAGCCATATTTGAAACTGATATCTAATTGAGAGGTAGACAAAGTTATGAATCAGTGAAAGATTTGACAGAGTGAATCAGAGATAAGATACACCCAAGTCTCATGAGAACAGCAGAGGAAAGAGACAAATTAAGAGAGCAGCATACACACACAAAGAGAGGGGGGCAGTTTTACTGGGACTGTTTTACAGAGACAGGTTGCAGGTGAAGACAGAATGGGTCAGAGAATGAGTAGGAGCCAGTAGATTAGAACAGATTGGCAGAGTTAGTTTGAAGCCAATCAGAGCAATTCAGTGAGAACCTGAGAGAAACCAAAGAGTAGGTTTATTCATCAGTAAACCTCCAAGATGACAATTACATTTTGCAAATAAGAGTTATTTTTACAAGTAGTTGACTCCTGGAAAGAGCAGCAAGGAGGTGGTCCAATACTACCAAGTATTCAATACCACTGTCCATTCAACACATCTGGAGAACTCGAGTTCATTCTTTTCTCCCACTACTTCTTTTCTTCAATACTTCATAAGAAGAAAGGGAAAAGGAGATAAGAGAAAGGCTGGAGCAATCCGAAGAAGAGTATTAAACACCCCTCATTACCCTGTTGCCTTTAAAGGTCTATAGTCAGTGTATGAGGCATGCCTTACATGGGAGGAAAGGAGTCAATATGAACATGAAATACTGAGCCTTCACTGTTTTATTGTACACAAATAGCTGAAATTTTTTCTACAACTGAAAGGGTCTAGAAAAAATGAGCTTTCATCAACTAGTAATTTATGTAATAAGGAGCTATAGTTGAGATACTATATGTGAAGACAATCATTTAAAAAAGGTTTCTGTTGATGCCCCAGGGCCTTAATATGTCTTGTGTTTCTGGATTTCAAAAATATCCACTCTCACTCTACCAAGCTTTCCTCTTAAGTCACCTTTCATTATCACTCTGTCCCTCCCAATTCCATGTACTTGCCGAAAACATGAATTGTTTTTAATATACATGTAATTAGTGAATTGAAGTGGAAATTTATGGTTGTGTCATTGATGCAGACTCATGTGATGTTTTGCTAAGGCAAGACCCGTGAGAGGACACAAGATATCTGGAGAGAGTATAAGTAGGACTCATTGGACATTGGTGGAGTGCTTGCATAGCTAGCTGTGCAGCTTTTGTTGGACTGGTATCTTTGATGATCTTCGCTTAATTAAGAGAGGCACAGCAACCTGGATGTTATTGTGGATGCTGGGAAGTGCTTGCTGATGGAAGCATGATAAGCTGCTTCCTGAGAGGCTTAGGCAGAGCCTGAAAAATACAGAGGTGGATATTCGCAGCCAACCATTGGAATGAGCATGGGGTCCTGGATGAAGGAGTTGGAGAAGGGACTGAGAGCTGAGGGAGTTTGCAACCCCATGGAGGAAGTAACAGTGTCAACTGGCCAGACCCCGAAACTCCAGGAGACTGGACCACCAACCAAAGAATACACATGGAGGGACCCATGGTGCTGGTCACATATGTGGCAGAAGAGAGCTTTGTTGGCCATCAGTGGGAGGAGAGGCCCTTGGGCATGAGGGTGTTAGATGCCCCAGTATAGGGGAATGCCAGGGAGGGAAGATGGGAGTGAGTGGGTGGGTAGGGGTGTACTCTCATAGAGGCAGGAGGAGGGGAGATGGGATAGGGGAGACATGGAAAGGGGAAAACATTTGAAATGCAAATAAAGTATCAAAAAATCTCTTTACCAATTTATTATATACTTTATATCAGTACCTGTATTGATCTATTAAAAATTGTACTTTCTAAATAAAAAAAAAAATGTTTGTGATTCTATAGTCCTTGAAGATAACAGTGATATCAAAGAGCAATTCTCAAATTCATTTGGAATAACAAAAAACCCAGGATAGCAAAAACTATTCTCAATAAAAAAAAAAAAGAACTTCTGCTGGAATCAGCATCCCTGACCTCAAGCTGTACTACAGAGCAATACTGATAAGAAACTGCATGGCATTGGTACAGTGACAGGCAGGTAGATCAATGGAAAATAACTGAAGACCCAGAAATGAACTCACACCCGTACAGTCACTTGATCTTTGACAAAGGAGCAAAAACCATCCAGTGGAAACAGGGCGGCATTTTTAATAAATGTTGGTGGCTCAACTGGTGGTCAACATGTAGAAGAATGCAAATTAATCCATTCCTATCTCCTTGTACAAAGCTCAAGTCCAAGTGGATCAAAGACCTCCAAATAAAACCAGATACACTGAATCTAATAGAAGAGAAAGTAGGGAAAAGTTTCAAACACAAGAGCACAGGGGAAAAGTACCTGAACAGAACACCAGTGGCTTATGCTCTAGGATCAAGAATAGACAAATGGGATCTCATAAAATTGCAAAGCTTCTGTAAGGCAAAGGATACTGTCAATAGGACAAAACGGCAACCAACATATTGGGAAAAGGTCTTTACCAATCCTATGTCTGATAGCCAATATATACAAAGAACTCAAGAAGTTAGACTCCAGAGAACCAAATAACCCTATCAGAAAATGGGGAACACAGCTAAACAGAGAATTCTCAACTGAGGAAACTCATAGGGCTGAGAAGCACCTAAAGAAATGTTCAATATCCTTAGCCATTAGGGAAATGCAAATGAAAATAACCCTGAGATTCTACCTCACACCAGTAAGAATGACTAAGATCAAAAACACAGTTGACAGCAGATGCTGGCAAGGATGTGGAGAAAGAGGAACACTCCTCCATTGCTGGTTGGATTGCAAGCTGGTACAACCACTCTGGAAATCAGTTTGGCAGACCCTCAGAAAATTTGACATAATATTACCTGAGGACCCAGTTATACTACTCCTGGGCATATACCGAGAAGATGCTCCAACATGTAATAAGGACACATGCTCCACTATGTTCATAGCAGCCATATTTATAATAGCCAGAAGTTGGAAACAACCAGATGTCCCTCAACAGAGGAATGGATACAGAAAATGTGGAACATTTACACAATGGAATACTACTCAGCTATTAAAAACAATGACTTCATCAAATTCACAGGCTAATGGATGGAACTTGAAAATATCATCCTGAGTTAGGTAACTCAGTCACAAAAGAACAAACACAAACACGGTATGTACTCACCGATAAGTGGATATTAGCCCAAAAGTTTGAAACACCCATGATTCATTTCACAGCAACTGCTGAACTGAGCATGGGGTCCCAGATGGAGGAGTTGGAGAAGGGATTGATAGAACTGAGGGAGTTTGCAGCCCCATGGGGAAGGAGCAACAGTGTCAACTGGTCAGCCCCCCCCCCCATGCTCCCAGAGACTGGACCACCAACCAAAGAATGCGTATGGAGGGGCCCATGGTGCTGGCCACATACGTGGCTAAGGAGGGCCTTGTTGACCACCAGTGGGAGGAGAGGCCCTTGGGTCTGAGAGTGTTAGATGCCCCAGTATAGGGGAATGCCAGGGAGGGAAGAAGGGAGTAGGTGAGTGGGTGGGGGAATACCCTCATAGAGGCAGGGGGATGGGGGATGGGATAGGGAATTTCCAAAGTGGAGACATGGAAAGGGGAAAACATTTGAAATGTAAATAAAGTAATTAAATTAAAAAAAAGAAAAAGAAAAAATAATCTAATGAAGATATGAAAATAAATACATTGCAAGATTTCTACCAAAAGAATGATAATTACATATGTTTACTTAGTTAAATTTACCCTTGGTAGGGGGTGGAGTGGGGTGGGTTGAGGTGGGGAACAGGAAGTAGGGAAGGTTAAGAGGGAGGGATTAGCTTAACTTTCCTGAAAAATTAATGCTATTTGTTTTCTGTGATTCCAATGGGTGTTGCAAGACATATGAAATTATAAAGATGGGTGAAAGGATGAAGATGCAAATTATCATTCGGAATGTGATAAACCACACCCAGAGCAACAATTCTGTCATGTTTTTTCTCATTTGCTGACTTTAGTTTCAAATCTTTAAATATGTGTGTTTCATTTGGAATACCCATGCTGTGGAGGAAGCTCAGCTGGCTCCTGAGTCTTCACTGGTAATATTGAGCAATTGAGATTGACTAAAAACAACACCTGTAGTCACTGTTGTACTATTTATATGGTATTGTTACTTTATTTTACATGGTGTTGTTATTTTAACTTTAAGATAATAGATTGTTAATGACTGTAATGATAACCTGGATAAATTTTATATTTTAGTTAATAATTTTATTTAAGGAAAACTAAATGTATCTTTAAGATTACCTCAAATATTACTATAATAAACTGTAATGGAGGATGATTTGGATTTGACTATTTTATTCTTCAGTTAAGCTTTCTTCTTGGGTCATATTGACTACAAACATGTTTTTAGAAATAGAAGTTATATCCAGACAGCAGCCTGAAGGCTGTTGCTGAGTTGACCCTCCTGATTCCAGGCTGTGTACTCACTCCAGGTCTGCTTTGCGTCAAAGCAGAGGAATAATTGACATGCTAGTTAACACAGACTGAAAAATGACCTTGATTTTCATTTTGTCCCTGACTCAGCAGGATAGATATTTTTGCTATTCTTTTCCTGTTGAATAAACACTACAAAATGTTGGTTAAGTAATAAAACAAAAGCCAGAACATCCTCACAGGTTTATACTGACCAAGTACTACAAATATTTACATTTTTCATTTCTAGTGTTTTAATGTCATATTATTGTATTACAAATAAGAATATAATTTTATAATTTATTCACCTAAATAAAATACCTTATGATTTAACATATATTTTAAAATGTCATATGATTGAAATTATCCACAATGTTATCATATAATATATCACATGTGATATATAATGTTATGCATCATTTTTGGAAAAAAATAAATGTATTCTTAAGTCATTACTGCCATTTAAAATTTTCTATCTCAGACAAGAGACCAGGAATTCTCTGCCTTGACATTTTGATGGATAAATAGGAAGTTTTGATTATTTTCAGTGTATTTAATTTTATCCCTCATCCTCTTTTCTCATAGTACTCATATTCAGAATTATACGGTACCATTTCATTAGTTATTACCTATTGGCAAGTCTTATTATGGAACATGACTTTACCATCTAGTATTTACAAGGCTGATTATTCATGTCATTGTCTTAATGTTCTTCAAAAAATAACAAGTCAATCAAATGCATTTGGCATATATCTTTATACTTCTGATTTCTCTGACCCTTTTGTTTTTGCTGGTAACTGTATTATATTGGTAACACTTATAACTGATAATTTTGGGGAGAATATCTTGTCTTGACAGAATCATTGATAATATTTAAATTCTTAGCATAAAAGTTACTAATAGAAGAGGTAGGAAATAGTGTTTCTGTAGCATATCAAGTAAGTTCATGGGTAACATAATGATCTTCTCTTAATGTAAATATAATTAAAGTAGTTTAATAGTTCTGCTACATTTTATATTAGGTATTTTAAATGTTAATATTTAAATATTTATTTTTGTTTATTGAAAATCTATTCCTTTTTTATACATTATATCTTGATTTTGTTTCTCTTCTCTATTTCTCCGTTTCTCCATACCTCCTTTTTGTCTTCTCATTAGAAAAAGCAGACTTCGATGATATAATAAACAAATATAAAAAACATAAAATACCATATGATAAAACAAAACCCTTTACTCATGTCTGGACAAGTCAACTCAACAGAAGAAAAAGAAGCCACGTAAAGGCATAAGAAACAGAAACCACTTCATTCCCTCACTCAGGAATTCCATAAAAGTACTAACCTGAAAGCTAAAATATATGTCCAGAGGACCTAGTGCAGGCCCTCGTCAGTCCTGTGATTGCTACTTAAGTCTCTTCGGGTTCCTCTCAGCCTTGCTGAAGTGATCAGAGAGCCTTGTTCTCCTGGTAGTGTCCTTTCCCACTGGTTCCTGTGCTTCACCTGCTCTTCTGCAGGGTTTCCTGAGCTCTTATGAGAGAGGGGTTTGATGGTGACATACCATTTAAAACTGTGTGTTCCAAGGTCTCCCCCCCTCTCTCTCCTACCCCCGCTGTCTCTCTCTCTACCTCTCCTCCTCTTGTTCTGTGTGTGTGTGTGTGTGTGTGTGTGTGTGTGTGTGTGTGTGTGTGTGTATGTGTGTGTGTGTGTGTGTGTGTGTACACGCCTGTGTAGTGCCTGGCTATGGGTCTTTATATTTGTTCCCATTTCCTGCAGGAGAAAGGTTCTCTGATAATTAACTATGACATTGATCTATGAGTATAGTAGAATATTATTATTAATCATTTTGTTATAACTATGTTTCTTTTAGCCCGATATTACTTATTTTTATCCTAGGCTTCTGGGATACCTACTCTAATTTTGGTTACCCAAATAGTGTGATCTTGGGTTCCAGCTTGTAGCATGTGCCTTAAGTCAAATCTGACATTTATTGGCAGCTCCTACAAGTTCTGTGCCACCATTGCCCTAGCATATCTTACAAGCAGGACAGATTGTAGATTAAAGGGCTTGTGGCTGGGTTGGTGTTTGTTTCTCTTTTAGTAGACAAGAGGGCACCTTCCCATACAAAAGATACCAGATCTTAGGGTTCAAGGCTCCATGTAGGCTCCAAGTCAACTTCTCCATGTTCAATGAGTTGTGTGGATGCTTTTCTCAGCTTCTGCCAGCAGTCAGTTTGTAGAAAGCAATCCATTGTCTTAGTAACAACCTATATTTGAAAGGATATCTCTGGAACCTACTTGCCAACAACTCAATTAAATGCAACTTAGTTCTGTTATGAGAAAATTCATAAAAGATAGCCAGTTAGAACTAACTCCCTATCCCTATTATTAGGAGACCTCATTAGAGTCTCCTTCATATAGTTTAGATTGCTTCCACTGCACTTGTTTTCCATGCCACCCCTCAAATGCTCAATTCTAGCTGTCTCTCTCCACCATTTTGCCATCAACACTATCTCCTGTCCCCTTCCCCAACCAGTCTCCTATTGCTGTCACAACTTGCCCCAGTCCACTCATAAAATCTATTCTGTCTCCATCTCAGAAAGATCCATGTGTCTCTCCTACGCCCATTCCCTCTATGCAGCCTGTCTGGGTCTATGGACTATAGTTTGGTTATCATTTATTTAATACACATATATAAATTAAAA
>CM052703.1:39127093-39147093 GCA_028551405.1 Uromys caudimaculatus
ATAGAAATATAACAGCTATATATTTTTGGTTGTGATCATAGATTTTAATGGCTGAGTGTGCATTTAGAAGAATGTAAATAGATCCTTAATTATCACCATGAACAAAACTCAAGTCCAAGTAGATCAAAGACTTTAACATAAAACTGAATAGACTAAATCTAATGGAAGAAAAAGTGGGAGCCTTGAATGCATTGGTACAGGAGACAACTCTTGAACAAAACACCAATGCTCAGACTCTAAGGTCAACAATTGATAAGTGGAAACTCATAAAACTGAAAAGCTCATGTAAACCAAAGGACACTGTCAATAGGACAAAATGGCAACCTACACATTGGGAAAATATCTCCACTAACTCTACATCTGACAGAGGCCTAGTATCCAAAATATATAAAGAACTCAAAAAGTTAGATACCAACAAAGAAATAACCCAATTAAAAAATAGGGTTAAGATCCAACCAAAGAAGTTTCAACAGAAGAATCTCAAATAATCGAGAAGCACTTAAAGAAAAATTCAAAGTTCTTAGTCATCTGGAAAATGCAAATCAAAATGACCCTGAGATTCTCTCTTACACCCATTATAATGACTAAGTTCAAAAACTCATGTGACAGCACATGCTGGCAAGGGTGTGGAACATGAGTAGCTAGCCTGCCTCCATTGCTGGTGGGAGTGGAAACTTGTACAACCACTCTGGAACTCAGTGAGGGGGTTTCTCAGAAAAATTGGAAATAGTTCTACCTGAAGATCTAGCTATCCTGCTCCTGGGCATATACCCAAAAGATGCTCCAACATACCACAAAGACACGTGCTCCTCAAGGTTCACTGTAGCTTTGTTCATAATAGTCAGAAACTGGAAACAACCCAGAGGTTCCTAAACAGAAGAATGGATACAGAAAATGTGGTTCATTTACACAATGGAATACTATTCAGCTATTAAAAACAAGGGCATCATGAATTTCACAGGCAAATTATGCAATTAGAAAATATTATCCTGAGCTGGGCAGTGGTGGTGCACGCCTTTAATCCCAGCACTTGGGAGGCAGAGGCAAGCGGATTTCTGAGTTCGAGGCCAGCCTGGTCTACAGAGTGAGTTCCAGGACAGCCAGGGCTACACAGGGAAACCCTGTCTCGAAAATACAAAAAAAACCAACCAACCAACCAAACAAACAAACAAGAAAATATTATCCTGATTGAGGTAATCCAGACTCAAAAGGACATGCAAGTTATGTACTCACTGATAAGTAGATATTAGCCATAAAGTACAGGACTCAAAGAAGTTAAAGAAGGAATATCCAAGCAAGGGTACTTGAATCTCACTTAGAAGGGAGAGTAAAATAGTCATAAGAGGCAGATGGAGGAAGGGAACTGGGTGGCAGAGGGGATGGGGAAAATGGGGTGGCGTTCAAGAATTCAGGATCAAGTATGGTGAAAGACAGGAGAGAGTGCCAAGAGGCAGGAAGAATGAATAGAAATCTGCAGCTGGTGAGGGTGGGGGGTTGGGAGGTACCAGAGACATAGAATGGGTGAAGTTCCCAGGTGTCAATGGGGGTGATCTTAGCTGAGACTCATAGCAATGGGATATGAAGAAACCACCTCCTATAGCCAGGCAGGACATCCAGAGGTGGGATAAGAACACCAAACTACCCACAAACTTTTGACCCAAAGTTTATCCTGTCTACAAGAAATGCAGGGACAAAGACTGAGCAGAGATTGGGCTGCTTTGTCTGGCTTCAGTGGGAGAGGATGCTCCTAGTCCTGCAGAGAGCTGATGTGCCAGAGTTGGGCATATTAGTTATTAAAAGGGAGTGAAATAATTCTCATGCAATAAAAGGACTGTTAGAAAGGGCAAACCTAAGTTTACTCAACTCTATGACTCTTATTTGATGATTTCAACCTTCCTCAGTGTCAAATCCTGTCTAGAGTGTGAGCTAATAACTTTTGGATTTTTTAAATAATAAAACTTAGCAAATACATGTATTTTACAACAAGTAGGATTGTCAAGTATTTCTTTATAGTAAGGAAAGGTGGAACAGCATATTCTTTTTTATAGCATTTGACTTTGGAGTAGTAGGCAGAGATAGGTTAATGTATCACCTGTAACCCAATAACTGCCCAAATAGTTATAAAGGAGGGTCATATATTAATGTCAAATAAAACATGTTTTAGTGATATAAGATTGCATGAGCCAGAAGTTTATTCAAACTCTGTTTTTAGATACCTAGAATTGTAGCCTACTGCTGTCGACTTTGTGTGTAAGTCATCTTTTTTTTTCTTCTAATACTACATTTGGAGAGTAGTTTCTCTAAAATCATTCTAGAATTTTGTGGGAAGTAGAAAAGATGAGATCTGATATTTTCAAATTAAGGTGGATCATACACTATATAACTTTATATACAACATGCATGCGTGGTCATATGCATAGATGTATTCAGATTACATATGTATTTATGGTTGTATGTATTTATGTAAACCTGTTTGTATAGATTAAAGTATGCCTAAAATGTAAATAATGCTTTTTCTTTATTGCAATAAACAGCTGAGAAACCATGGAGGCTATGCCACAATTGTAAAATAGGGTTTTATACCATCAAGTGGATATTGTAGTAAAGTGCCTTCATGCTGAAACCACTGATCCTGCTTGAGTCTGCACTAGGTCCTCTGCATATGCTTTGTGGTTGTTTAGCTTAGGGTTTTGTGGAACTCCTAACACTGGAAGTAGAGTTATCTGAATCTTTTGCCTGCTCTTAGGATTCTTTTCCTCATACTGGGTTGCCTCACCCAGCTCTGATATAAGAATTTATTCGTAGTCTTGTTGCATCTTATTATGCCATGTTCTGCTGATCTCCCTGAGAGGCCTGTTCTTTTCTGAAGGGAAACAGAGAAACAGTGGATCTGAGGGATATGGAAGGAGAGGGGATGAAGAAATTGTGGTTGGAATGTGTTATATGAGAGAAGACTTAATTTAAAATATAAAAGAGAATTTGAGTAGAAAAAAAGAAACATGTTTCACTTCTTATACTAAAAGAATGGGCTAATCAAATTAATAAACTCATAAAATAATGTATAATCTTTACATTTCCAATTTGTCTGTAAAATATTGGTTAGAAACAAAATAAGTATTAGCTAAAAGTAGTAATATAATTAAAACTTTTAATATGCTCAGATAATCATTCTATTATTTAAGGCTGAGAATTTGTTCTTCATATGAAAAGAAAATGACAATTATCAGTGCTTAAAAACATGGTCACCATCTTGTGACTTAACTCAGTCACAAAAGAACAAACACGGTTTGTACTCACTGATAAGTGAATATTAGCCCAAAAGTTTGGAATACCCAAGATTCACTTCACAGCAAACATTGAACTGAGTGTGAGGTCCCAGATGGAGGAGTTGGAGAAGGGACTGAAGGAGCTGAAGGAGGTTGCAGCCCCATGGAGAGAGTAACAGTGTCCACTGGCCTGATTCCCCATGCTCCCGGAGACTGGATCACCAACCAAAGAATACACATGGAGGGACCCATGGTTCGGGCCACATATGTGGCAGAGGAGGGCCTTGTTAGCCATGAGGGGGAGGAGAGGCCCTTGGGTCTGAGGGTGTTAGATGCCCTGGTATAGGAGAATGCCAAGGAGGGAAGACAGGAGTGGATGGGTGGGTGGGTGGGGGAATACCCTCATAGAAGCAGGGGAGGGGGGACGGGATAGGTGGTTTCCAAAGGGGAGACCTGGAAATGGGGAAATATTTGAAATGTAAATAAAGTATCAAAAAATAAAAAATAATAAAGGAAAAAATCTTGGTCAATGATGAGCCGATGAAACAAATACAAGCCTCAGTCACCAACAGCCAATAAGTATTTGCATAATTTTGGCCATTGGCTGTTTAGATAAAGAGAACAATTAATTTTATTCAGTATTGTTGAGTTGAGCACAGAGCAAATAGCTGTTCTTGCCTCCTAGTGAACACAATTGAACTTCATTTAATAGATAAAGTAGGTTATCAGTTCAGTCTACCTTCCAAATTTTTCAAATAGAAGTTTATGTTCAGTAAGACAATACTATCAAAAAACACTTAGGTCAAATCAAATATTGGGGAATAAATATTTATGAAGACAGAACAAAATTACAATTTACAAATGTTTTGAATGGTAGTTATTGGTAATTCTTAAACTCATTTTCCATGTGAACTCCTTTAAAATATACAATAAAGCTTCAGGTATGGTCATTTTGACTACTTCTATAAAACAAGCACATATGATTGTCTTTAATCAATTTACAGATTTATCTAAATTTAAAAATTAATTTAAAGTTATTAGATTAACTTTATTGTAAGTTTTTCCCACTTCTTTTGGTTCGTGAACTGTGACTTTCAATTTTATATAGCACATATTTCTTTTCTTCCATTTTTTTTACTGGAAAGAAATATGATTATTAAAAGAAATTATTTTCCAATGAAAAGCCTGAACTCAAATCGTACCTTTACTCAACCAATTCTTACTCCAGTTAAACAAAAATCCCCATTCATGGATTTGCTGAAATCACACTAGATGTGGCTGATTCTAATGTGTAGCCAATCATAACAAACAATCACATATTTATCATGGCATTGACTCTTCTATTCTGGCCAATTTTCTGGAAATTAAATTCACTCCACACATACCTCTAAATAGCTGAATAAGTGTTACTGCACAGAAAAAGAAGAATGAGTAGCTCTTTCTGAGAACATTGTATTAGGTAGCTAGTGCATTAGAGCAATCCCAGGGGTATGAATCCTTCCAAAGAGATCTCTTACCTCTGGTCTCTCCTCCAGTACTCTCTTATTAGTGAAATATTTGAACATGCTGTTTGGTGAGTTTTTAATTGCAGCCAACTAATTACTTACATAAAATTTAGACCTTTCTGCCAGCGCCATTAAGCTTTTTAATGTCCTGTTTTATATCACTTGCTATTTTGGCATGAAATA
The DNA here is from genome assembly GCA_028551405.1 of Uromys caudimaculatus. Classification (NCBI taxonomy): domain Eukaryota; kingdom Metazoa; phylum Chordata; class Mammalia; order Rodentia; family Muridae; genus Uromys; species Uromys caudimaculatus. The sequence continues at coordinate 39,132,048 of CM052703.1, forward strand.
AAATACATACTTTGCAATATGAGTTAGTTTTACCTTATTTCATGAAAAAATAAAGTAACATATGAAATATATTATGTTGCTCTCTTTGGTAGATTATAGTGCCCTCTTTCTATAGCTTTTATAAACCTCACTTGTTATTTATACCATAGCCTATCTTTAAAAAATAAGCCAAATTAAGATTTCATCAAAATTTGTTAGGGGATGAATAACTGCCATGTTATTACTACATTCTAAAATAAAACTACTCTGTAGCTGCATACATAGAAAACATCTTTTAGTTCAATATACTGTAAATGGTGAAGGCAGTTATTGAAATAGAAGAAATACAGTAGGGGCCTTTTTCCAACACAGTCCAAAGATGTTAAATGGAGATAAAAATAATGTATGACAAAATAATACTAAGAAGAGATTTAAAAACTAACTTTCTATGATTTCTTTTATTCATGTATAATATCAATCCTGCTTAGTTACTAGTCTTAAATATTTCCTAAACCATATGAAAAGTATAATATAATTTTATATTTGTCTATGTTTTTGCTGAAAATGAAATTGAAACATTGCTTGTTTAAATCAGATTAAAACATAAATAATACTAAAGAAACTAATTAAGAAACCAAACTTGGAATAATGCTCCCCTATTCTTTTGAGTTCAGCTTCCCTAATGTTTTTTACAGAATAAAGGTGTGTTATTATTTCCTTGTTTATATACATAGCTTACTGTGAGTATGAATGCTTTTGCCCTATTTTGCTAGCACCATGGATAAGAAAACTAAGGCCTTGACAATTATCTCTAATTTTCTGAGATCTTCAAACAGAAATGTTCAACTAAATACACAGTATTCCTTCTGCAGTATTTTTACTGAAGTAGAACCAATTATGATTTCAAAAGCCAAAACCAGAAATTGTAAACTTTATAAATGTATAAGCTTACCATGGTTTGTGTTTTCATAAACTGTTGGTATGCTGACAATTTCCAACATTTTATCAGTAGCCTCAGATAAACATCTATTTCAGAAACTATCTGATTCTCCAAACTCTTTTACATGTGTGCCTACTGGATGCTTAATACTTAATGTAGCTGATGTCTGCCCACAAAGGTTTTAATGGTCCTAATTTATTCCGTGTCCATAGACTTGCTTCTGTCAGTGGACACTCAAGATATTCAAGTCATACATCCAAGCTATATATTTTTCATTTTTTCTCTGCTCATTATTTTATATTTATTAGAAAATCATACCATTGCTACCTTCCAACTTGAATGGCAATTCTAAGCCTTTCCCAGCATCTTCTCCATAACAAAACATGTTATGTCCTGCCATGATCAATGCGAAGTTGTTTTATTCCTAAGGTTGTCCTATTGTTACAGTCACAACTATTTTTTTCAAAGATAAAATCTATCACTTCAGGACTCAGCTTAAATTTTACAGCATCTAGGTAAAGACAGAGGCTTTGCCAGCCCCGTGGACAACTCCTAGGACTCTCCTTGTCTACCTCTGCTTGTTAAGGATTATGAATCTGCTGTTCTTTCTTTCTTAAATTCTGTTTTTCAACTAGTTACACAGTCTTCTCCATATTCTTTGGTTTTGTTCAAATATTAGTAACTCAGAGAATCCTTTCCACCACAGACCTTAAAAGATTAATATGTAACATATGTGAATTTAGCTGTTCTTCACCTTACATCATATTGCTTTGTGAGCTTAAGGCTGTTTCTAATGATAACACCTGAGTCTTTGCTTTTATAAAGTATAAATGCTCTTATAGAATTCAAGCTCTACAAAGATGAGAGTTGTTTCCTATTCATCTATGAACAACACCTATTTATTTAAGATTCCTGGCTGACCATAGTACCAGGTAGAACCTTCACCTTCCCTCCTGCCTAGGCCAGTAAAAACTCTACCTGAATTTTCATAGTACACTATGATAACCATGTAAAGCTATGTTCTGTATTCTCTCTAGACTCACCTACTCCTCATTTTCCTTTCTTGGGACTTAAGGTATGGTGTAAGGTAACTTCCCCTTCTACTCATCTACAGACAGACAAAAACCCTACCTGCCTAGAGCTCTAGGCTAACTACATTATTGGGTAAGGCTTTCTTGTTCCTTCAACCAAGGGCACTCACAATCCTTTATGTCATTTCTAGAAACCCATATAGATCACGTGCCAAGAGGTTCCTTTCCTTTTCATCCCTAGGCTAACAAAACCTCTTATTACTTTCATCAGGACTCAATGCTTAGCACTCTTCCAGCTCTTTAAGAGGTACTTTGCCAAAGAGGAGGGCCCTAGTAAAATATATGACCTATCATTACTCCTGGCTTTGTCACTCTGAACTTAGGACCTTCTCCAGGAACCTAGCACATATAGCCAACCCTAGTAAGAGAAACTCCAGTAGACCAACCCCACGCAGGATCATCTTAAACTGCTAACCCATCACTCTGTCTCAGGATGAGGACCATTTATAGTGGTCCTCACAGCTTTCTTGATCTCTCACATCCTCAGGCTTCAAAGTGTCCAGTCCACCTCCTATATACTTCCAGCTTTGGACTCTCCCTAGTGATCTTTAGGACACTTGTAATAGACCTATATCCACAGTTCTGTCCCTTTAAGACTCCCCAACATTCTCTAGCCTGCCAGCCCTCCTCTAGGATCCAGTTAGTTAAGTTAAAATATCATATCAAAAGACAAACAAACAACTTAACTTCAGCTCAGGTTTCATTGCAAGAACATAAATAATAAGAAAAAAACAAGTCACTACATCATCCACAAATATGACTAACTCTGTAATTGTCCACAAGGAGAATGACTTAAATGAAAAGGCACAAAATTGAAAAAGAACATATAAACATGTTCACAAGGTTCAAGGAATTGAAAGAAATATGAATAAACATCTGAATGAAATTTAAAAGGACAGGAATAAACTTCCAATTGAATTTGAAGAAAACACAAACAAGTACCCAAAAAAAGCAATTGTAATAATTGAGGAAATGAACATTGAATTCAATGAAGAAATGGAAATATTTAAAAAACAAACTGAAAATAAAGTTAAAATTAAAAAAATTAAAACATTCTGTCAAAAGTCTCACTAACAATATGGCCTACATCAAAGAAAGGATAGTAGGGCTTAAAGAAAGGATAGAAAAATGGACATGAAATCCCAGAAAGTACAGTTATTCATAAAATGAAAGGTAAAAAATCATGTCAAATGCCATATGTAAGAGCTCTGGGTCACAGAGGAAATGCCAAATCTGTTTATTTCAGGCACAGCATAGGGAAAAATCCATGTCCAAGGCATAGAAAATAGAATCACAGCAGACAGTATTTCAAATCTGGGAAGGAAATGACCACCAACTCAACTCTACAGATAATACTAGAAGGAATCTTTCACATTAAAGTGAAGTATGAGCAGTCTAAGGGAACTGTGAGGCAAAATAAATTGTGTAAGGATAGCAATAGAAAACAAGATAAGATACTCTTGTTTAAGGGACCACATACTTGAGTAATAAATATGGACAAATCAAGTAGGTACTGACATAGAAATTTCATCCTTGCTGTCTAACTTTTATAGTGCTAGACAGTGTTGTTCATGCTACCAGAGAAGAAAAATAATCATCAGTCTCTACCAGGTGAAAACCTGTGAGGTATAGTGATGACTCTTCTGGCAAGATATCTCTACTGGTGTAATGTAGGGATAGATATTATTAAAGCAACCAACTGTTTCCTGATTGGATTTAAGGTCCATTCCACAAAACAGAACTCATACTTAGTTTTCTTTATCTGGGCCAAGAGCATGTGACTAAATAGATTACAAACCCTGGAGTAAAACTTACTACCTTTATTGTGCTAAATAGACATAATATTAAAATTACTTCTATTGTCTAAATGCTATGGATTAATTTATTTATCAACCACTGCTAATGAAGATTCTTCTTGTAGTAGATAGCAATTAACCCAGAGAACCAAAACTGGTCAATAAGAGACTGTGAACTGCTCTGTGGTGATTTGGAGCATCTATATCATACCCTTTCCTCTGACACTCAGGAACCAAGAAAGGGGAGGACTTATACAAGCCAAAAGTGGTAGATGACTACAATGGAACACTGTTTGCAAGACACAAAGGGAAGATGCACATACAAACTCAAAATGACTCTGTCAGCCTGCATAACACCTGTATGAGTTCAGCTAGACAAATCCAGCATGACTAGAAAACAGGTGGTCCCAATGTCCCAATATCCCATCCCCAGCTGCGGAGATATTGGCATTTGGTAGTTGGGAAAAGGAGAGTCCGTTTAGTTTAAGGGTGTAACCCTGTAGGCCAATGACTCTCCAGGGCAGTTCCAAAATCCAGGGATAATTGAACAATGCAAATTAAATTTAATGGGCAAGAGAGGGGAGAGAGAGAGAGGGAGAGAGAGACAGAGAGAGACAGAGAGACAGAGAGAGAGAGAGACAGAGAGAGAGAGAGAGAGAGTCAGACACAGACAGAGACACAGAGACAGAGACACAGAGACTACGACAAAGACAGAGGGAAAAACACAAAAAGCTCGGGAAATTGTGTGGGTAGGGAGATGAGAGTGGCTCTGGACTGAGTTGGGCATTGGGTAGAGTGTACTCAACATATGTTGTACAAAGCTCTCAAATATTTCATGAAGATGTTATCATGGAGGTAAAAGCAAAGTATTTTGTAACTGAGGTTGTCTTTCTTTTCTGTTATGTGTCTTTTATTGCTTAAATAAATATATTTATGCTATCCAAAATAGCAGTTATTAAAATGGGAAGGTATAATTATGCTGAAGTTATATAGGACATATGTTTTGAATTTTAATAATGTGATCACAGTCATGTCAACCCAAATGTAAATATCAGGAACTCTTCCCATTCCTATTAAAAATCACAACGCATTTGATAACTACATGGATTAAAGTAGAGAGAGTATCGTATTGGGAAATGTACACATTTAAGTTTTTCAGCTGGCTTTCTTCTTTGCTTATAATGAAAAAATATTGTCTTACAATTATTGTTTCATTCAGTATGTTAATAATCACTATTCTTTTTAGACTTTGAAATTATTGCTTTTATTTTTCATACTTATATATTTTCTACCACTTAACACCCTTGATTTATTATTTATCATAGATTTGTTAACCTTTCAGTGTTAGGAATTGAATTTGGGCTGTTGAATGGGTCTAGGGAGAATCCTTACTAAAGAGGTACATTCCTTGCCCTGAGTTAGCTTCTATTTCATTTCTTTATTGTGATTCTCACTTTGCTAAGTTTTAAGGAAAGTAACAAGATAAACTCACTAAATCACTCACCCATGAAGAATATAAGTTATTTTCCCAAATTTAAATATATCCAAGATCCCTTGAAACAAAAGCAAAGCTAAACAAGCTGCGAAATACCTGAAGCTCTGCAATACTACATATCGTATGCTCAACACTCCACTGTTGTTTTTTCAGTGTAGACCTAAAGTTGAGAGTGGGGCATGTTCATGATATACAACTAGCTGGAGGGATGAAACTGGAGGATATATATGATTATAATAGATGGTAAAGAGGTAGGGCATTCTCAAAGAATAAAGTTTAAAATATTATTACCAAAAATGAATGTACAAAGAAAAGAAAGAAGAGCCCACATGAAGACATGGTTCATGACAACCATCTTTAATGCAGAAACACCCTAGGTGGCGTTTCTTGAACCAAACTTGTAGGCTCTTTAAATCCTGTGTTTTCAATGTATAGAACTAAGACACACACTTACATTGTCTAAGCTCCCCCATCTGTGACTATTTTTGACAATCTTGTTAGACAAAGAAAGCTTCCTGCATCCACTATGACTTGTGGAGAAATGGTGCTTTGTTTATAATACCTTTATCAAAACAATACATGAACACTCTGACATTCCATTATACATAACTGTACTCCAAAAGCAGCTTTGTATGTTGCTCACAGTGATAAGAAATACAAAGAATCAAAGATAGTAAGCAGTTTATAAGTTGATTTTACTGGGTAGTATGAAAAAAATGCTTTAAAATAATAGAATAAAACACATGATTATTAAAAAGCAGAATTATCCATGCATGCATACACACAACACACACACAGAAACACACACACACACACACACACACACACACACACTGATTTAAATGACAGTTTGGAGAATTGTTTCTAATGAGAGCAAATACTGAGTCTCCAATGTTTCTCTATTATATTTTTTATATTTTGAAGTGATTTTTAATTTCTGTTGTTCTCTCCCCAGATGATTTCCATTTAGTTTTGTTTCCTGAAGTTTTATAATCCACAGTTTCAAATGTGAGTACATTTCAATGAAGCCACTTGAGAGCTTTGTTTCTGAAGTGTTAGACCTATTATGTTTGTTTCATCCAGTATTATTTCTAGATATTATCTAGCCATCCTCATGCTTTCTCTAATATCAAGTAGTAAGGCAGAAACGCATATGCCTCTCTTTATACTCAGCCTTCTGTAGTTCATGGCTTGTAAGGTTTAAGGGACAAGAATTTTTATTCACTATGTATAATTCTCATTCATTTTCTTTACCTTTATAGGTATTCTGGTAGCTTTTCCTTAAGCACAGTAAGAGGGCAATAAGCATACTTGTAAGCACCTTCCAAATTGTCTCACAACTTTGCTTTATATAAGAGTTCATAGTCTACACTAATTCTTGTGCAAAGTTTCCTGTGGTACCTGACTTTTCTTCTATAAAAGCGATTTTGGATGAGAGCTGTTAGTGCTTATTTCTTACCAAAGCAGTAGCCTAGGGCAGAGTCCGAAATAACCTCTAACATGATCAAAATTATCTACCTTGTTAGAAGCCAATTGCAAAGGCCCCAGAGCTTCTCTTATCCTTGTGAGGGCAACATAGAGTCCAAATAATGAAAATTTGCTTAGTCACTGCTCCTGATTGATTACATAAACCAGTATAAATTAATTGGGCCAGAACCCTAAACCTCCTGAGCCTGATCAGTTTCCATCTTAATTTTTCTTTGCCTTTTGAAGCAGAATCTGAAATATGTTTAGTAACTTTAATCTAGCTCCATCTGACAGCTCTAGTATATTGCTCTATCAATATCTTCTTTTTAAATTTGACATTTTCTTCTCTATTATTCTTCCTAAATGTTAACATAGTCAAGTTTCCCAAAGAATTTTTACAATTTTGACCCAGGCTTCTCTCTCTTCTGTGGATATCTCTTTGACTTTCTTTTTTTTTTTTTTTTGTATGTGAAGTTATTTATTTATTTATTTATTTTTGATACTTTATTTACATTTCCGATGATTCCCCTTTTCTTTGGAAACCCCGTGTCCCCTCCCCCTCCCCGCCTCTGTGAGGGAATTCCTCCTCCCACCTACCCGCCCACCCATTCCCATATTCCCACCTTGACGTTCCCTTTTACTGGGGCCCACACAAGTTTTAAATTCTATTTCAGCAACCACTGGAGATGCTTCCTCCTACAGTAGAACAAATACAAAGACCTAAACCTAGATATTTTCAGGGAAAGGAAAAAACCTTAAAACATCCTGCCCTAAAAAGAATATCTCCATCAAATTCCTCCCCTAAGGTCTCAAAGAACCCTGGGGAAGAAGAGGCAAAAATAATGTAAAAGCCAGAGTGAATGGAGAAACCAGGAAAACAAGCTCTTTAAATCAGCATGATCAAATCTCATATGAACTCACACAGACAGAGGCATCATAGACAGGAACTACATGGGTCTGCACCACGTCCTTTGCATATAAATTATGGCTTCCAGATTGGAATTTTATGGGATTCCAGAGCGTGAGGACAAATGGGTGTCTGTGTCTTATGCCTTCTCTTGGGCTCTTTTATCTATATTGTTTGTTTGTTTTGTCCAATCTTGGTAAGTTAGCTTTTGTTTTATCATATATTATTTATTATTCCTCAGATGAGTGTTCTTTTATTCCTAATGAAAGACATTAACGGAGTTGATACAGAAAAAAAAGGGAAGGTGAAGAGGAACTAGAAGGAGAAGAGGAAAAGGAAACTATAATTAGAATATATTACATGAAGAAAAAATCTATTTCAACAAAAGAAAAACATCATTTACTACATACTTATTTCCTGTGTATATCACACAGACACACACAGACACACACAGACACACACAGACACACACACACACAGAGAGAGAGAGAGAGAGAGAGAGAGAGAGAGAGAGAGAGAGAGAGAGAGACAGCTTCTTTTACCCTCTAAAAGCATTTTACAAATGATAAACTATTGAGTATTATTTCATGCATGTTTTCAAATGTATTCAAACACTTCAAAATACATAAAAATTCAATCTTTAGTAAGTTATTCTACAGTGGATTTTCAGCCTGTCTTTTCTCTGTGTCAAGCAAAACTGTTGATATTTCAAGCACCACAGTGTACTTGTGTCTGCTGAAAACTTTAAATGGATAGAATTTTATCAGAACTTTACTTTTATACCTGGCATTTTGGTTTAACCCTATGTTTTTGAGATATAGTTTTGCCATAGCAGATGTCATTGTTTTGCTTTATTCTGTCATTGGGTGATATTCCACTGCCTGTCACAGCTTCCATTTATACTTCATCATACAGGTATCCAGAATGTTTTTACTTTTAGTTAATAAGTATAATTTAAGATGAGCATTCATAGTCACAGATTTTAATATTTGTAATTATGTGTATGTTCATGTGTGCCTTTGTATGGGTATATGTACAAGACTAAAGGTGTTCCTGGAATGAAGAGATATCCTGTTTCCAGGAGCTGAAGTTACAGACTGTTATAAATCACCTGATGTAGGTGCTATGAATTGAATTTAGTCCTCTGCCAAAGCAATGTACTTTCTTTTTCTTCTTCTTCCTCCTCCTCCTCCTCCTCTTCTTCTTCTTCTTCTTCTTCCTCCCCTCCTCCCCCTCCTCCTTCTCCTCCTCTCCTCCTCCTTCTCCTCCTCCTCCTCCTTCTCCTCCTCCTCCTACTTCTCCTCCTCCTCCTCTTCCTTCTTCTTCATCTTCTTCTCTCTTAAAAATTATCTTTATCTTCTTATACAACTCAGTCATTATTCTCCTCCTGGTCTGCCCCCAAAAGTTCCTCAGCCCATTCCTTCTCCCACCCCACCTGTCTCCAAGAGGATGTCCCCACCCAACACACCACAACCATCCCACCACACCCGATCCTTCCAAGCCTTCCCACACCCTGAGACCTCAAGTCTCCCAAGGGTTAGGGGCATCTTCTTTCACTGAGGCCAGACCAGGCAGTCTTCTGCTGTATATGTGTCAGGGGCCTCGGGTCAGCTAGTGTATGCTGCCTGGTTAGTGGCTTAGAGTTTGAGAGATCCCCAGGGTCCAAGTTAGTTGAGACTGCTGTCTTCCTGTGGAGTTGCCCTCCTCCACAACTCTAGCCTTTCCCTAATTCAACCACAGGGGTCCCAGACTTCTCTCTATTGGTTGGGTATAAGTGTCTGTATCTGTCTCCGTCAGCTGCTTGTTGGGCCTCTTGGAGGGCAGCCATGCCAGCACATCATAGCATCAGTAAAACTGTCAGACCTTGGAGCATCCCCTTGAGATGGATCCCAAGTTGAGCCAGTCACTATGATGCTTTTCCCTCAGTTTCCTCTCCATTTTTATCCCTGCAGTTCTTTTAAACAAGAACAATTCTGGGTCACAGTTTTTGACTGTGGGATGACAACCCTATCACTCTACTTGATGCCCTGTCTTTCTACTGCAGAGGGAACTGATTCTCAGGTTCCTTCTCCCCACTGCTAAGCATTTCATCTAAGGCCGCTCTCTTTGAGCCTGAGAGTCTCCTACCTCCCAGGTCTCTGGTACACTCTAGAGGGTTCCCCCACCTCCTACCTCCCGAAGTTGTCTGTTTCCATTCTTTCTGCTGGCCTTTAGGGCTTCACTCCCCACCCCCAATATCTGATCCTGTTCCCCCATTCCCCTCTTCTTCCTCTTCCCACTCTGATCCCTCCCTCCCTCTGTCTCCCATGATTGCTTTCTTCTCCCTCCCAAGTAGGATTGAAGAATCTTCACTTGGGCCCTTGTGCTTGTTAACCTTCTTGAGTTCTGTAGATTGGATAATGGGTACTCCGTATTTTTTGGCTAATATCCACTTATTAGTAAGTCCATACATACCATGCATGTCCTTTTGGGTCTGAGTTACCTCACTCAGGATGATATTTTCTAGTTCCATCCATTTGACTGCAAAACTCAGGCTGTTTTCATTCTTGTTGAGGCATCTCTATATAGCTCTCCTGTTCCATGCTTTCAACTGTACATACCTTCCAAAAATTACTTTATTAGCATAAATATGTTGAGGTGAAATGCTAGTTGACATATATTAATACGTATAATATGTTTCCACTATTTGCATTAATTTTTATATCTTTATCATATACAGGATGATTTTTATTGATGCATACTTGACAATGTGTTTTTTAATCGGGAAACATTTTTTCAGGACATTTTAATGTCCTTAGCATTCTTTCTGTAAGATACTAAAAAACTTGTCACTCCATTTCATGGTTCATTTGACGGATTCTTCTTCTGTTGATTCCACATGCTGCTGCTTTACTGAGTCCATCACTTCTCTTTTGAAGTTTTTTTCTTTGTTCATCGTAATATCAAATTGTCTTCCCTTTTCAACTCCTCAAAAATTTCCTTACTATTTTGTCAGTTCTTTAAGTTTGAAGGACCAATGGGGTACACTTAGTGTCCTGTTCTTTCATCTATCCATCTGTCTGTCTGTCTGTCCATCCATCTGTCCATCAATCCATCTATCTATCATCTATCTACTTACCTATCTAGATTTTGAATTCTGAACTTAAATTTATTTTATTATAAACTGCTTACAAGTATATATAATATGTAGTATACTGTGAATACCAAAATTCTTATCTCAGTATTTGTTTAAAGTCACAATAGATTTTTACTCTTGATGTGTGTGTCCCAGTCATGGGAATAACTGAAATTGTTGACACTTTCATAAGGAAACATGTGGATACATTGTCACCAAAGACTAAAATGTTTCTTTGTTTGATGCCAAATTCTATCATTTATAGAAATGAAACTACACCACTCAAAATTTCTTACTTTTTCACCTTTGGTTAGTGGCAACTGTAGTTAAATTGAGCCCCTAACACATACTATGCACAATTTAACAAATTAAAGGTAAAAGCACCACCTGTCAAAATTGGTATGTTAAGGATAACAAGCCATCCATCTATGCTCCTAAATTATTCTGGAAGGTAGATTTCTGGTGTCTTTTTGGACTGGAATGGAGCCATTATTCTGATAACAAAGATGTGTCAAAGTGTTCATATATCAAAGCCAGTTTCAGAAAGAAGGATGTCAGGCTTGCTGGGTGTTTGTGCAGGGGCTGCATGGAGCCTTGAAATACCCGGTAGGTCATTCAGTGATAACCATGTGTGCTTGCTCAAGCTTAGTTTTCTCAAGTATTTCCTTACCAGTTCTTCGATTGCATTTTTTACCTCTAAGTTTTCTTACCCTCTGGGCCATTTATAACATTAAAATATCTGTTAAATCACCAATATATAGGTTGTTTCTTTATTATAACAGTATTGTGATCTATATATCATACCTTGTTTGAATATTATGTTGGTTTTTTTAAAGACACATGTGAAATAAACTCATCAATAACACAATGCTTATAGGACAAACACTTTTTAGCATAACTATCATGTTTTATATAATATCTATGCACATTATTTAGTCTAGGAATACCATGAAATGCTTTATCCTAAGTAGATACTTCAAAGATACTGTTTTGTATCCTGAGCAGAAAGTATTAAACATCTTTGGGTAGCAACCATATTTTTGTCTGCACTCTGTCTCCTCAGCAGACATATGCAGCCTCCTTTACCTTCCCTCCACCATTCACATAAATGTCCTACTGTTGTACTCCTTGCTTGTCAGATAAGGCAAATATCTCACAGTCCTATGTCCAAGTTGCCATTCCTATATTAAGAAGTGCTCTCCTCCATCCTAACTTTGTACTATGTGTTTGCATTTCACAATCCAAGCCAAACCTGAGTACCCAGATTGACTAGTGTCAAAATTTTGAACAGATTATATGAAACCTGCTTTCTATCATGGCTTCTCTTTACAGAGGACAATTAAGTTAGGTAAAACTACATAGAATTAAAAACAGTCTCATTAGTTATAATTGTTTAGGTAAGTCCATTTTAGTAGTGCTTACAAAATATATCATTTATATCTATATAAAAATATTAAATAAATCTGTCTCTGATTCTTCCATGTCTCAGAAAGCATTGCTACATGAATACAGTGTGTCTAGCTAGCATCCTGATACAGTGTGTCTAGCTAGCATCCTGATCAAATTTAAAAGTCCGCTCAAAGCTTCAGCTTTATCTCGTGGTTGAAATTTGAAGCCATTAAGAGAAGTTTACCTAAGTTAAATAGTCACTCTATTTTTTCCTGGGCAAAAATTGACGGGAAATGTGGTAGGACTGTGGAATGATTAATTGTATTAACTTCACAGTAGAAAAAAAGCAACTATACAAGTTACAGTGTAGATAACATTTTGAAACATTTTATTAGCACATATTAGTCTTATATAATATGGGTTTAGTGATATTTTCATGTCATTGTTTATATAGGTTATTTTGATGACATCTCTCCTCTCTACCATTATGGCTTTATTTTATATCAATTTCCTCTTATTTGATATATTCCATCCATCAACGAGGCTCAGAATCTTCCAAAGGGACTTTCCTTAAGTTCCTTAATACTAATGAAGTAAACAACATAAAAGCTTCAAACAGCTTCTGAAATTGACCAGATACAGGAGACTGTTTAAGCTTATAGGAACAGTAAGAACTGCTGAATCACAGACAAGCCCAGCTGCCTTGAAATGATGAAGACCAGCCAAGCTATATAAAGAGAAGCAGAGAGCAGTCAAGAAATGTAATAGATCATAACCAGCTGAACTGTCTGGTTGAAAACTCAGATTAACTGAGCTGACTGGAAGTGAACTTCCTCAATGTGTCCAGTTCCTGCCAGTTATTCACTAATTTCCAGGCTTCCGGATTTCTTCAGGCCTCACCCATGCTGGGGTGGCATTTTGTTTTGTTTTGTTTTGTTTGGGTGATACAGTTGTCTTTCAGCCATTTATACGCTTGTAAGTAACCCTTCAGCAATATTTGTATATATAACCTCTATAAAACACATTGGTTTTAACAAGCTAGATATTGGTGGTATCCTTACTTTGATATGTCGTGAGTTATCTATTTGTATTGAGTCGACTTTTTTCAAGCCTTCCCAGAAATAGTGTCACATTACTCCCTCCCACTCTTGATGATACCATTTTGCTCAACCTTTCTATTTCTATATCTTTAAAATCACAACATAGATGAATATATGCAAGAAGATATCTCTAGGAACATGAATGCTTTACCAGTAACTACAACACTGATGGAAAGATCTCACCTTCTTCAGGAGCTGTTGAAAGTACTACATTGTTAGGGAAAGGTGTGGCCTTATTAAGCCCTTCCATTCTAACTACATTTAATTTCCTATGAGTATGAGGTGAGCGGCATGGTCTTGTGAGCCCCTGCCTTCTCCATAGCAGGATGGTGAAAGGCCCAGTCTTGGGCACATCTTCTGCAGATCGCAGCTGCTATGATTGACATGCTATGGATGACAATGTTGTGCCAACATTCTAACCCATTCCCTTGTTCATAATTCCTTCTACCACATCTTCTATGATTTATTTTTAAGTCTTGAAGAAAGTGATATAAATGTCTCACTAATGAATTGACACACAACAGTCACATGTCCTCAGCAACTTTCTCAGTCTCTTTTTTTCTCTTTGTAGTGTGTGTGTGTGTGTGTGTGTGTGTGTGTGTGTCTGATATATACACTCATACACTCGAGGGTATGTACTTGCTGTGGTACCTGTGTGTAGGTCAGAGGACTACTTTGATGAGCTGGTTTTCTCCTCCAGCCATGAGTACATGGATAATATCTCTTGTCATCAGGCTTGTGAAGTAAGCTCCGTGAACCAACTCAGTCCTTATTATCATGACTTTGAACACGTGTATGATTTTGTAGCTATAACTTCCCACTGTAGAAGAAGCTTTTCTGAAAAAAAGCAACTGGTAACATTGAGATTATTAGAGTATGACTAGTCCCTCATGTCTCTAAGTTTCCCCCCCCCCAACAAGTTCCTACAGGCTTCAAACCTTTAAATAAATTTAAAATTTATAATTTTTAGTTTGAAAACACTGTAATTAAATAAGACAACCATAAATTTTATAAATAAGGGCTTCTTTGAATTTTTGTTCAGATTGCTAAGTCTAGACAACTTACTTTCATTTTTGAAATTTGTGCACCTATATATGTTTATGTGTATAAATGTGAGTCAACAATCTCCATATAAGTACTTAACAAAGTAAAAGTTCTCCTCTAACAAGCAGATCATATTTGCATGGCTTAATACTCACAATGCTCAGCATACACTAAGAACTTGTACTGTAAATCTACTATGGCTAGAATCTGGAATGGAATATTCTATTAATCTCTGTGAAGTCCTGTAGAAGTTCTATTCTAAAATTTAAAAAACCCTAATTTTAATAATGGGGTGAACATGAACAAGAAATTTAGATACTTATATGTAGGGTTTCCTTAAAAGTTGGGCACAGAGAGAGATTAAGAAAAGGATGATTTCTGGGGTAGAAAGATGGCCTAGTAGGTCAAACTTTCCTTCCCAAGCCTGACAACCCACTCAGGATATAAGAAACACATGGGAATGTAGAAAGACTGAATGTGGGAATCTACTCTACAAAGGGCTCCTTAAAATTCCATTTGGCAGACATGTACACAGTATCTTAGTGCAAACATAAACAACAATAAGAGAGAAATAAGAAAAGGGTATTTTTATTAAGAGATTAAGGAAAAATTTTTCCAGTACAAGAATGTGAAGCCAGGGTAGGATGTAATAAGCTCTAGAGAGATTAATGAATAAAAAATATAACTGGTGCTGAACAAGAATCTGTAAGGCAGTACGTTGAG
>CM052703.1:39152093-39232194 GCA_028551405.1 Uromys caudimaculatus
AGAAAGAAAGAAAGAAACAAAGAGAAAAAGGAATTATATCAAACCATTAAAAATTCTGCAATAATTCCATAGAAGAATATTTCACAAATTTAGAGAAAGGAAGGTCCACCCATGCACAGGAGACCTTCAGAATATTATGTACAAAGAATTAGGAATGAGGACTGACAAAATATATTATAGGTAAAACACTGAAAACATAGTATAAACAAGTGTGTCAAAAGTTCCAAGAAAGAAGTAGGGAATCACATATGAAGGTAGGACAATTAAGGAACCATTCATTAGAAACATTTAAAGCCAGTGTGCTTTGAAAAATGGACCTCAATTTCTGAAAATTCAAAGTGCTAAACTAGAATGTTATACCCAGAAAAACTATCTTTTAAAAATGAATGAGATACATAAAACATTCCATGTTAAAAAAGGATCAAAAGAATTTCTGACCACTAAACCATCTCTACAAAGGACATCAGAAGAAATATTTTAGACTAAAGTGAAGAATAAACACATCCAAGAGGCCACAGACAAAAAAATAAACAATATTAGGAGAGAAAAAAATATATTCTAACAATATAAATCACGATCTAAAAACAAGAGGAAAATATACATATGTATATAGTAATTCTGAACATTGATGTTAAAAATTCCCAAGTAAAAGTCAAGGAAAAATAGACTGTACTAAGAGAAAGGACTCAAACTTTTGCTGCCTCTTTCTACATCTTATCATTAAAGGTATAATTTATCTTAGCACAAATGAGTACACGTTTAAAAAACAAAACTAACATGATCTCAGGAAATAAAATCAGAAAACAAGCTGGTGTCATTTATTCTAGTATTTGATAAAATTAGACTTCATACCAAACTATTGTAAAGAAATAAAAATGGTCATACTTATCAAGAAAACAGTTCAAGTGAATAATACAATTTTACACATATTTGGACCAAGCATAGGTACACCTAATCTCATAAAAGAACATAAGAAAGCCACAGATTATTTTGAGCAGTTATAGATTCACAATTCTGTGAAGAATCTTAGCAAGAAAATGCCTTAACTTTTAATTTCATAAGTGTACTTTAAACAAAAATCTATGAAACATTTTAGGAAATATTGGAAAATCTCATTGAATTTGAAAGGATTTTACTTTTCATTATGTTTAAACGTAATTTCAAAATTATCTGTTGAAAATCTATTTGTAGTATCTAATGGAACATTTTGATATTTTAGCCTTTTGTTTGTTTATTGATAGCGTTTATAATTGAGGGCAGATTTGAGCTCATTCTTGACCACCCAGTTTATTAAATTACAACACAGTTATGTACATCTTGAAAAATAATAAAAGATAACCATCTGCTTTGAATAGCTTGACCATTAATGTTGCTAAATCTCTAAAACTTTTTCGACTCATTTTTTGAGTATTAGGGGATTAATGGTAATAGTTCCATGCTTATGATCATTCTAAATATGTATTTTTCATTATATTTTTATTGTTCTGTTACTGTGGGGTCAGAGAAAATGCAGGTGTATTGAGCTATATTTACCTCCTTTTCCCTGTCCCAGGAGGAAGAGCATTGCACACATCCACTGTTCTAACCATATTCTAAGAAAGTACCCTTAAAGTTAAGAATAATATAAATGAATTGATTTTATTGTCCTTTTTGGGTTCCATTTCTTTATGCAATTTTCTCATTTCTACATGGAGGAAGAAAAAAATATCAGGTGAGCTACTAGTATTTGTGAGGTGAAAACTAAACTTAAAACTCTAATTTCAGCATTTTCCTGACTCTCATTAATGAAATTCCATAGAGCCACTGACTTTATCAATTCTCACTAGATGATAAAAATTTATTTGATACAAAGTTGAGTGGCAGAATCTTCAGATTTGAAGTAAATTTTTTTTCTTTCAACATCAAGGCCACTTTGTATCAAACAAATATTACTTGAGATGGGCCATTCTGCTGGGGCATTGATAGATTTTTCCAGGGTTAGATTTTTAGAGAAAGCTAACCCTTTCTCTATTGGCAGCTAGCAAATACCAATAAACACTTCCCTGGTTATGAGTGGAATTTTGTGTTCAACTACTCTCTCTATTTTGCGATTTTGTCTGGATTTAGTTTGCACAAATTTGTTTTTGTTTTTGTTGTTGTTGCTGTTGTTTTGTTTGTTTGTTTGTTTTGTGCATGCTGCTATGCTCCCTGTGGGTTTGTATGTGCACTGTCATGTTGTGCCCAGAAGACACCATTTTCATAAAATCTTCCACGTTTAGCTCTTATGTTCTTTCTGCCCTCCATTTCTTCGTGATCCATGAGCTTTAGAGGAGGGGACACAATATTAAATATGTTACATTTAGGATAAAACATTATTTAGTCTCTTATTCTCTACATATTGGCCCTTTGTGGTTCTCTGTGTTGATAGTCAGCTTCTCCGATCAGGGGGGAGAGAGGTCTTAATCTATAAGTACAATGGTAGGTTAATAGAAATTGATTTAATTTTTTTCATTTAGCAGAATAATAGTAGTAGATTCTTTTCTATGGTCTATTGTATATGCAGTCATAGATTTTTGTCATGATGATGGTGTCATGTATGGATTTTATCATCTGGATCAGGCTTAAAATCAAATCAGAAAGTGACTGATGGCTCCCATGACTTTAGTGCCCCCTTTGTAACAATTGGCAGATCTTGCCAGAACAGTCATTATTATAGCTTACAAGATTCACAGCTTGCTAAAACTTATGATTGCTTTTCTCTTCCCGTATTTTTCAACTATTAAGAAAAATAAAGGTTTTAGGCATATGGGTGGAGCTGGGAACAATTATTCTGAATGAGGTCTTTCAGGACTCCAAGAAACAAATATATCATATTTTCACTCATTTGTGGATAATCAGTTTATAGTCTTTAGATACATATGTTTCATTTCAAACAGACAAAGTCAGAAAATAACTAAGGGCCCATAGAGGGACTTTCAAGGCAGAGGAGATAGAATGTTCTGATACATGATTTAGTGAAAAGGGAATTGTAGAACAGGATAAACTGAAGTGAGAGAAGAGAGAAAATAGTTGAAGAAGGAAACTGGGAAGGATAAATAAAACCAAAGGCTTTTCAAACAAACTTAAAAGTCATTTGGAAACGTACTACTGTAGAAGCTTCCTAAATTGTCTCTTGTTTGATACTTGCCAATGCATTTAGCATAGTATTACCAAGTGTTCCTATGTTTGTTTAACAAATAAAGCAAAGTGCAGATGTCAAAGGTGAAATTACCTATTGCAGGAGATCTGAAACAGAGAGTCACACATCGCTTCAAATTTAAAGATTCTTATGACACAGAAAGGTAACCACAATAAACTGTGACCGCATGCAGAGACAGAAAAGAAAACATAATGGTAGCGACAGAAATGGACATCATCTCTGGGTTCTTTAACTTCTGTGGCTAGTTTCATGTTGACAACAATTTTAGAAGAAAACTTATCTCAGTTATGAAATGTGAATCACAAAACATTAACTTGCTCAAGGTCATGAAAACAGTCACTTTGAATATCTGGCATATGATTTTCAACTTCACAGAAATCATGAGTAATGGGAGGCTGTAGTATAGGTGTTGAGCTTATGTACTAAAGCATGAGCATATAAAATTTGAATCTATTTAATAGCTATATGATATTGTGAAGTTGTCTTTTCCAAGTGCTAGTGTCCAGTGTTTACAATTTAAGAAATAATTTTTAAAAGACGGTGTGAATGATATTCTAGAAGAAACCGAGCATCTAGAGCAGCTAATTGTACTTTCCTTACCTGACCCAGGTGGAGAACACATTCACCGTCCTCATTAGAAGTTCCTATTAAAAATCCTCAACCTCCCTACCACTTACATCTATTATTTTGTCCTGCAAAATTAGAAAATAGAACAAAAAGAAAGGAAAAAGCTCATGTATCTTCGGATACGGGATATTGCTGCTTTGAACATTTTAAGACGGAATTTATGTGGAACCAGATTAATTTTAAGGAACTCCCTGTGGGTTCTGTTTGTTGTTTTGAATTGCTTTAATAGTAAACTTGCATTATTTATGTTTATTAATATTTAGAATGCACTCTGCAAGGATGATTTTCATCTGAGTTATAATTAGTCTCAGATGATGAATGCAATAAAATGATTATAAACAACTTTGTGAGATCATTATCAGCGTCCTGGGAGAAAATGTTACAACACTGTTTCAGTGTTTCACCTTCAAAGATCCATGAAATGAGATTCAACCCATTTAAATTTTTACATGGGTCACATTAAATTTATGTTCTTCTTCATGAATTTATTGAAGTTCTCATACTGATTCTTTTAAAATCAAGCTCATAGTTCTTATATATAAATAGCCGGACATTTTGATAGTCATCTCTTAATTGAAAGATTGCTTCTTTGTGAAGTATTAAAAAATTCAGTTGTATAAAAAATTTACATGAACACTAATGATAACTTATGAATACAGAAAATAATGTTGGCATGGAATCACAGTCTCCTTGACTAGAATGTGAGATGTTTGTATGTGCTTTGGATGACTGAATATATAATATCCTAATAGTTATTTTCACTAGGCATCTGTTATGAAAGATTTAAAATAGTTGTTTTTAATTATCTAACAAAATAATATATATGTGCTATGGCAAAATAGAATACTTTGATATGTTATGATATGTTTTTCATTTTTAGTATGATCAATATGAATATATAAAAATAATAATCTAAATGGACAATTTAACCTTTCCTTTTAAATCAAGCTAACAGTATTAGGGGAGTTTTCATATTGGAAAATTATAGCCTATAAAAGTTTTCTTTGTTTGCATGGCTATCATATTTGAGAGTTCTTGCATTAAGGATAGTGAATGTATTCTGCAACAATATTTGCATATTTAATAAATGTATGTTGTCCATTTTATACTTACCTTTTAGTCATTTGTCAAAAGTATATTCTTTGTATCTTAAATATCTAGTTATATTTGTCAAATATTTGCATTACTTACTTAAATGCTATCTATTTTTAAAAGTTGACTTTACTTAAAGCATATTTATTGCTGATATTTACCATGGTAAATAAGAAATACTGATTCTTAATATTCCCTTACTAGCATTTATGTTAGTAAATGTGTTTCTTTCTACTTCATTCAGTTTTGTTCATTATCTAATTATAGCTCTGGCATATAGTTGTATTTTTATATATTTTTATTCTTTCTTTTAAAAACCTATTAAAAATTGCTTTAGTCCTGTCTAGAGATGTGAACTCTATGATCATGGTTTTTCTCTAAGCATCTGTGTATATTTTATGCCATTAAATAAACATGTCATTTTATTTGTAGTTATTTATTTCCCTTTCATGGTTCTTGCTCATTTTCTTCTTGACATTCCACTCTAACACATTCTGCCTGAATGGAACTCACTCCGAACTATATATCAGGCCATGTAAGTGTGGATTTGAGCCCTCCTCCAGGGTCTAACACCTACTTGGCATATCCATTGGTTTTGTTTATTATTACTTTACACATCCAGTGGAGACTTCTTCATCCAAAGCAGATGTTGCAGTTACTTCTTATTCTCCCTTTTCACCACTAACATTCTGTATATTAACATTATGCCAAAAAATATACTGCTAGAATTTCCCCCAATTTTGTCTCTACAGCATCCCTTTTTGTTTTGATTCCTAATTGACCTTGATTCAGGTTACTATTAGCATTTCAGTATGTGTGAAAGATATCACTGAGTTTTCCATTTTCTCTATTTGTGATCTAGGTTTCCCATATTACTAATAATTAGCATCTATTCCCTTCTCATTATATGTAGAATGCATTGTAGGTTTTCTTTACATGTCTTTCTATTAATTGGAATTTGCTTTTCTCCTCTAGTCCCACAGTTTTCTGAATTGGTCTCGGGCATTTTTACTTTGTCATCCCTTCTAACATGGTTCTTATTAATTATGCACCATTAATTGAATCATCATATTTCAGGAAAAATGTTAATTTCTTAGATAACTCACAGTTATATTTTCTAATGTTACTTCTTCTTTTTGCTTCAGCTTGCCACTAATTTGTTTCATGCTTCTCATAGATAATATTGGTAATAGAAAATTGTTAAGATATAACTTTTAATTTTTTATATTTATGATATTAAAACATAATTCATATCAGAGGTTTCTTCCAATAGATGCCTTTTCTTACCTTAATAAAAACCAACTTCAAATGGATTAAGCACCTCAACATCAAACTTGAAGCTGCTAAAATAAAAGATAGAGATAGGAGCCAGAGGGAAGGACTTTCTAAATAGGGCTCTAGTTGTTTTGCAACAATACCAATAACTGACTGATGGAATCTATGAAAGAGGTGCTTAGCTTAGGCTAAAGGAAGTGGTCAATAGTGTGAAGGAAAAGTCCACAGAATGAATCACTGGCAACTATTTATCAAGCAGATAATATCAAAAACACACAGAAGGCAAACTATTAATAATAATAATAATAATAATAATAATAATAATAATCACATCTGGATTCTTCTGGTCTCTGAGGGCACTTCATGAGTCTTCTACTTATAGTCAAGAAAACACTTAAATAAAATAAAAGTAAATTTAATTTTATAAATTTTTTTTTTTTTTTTTTTTTTTTTTTGGTTTTTCGAGACAGGGTTTCTCTGTCTAGCCCTGGTTGTCCTGGAACTCACTCTGTAGACCAGGCTGGCCTCGAACTCAGAAATCCGCCTGTCTCTGCCTCCCAAGTGCTGGGATTAAAGGCTCGCGCCACCACTGCCCGGCTTAATTTTATAAATTTAAATAATATAATAAAATGTGACCTATATAGTCTGCTCAGAGAAAGAAATAAATACTAGCAACACTTTAGAAAGTGCTCAAATTTCTTAGGTTAAGTAGTCAGAGAAGTATAATTAAAACTATTTCAACCCACTGATCAGAATTTTTCTCATAAGGAATGAATTGACATTAAATGCTAGGATGTGGAGAAGGGGGAACTCCAATCTACCATTGGTGGGTATATAAAGTGGAATAGTTTTTATAGATCTCAATGTTAGGTTTCCTCAAACAGCTAGAAAGCAAACTATGAAATGAGCCATATAGACCACTTCTGAGCATATATCCAAAGGACTGAATATTCTACTTCAGCAATCCTTGCTACTCTAGATTTATTCTGTTCTGTTCACATGAACAAAGAAATGAAAAAGGCTTAGATGTCTGTCAACTGATAAATGAATAATGGGTATGTGGTACATACACACAAATCTTTTTTCACCAATTAAAATATTTTTAAAATGAACTTAGAGTATCTAGCTAGTTGAGTAATACTGCCCTTAGAATCCATGGAATATGAAACAAAATCCCGAGTGCCCAGGTATGGGGTACTTTCTTATGAGTTGAGGGTAAAACAGCCCCAGGAACCCCCCCAACACAACACAATACAGGTTTCTTCCATTGTTCTTTATATCTCCCCAAATATTAGATGTTAAAGCTCTGTAGTTGAAGATACCACACAACTTGATTCTGAGGCCAGAAGAAGTCAAGTTGAAGTTGAGCTGGAAGATATTTTTTTTTGGCTGCTAATTTACTCTGGTTGCTTGGAAAGAAAGTCATCACTCTATGCAGAGATCAGCTAACTAAGCTACAAAAGTAAAATAAAATAAAATAAAATCCTGCCAGGCAGATGTGCTTAGTAGTACATTAGAGGCATGACTGCTCTGAGGACCACCAACTGCTCTTTGATGAGATTTGAGACCTTCTGCAAAGGAATAAATGTGCACATACTCCTGTAAACTTCATCATAAACCTGTGGTTGAAAACATTTTAGGAGTGAATTCATCACCATAGTTTGGCTAACATGTTTATGTTTTTACTCATAAACCAAGACTACTCTCAGTTTTAGTAAGAGATGTTTCGCTTTGCAGTCAATGATGGTAATGCAATGACATGTTTGCTTAAGATGAATAGAATAAGGGGCAGCTGAGTGGTCAACTCAAAAAAAACAGAAACAAAAAAAAACATTTATAGTACCCCATGTAAGACTCTGAAAACATTTAGAAGAGCAGATGGAAAGAATTTAAGAACTGTTGAAAGCATTCCAAAAATACAATATTCTATGCATCAGACACAATTGTAATCATTAATTCACAGTCACTGCAATTGCCCACACAAAGCCTAAGCAAGACTAGGGATGGGAATGGTCAGATAACGGTGGGGGAAGGCTACAGAGGGTGTTATTACCGTATCTGCAGAACAATTGGCTACCGTTGGATTCAGAGAAAGAAGGAGTCATTGAGTTGTTACATATTCTCTGATGATTTCTGAGGGGCCTACTCGGCTCTATTGAATACGTCCGGCCCATGCATACACAGATGCCCTGGCTAAATTCCATAAGGGGACAAAGCAAAGTAAAAAGATATGAACATACAAAAAGGACTTGTAGAGAGCAGTCGGGTCAGATGAAGATTGATAGATGAGACTAATTAAAAAAAACAAACCACAATATACAGATCAAAATATACATGTCATTTTATATCAACCGAGGCTGTTATATTTAAGTTCTAAAAGAAATAATTCATTTCTACATACTTTTGGTCAATATCATACTTGTATACTTTCATTTCAAAACTTTCATTTCTTTCTTTCTTTTTCCCCTTAAACATCGTTTTCCTTTAGGTGACTATTTTAATCAGCATGTAATTAAATTTTGTTGTGTAAAACAATTGGCAAGAGCATCTGGTTTTTGAAGATAATTTTAAGCCAATTACTCTCATTATCATAATTGATGACTTATATCAGATTTTTCATGCATTTATTTTTAAATATTCGCTGAATACCTTTTAAAATCTTAGTAGAAAAAATATATTAGTTTTATTTAACTTCCAAGTGTTTCTGCTAGTTCATTCACTATCTTTCATATTAAATTATTATTAATATTAAAGTTTTATCTCTAATGTTGTATGTGAGTTACATATATGCATGGATAGGAACAAAAAAGTCTTCTGGTGATTCCTTTATCTTTAAAAATTCTGTTGTAAAAGTAACTTTATAATGCATACAGAAAATAAAAGAAATAAAAGCTGAAAACTATAACTTACATTATATAAGATATTGGGAAGAGGTTAAAATCTTTCAAAGAGAAAAAGAACAGCACAAAAAGACTACAAAGATGTCAATATCATTTTAAATATTTTACCTCCAATACTATAATTATATCAAATGTTAATTGAGTTTTCCACCAACATGGAGTATTAAAATGGTTGAAAAACAAAAAGATGAAATTCACCTATATGCAGAAACAAGAAACATTTGATTTTAAAAACACCCATAAGAGGCCTGTGAAGAAAGAATAGGTTTCTCTGTAAATGACTTTTGTAAATGACATTTAGTACATGACAACCAAGAAGCTAATAACACAATTATAAGTACCACCAATCAATTAATAAGAGGGAATAAGAATTATATCTTTCCAACACTGATGAACCTACAAATGAAAGAAATACAAATAGAATCAATCAGAAATATTAATACAGTATTGTGAGAGGATTTCTGCATTTCAATGGGTAGAGAACCCACACAGAAATCCAATAAGGGAGCAAAAGGCAACATCAAAGACCTAGGAGGCCTTTCAGAAGTGACACAGCACTCATTGTTCTGAGTAATCATGAAACACATTTGGATACACATCAGACATTAAACCAAAAGGTGCATCTTAAGAACTGAGAAGACTGAAGTAATGTCAAGTTTCCTTTCTCACCATGGTGTTCTGAATCTAATTATCATTACCAGGAAGGAAACTAAAATTTTAAATGCAGAAAGATCATTAAAGAATACTATGAACACTTACATGATAAAGAATAAAGTAAGCTCAAATTAATATGTAAACTAGAAACACACACCATGCCATGACTGAATCTGAAGAAAGAGACAACCTAAATAGATAAGTAGCAAGTGAGGAGACCAATTCAATGAAAAATCTCTCCTTCAATGTCATGCGTCACAGTTTCTCTAATAGGTAATACTGGGTACTTAATGAAAAGTTAGCATACCACAATCTGCCAAACTGAAGAGAAAGAAACATTTCTTAAGTTAATTCTTTGAGGTCAGGATTAGTCTAATCACAAACTCACATAAGGAAACCACAGGTATTAAATTACAGGCCAATTATCCCAGTGAAAATAGGTTTTAAAGGTGTCAAAACAGAGGTAAAATTTTGAAAGAGAACAAGGAAAGGCAAATGAGAGGGGAGTGGAGGGAGGAAAGGGAAGGAAGAAATGATGTAATTGTCTGGTGATTTCAAAATATAAAAGACCTAATCAAAACTTTTTATTCATTACATTTACTATTCTTCGTATTCTTTTTTGTCATAATTTTTAAATTTCCATTGCATCTCGATCACAGCACCCTTCCCTCCTCTTTTCGAAGTCCTACTCTTACAAATCTCTCACCCTATTATCCCCCCTCTTCTCCTCAGAGAAGGGGAAGGCCCCTTGTGTACCACCCCACCCTGGAACACCTAGTTCCAGCAGAACTAAGCACATCCTGAAGTCCAACCAGGCAGTCCAGCTAGGGGAAGGTGATCCAATGGCAGGCATCAGAATTAGAAATAGCCCCTGCTACAATTGTTAGGGGACCCATATAAAGACCAAGCTCCACATGTGCTACAAATGTGTGGGAGGACTAGGTCCAGCTCCTGAATGGTCTTTGGTGGTTCAGTCTCTGTGAACATCCATGGTCCCAGGTTAGTTGACTTTGTAGGTCTTTTTGTAGTGTCCCTGATCCCTCTGGCTTGCTCAGTCCTGTCCCCAACTCTTCAACAATATTCCATTAGTTCCACCTGATGTTTTGCTATGGATCTCTGCATCTACTTGCATTCACTGCTGGATGAAGTCTCTGAGAAGACAGTTACGCTAGGTTCCTGTCTGTAAGCATAGCAGAGTATCATTCTTAATGTCAGAGGTTGGCTCTCTCCCTTAGGATATGTCTCAAGCTGGGCCAGTCATTGGTTGGTGATTCCCTCAGTCTGCTCTGTCTTTACCCTGCTTATCTCTTAGGCAGGACACAATTTGGGTTGAAGGTTTTGTGTGTGGGTTGATGTCCCCTCTCCCTCCACTGGGCATCCTGACTGACTACAGGAGATGGCTGCTTCAGTCTCTATATTCCCCACAGGTAGGAGTCTCAGGTAGGGTAACCCCCATAGCCTCCCCCATCCCAAGTCTCCAGCTTGTCTCTTCGCCTGCCTCCCCTCCCCCAAAACCTGATCACCATCCCCATACACCTCCTCTTCCATCCACTTCCCTCTCTCCAACCACTCCTGATGACCATTTTCCTCCTTCTGAACATTTTTTCAAACCTTCAAAATGTTAGGTACTTGAGTTCAATAGCACAATAAAATTGATTTAATTTATTGTCAAAAGAAATTATCCCCTTGGTACAGGAGTAGCTTAACATATTCAAATCAGTAAGTGTAATCTGCCTCATTAATTAAATGAATGATAAAAATAATAGTATGCTTTTAGTAGATGGATTTTTTCATATAATCAATACATGTTAAAATAAAACCACATGCAATAAGCTAGATTTAGAAAATATAAACTACAGTATACTTTAAAAAATATTTTTAAAGACCCATAACTAATATTATCCATAATAGTACAAAGCCAGAAAGTAAACCAGTGAGAACGATCAGGATGATGGCTCTTTCCATCGCTAGTCAAAGGAATACAGATGCCCTAGCTTGAATGGGGAACAGAAAAGGTTAATTCATAGACAGTGGAAACAAAAATACTTAGTTTTACCTATAAAAAGTAACATACAAAGAGTGTAAGATTTCTCCCACTTTAAAGACAAAAGCTTTCATTGACACGGAGACAGTTTTAGAGGACATTATCTTAAGTGAAACAAGCCATGAGGAAAAGGCAAATATTGCCTGATCTCATCTTTGGAATCCTAATGCCTAACTCATATAATTCAGAGATTGGGGTGGTTTGCATCATCAGGGACTAGGGTTTGGGAATGGAATTTGTCAAAGAGTACAAATTTTCAGCTATGGAGGATTAGTAAATTTTCAAGATTTAATATTGCTCAGCATGATGACTTCAGTTAGTTTTATAGAATTTTGTGCTTGAAATTTCCTAAGATTGAATTGGAAATGTTTTCATCACATGAAAAATAACTCAAAGAGTTGACTTATATTGATCACAGTGTATACATATCTATATATGTGTACAAAATATCACATTTTATTTTTACTTTCAAAATTATTATTATTCTGTGTAGGGGGAGCCTGCATGCATGGTACATGTGTAGCCATTGCAGAATAATTTTTTGAAGTTGGTTTTCAGCAAAGGATCAAGCTCTGTGCAGTAATCACTAAGCACTTAGCTATTTTGTCAGCTCTAAATAATCATATTTTATATCTTAAATATATATAACTTTTTTCTATTACATCTCAGTAAAGCTACAAACCTAACAAGGTTAAATTAAAATTAGAATTAGAATGGCAATATGGTTACAAAGTTACTGGAAGAATGAAAATAATGTTATTTAAAGATGTAAATGTTTAAAATTAAACATTTATATGTATACGCAAACATGCACCTTAAAATTCCATCAACTTAGTTGAAATACTAGTCTTTGATATATGTTTATTACTTCTTTTATATATGTTTCCTCTTATTAAGTTACTTGGTGCAAAGGAAAGTTCTAGCTTCCCAGCTCTGGTTTGCTTTTGCTCAATACAAGGATTGTATAGTGTGAAATGTGTGTTGCCTTCAGTGGTGAAATCACGTATTAGTTTCATCATCTATTATTTAATTCTGTGTATTTGTGTAGCATGTTTTGCTGACCTTCCCAATGAATTCTATAATATCACTCTTTTAGACAAATTGACATTTTTGTTATTGAAATTACTTTCTACACATGTATCTTTAAAAACTGAAATATTTACCTACTATTTTTCTTTTCTTTTCAATTTTTTTAATTCTTTAATCTTTTTTTACAGTCCAGTCATTATCCCCCTCCTGGTCTGCCCTATGACTATTCTTCATCGCATGCCTCCTCCCTCCACACTACCCCCATTTCCAAGAGGATGTCCCCATCCCTTCCCCACCCCACGAGGCCTCTCCACTCCCTGGAGCCTCAAGTCTCTTGATGGTTAGGTGCATCTTCTCACATTGAGTCCAGATGAGGCAGTCCTCTGCTCGATATGTGTTGGGGCCTCATATCAGCTGGTGTATGCTGACTGGTTGGTGGCTCAGTGTCTGAGAGATCTCAGGCGTCCAGACTAGTTGAGACTGCTGGTGTTCCTATAGGGTTGTCTTCCTCCTCAGCTTCTTCCAGCTTTTCCTTAATTCAGCCACAGTGGTCAGCTGCTTCTGACCATTGCTTGGACATAATATATATATGCATTTATATGCAGGTATATATTGGACATTTATATGCAGGTATAAATATCTATATCTGACTCTTTCAGCTGCTTGTTGGGCCTTTTGGAGGGCAATCATGATAGGTTCCTGTCTGTAAGCACACCATGGCATCAGTAATAGTGTCAGGCCTTGGGGCTGCCCATTGAGCTGGATCCCAGGTTGGGCCTGTCACCGGACCTCCTTTCCTTCAGGTTCTTCTCCATTTTTTGTTCCTGCAGTTCTTTTAGACAGGATCAATTCTGTGTCAGACTTTTTGACTGTGAGGTGGCAACCCCATCCCTCCACTTGATGCCCTGTCTTTCTATTGGAGGTGAACTCTACAAGTTCCCTCTCCCCACTGTTAGGTATTTCATCTAATGTCCCTCCCTTTGAGTCCTGAGAGTCTCTCATCTCCCAGGTCTCTGGTACATTCAAGAGGGTCCCCCTACCTCCTACCTCCAAATTCAAGCTATTTTTGCAATACAATGTGTCTATCCTAAAAATATAAAGATGACCTAGAATCAACTATTTCTGAGAGAGATCAGTACTTTATGAGACTCTCCCACTGAATATCTGTAACAATTTTATTTAGTTTTAATGTGCAATGTTCACATATTTAGCAACTCAACATTTTGTTTGCTGAAGAATTTTGACTTAATGTTTCTTCGAAAGCTCAAGAAGAAGGAGCAGGTATGTGGTTTAGCTGTGATAAAATGATCAGTGTAAGCTAAAACAATACTCATGAAGACTGGTTACCAGCACAGAATGGAAACTAAAGATTTTTCCTTGCACAAATTATTTAAATTTAGACTGTGATCAACTAATAAAATGATCAGTGTAAGCTAAAACAATACTCGTGAATACTGGTTACCAGCACAGAATAGAAACTAAAGATTTTTTTCCTTGCACAAATTATTTAAGTTTAGATGTGATCAACTCATATCATGTTAATCTAAAGCAAGAAACAGAAATGTGACCTTATAAGACATCTTAAAGTGTTTTTATATAGTATTATTATAATATAAATGATATAATTATTTTGCATAAGGCCTATTGAGGCCAGACTGACACAGTGTGAGTGAAGTAAGTTAGTATTGGTTAGTCAGTTTCAGGTTTTTACTGATGATTTATTGTCTGTAACATCCTCTTTTATGATAAGCCTCCAGATTAGAATCCATTCTATAAATGGTTGATGGATGCAGTGTACAGGAGTATCTCACAGATCTCAGAGTCCCTGGGTGTCGACAGCAATCATATCCTGGATCTCACTTAGTCAGCACAGAAGGTATACAGTCATCTTATTCTGGACTATTCTTTGTTCACACCATCACATTCTGGTATGTGTCTTTAAATGATGTGTTCTGAAAAGTGTATCATCGGGAAATGCTGCCTTTGTGCAAACACCATGTGGTTTATTTACACAATCATACAGGATAGGTCAATCACTCTGTGTGACCTACTGACACAAAGGAGATTTGGTGTATAGGTTAAGGAGGTTGCTGTGGATGTAACAAGGACAATTGTTAAGCTCTCAGCTCTTTTTATTTTTCAAGCAGGAGTAAGTATACTGTCAAATAACAAGATATGTATGGTGGCTCTCGCCTATAAATTCAGCATACAGTAGGCTAGGACAGGAGAATTAACACAAGTTTGAGGCCATTCTGAACTATATAGTGCGTTGGAAGCCAACCAAGGCTCTAGTGTGAGACCTTGCTTCAAAACAAGACAAATACATGAACAAATAATGTAATAAGTGTATAAATCAACACTAGCCTTTCTATTATATCAGTGTTCTATAGTCTATGTAGGTATATGACATGTCATTGTGCAAGACTCCAGCACCGTGGGTGTGTTTATCCCTTTGCCAGCACAGACACATATGTAGAGGGTTGTGCTATAGCTCGTGATAGCCACCATGCTACTGCTGAGTAGACACTTTCCATTCTATTCTAACCATTTAGAGCCATAGTCATGTAACTGCTCCATCACTGACCAAGACATAATCATACAGTTCATGACTGTACTTGCAAAATATTTGGAAATAAATTTAAATGTAATTTCAAGTATTTTATTTTTGGAATAATTATATTCAAAGTGCTTAAAATGCAAGATTTTTTCTTTCTCCAAATATCACACACTTCAAAATATTACTTAAATTTTATGGACTCTTCGATTAATTTTCTAACTCATGCCCAAAATTAATCTTTTGTTCCTCTGAATTTCTACAACTCACTTATTCTGTTTTATTAATTTAGCATTCTCCATTCATTATATTGTATTACCAATGAACCTGAATCTTGTTTTATTTAATGTAATTGTAAAAGTTATTAAGACAGAACATTTGTTCTTTGCAACACATACCTCTATCTGTCTGTGCAACATATTTCATATAGCATCAACTCAATGCTTAGAACATGGTATTTGAGTGACTATTTCATAAGCAGAGATATCCAAATATGCCTATCAATATGCATAACAGAATTAATAGCAGTACAAATATAAAATATTTCATTGATATTTTTCCACATGACATTTAAACACAAACTTTCTGACAGTAAATACTCCCTTTCATGATTGAAGAGATGACATAGTTGTTTAGAGAAGTGATTATTCTTACTGGGAACCCAAGTTCAATTCTTAGCATCCAAATAGTGGCTCACAATCCTGTACACCACCAGTTCTAGGAAATCTGACACTTTTTTTTAACCTCCATGGGTACAAGACACACACATGTTGAACAGATATGCGTGCAACCAAATATCCATACACATAAAATAAAATAAATAAATCTAAGGTTCCCCAGTTTCAGTTGTAGGTTGTATGTAATAAAATCATAAGCATAAACAAATCCCTCATATATAAATATACTTACATATATATAGACTTATTCATCTAATTTCATTGTTTTATTTGTTCAAATATGTAAAGATTTGCAACCCACATAGAAATATTTGAACTTGATTTTAAATTGAAATAATATATTAACATTCAGACATTCATTTTCATGTTTAATGTATTTTTGCCTTGAAAGATAAGTATGACCCAATATTTTGTGTGTACTTAAAAGTCTCCGCTAACTATATTTCAGATGTGTATATTAGGATTGAAAGGTTGAAAGTCCTAGTGCTGGGAAGTTATCTCTGAATCAATGCCTATTTAGCTTTCTTTCCTTACACATCATGGGCAATTTGAATGACAAAAAGTTATCATTAGTAATTTCAGGAACTAATATCTTTTCCACCACACATACCCCCAGCCTTTTAACTAAGGTCTTGCTAGAAGAAATAAGCTACTGTAGACTGTCTTGAGACAGATTGCATTAGTAAATAATCTTGATTCTCCTGCAGTCATCTTGCAATCTAATTTTTAAAATATGCTATGGTCAAGCACTGTACATTCAGCTACAATATTTCTATCTCAAATATCAAAAAGTTGATTTTCATGACTATTAATCAAGCAGACTGAATTTTTCTGACTATATGAAGTGTTATTTAGAAACATGAACCCTGGAATTAAACAACAATCCCCATTGTTATTGTTAGATTACAAAATTGTTCAATGGATTGTAAGAACAATGTTATATACCTATTACTTTGTAAAATATTTGTAAACATAAAGATAGAAGAAATTATTTGTACTCTCTTCCTTTTCTCCATCTCTTTTCAGTATTGATAATACATGTGCCAAGTGTCACCTTTTAAGAATAAATGGATCACAGGAAAGAAGGATTTAAGAATTATTTGAGTCAGAAATAGTTTATTTGTCAATACTGAATTGGTATTTCTCACTGTGTTCTAAAGCTTAAATTGAGAAGATACAGACAAATTTCTCTTATTCTTTGATTGGACTTTATTTTTCCCACTTTCCTATATTTACTTGTTTCTAAAGAAAATATCTTAGTTCAAAAGAGAAAATCTAGAACATATTTTTGAAAGTAAGTAGGATTGATTACTCTTTTCTTTTACAAAGTCTGTTTTGTTTTAATCAGAAAGTGGTCACAATAGAACAAAGGCATATAATATACATGTGTGGCAAATATTTATCCCTTCATACAAACATAATCAGCATGCAGATTTGCAACTTACATCAGATATGCAGTTTTATAGCTCACTTACTTTTTTTTAGTAAACTGACAAAAAAAAAAAATCTTGAGACTATGGGACTATAGACCATCAAATTTAGCGATTTCTAATTGAATAATCTTTCCTACAGACAAATGTGAGAAACAAGCCATCTTAAAGGAATGACTTTATAATTATATAACATGACATTTACCTCCCAATGGTTTTGATATCAACTCAGAAGATATTACTCAACCACATACTCTTCCACACACCCACCAATTCTGGAATCAGATATTTGTCCTTACTAAAAAATGATCTCTACTAAGGCTGGTGAGATTTCTTTTACAACCAAGCCTGACAACCTCAGTTGGATCGCCAGATGCATATCAGAGAAGGGAGAACTGACTCTTACAAGTTTTCTTATGTTCCATGGGCACACTGTGAAACATTCACGCCCTCTTGTGAACACACACATACACACATGCTCATACACATACATATCAATCAAATGATGTAATTAAATATTTCTAAAAGTGGTTGGTTTTTTGTTGTTGCTGTTGTTTGTTTGATTTTTGTTTGGGACTAGCAAATTTCAGAATGAACCACGAGTCTTGAAACATGTTCACTGTTTTCATCCAAATAGTAATAAGCTTTATCCCAAATGGATTGTGAATTTTCCGTGTAAATATGGAAAACAATTGCCATATAAATTTTCATAATCATATTTGATTAGGAAGGAATAGAGGAGTTTAGTGTAATTTAACTATTTTTAGCAAGTTGTTTTTAGCTCAATGGGAAAAGTATACACCTTTAAGATAATTTCTCCTATCTTCATCTTAAGGACAAATTGTTTATCTTAAAACGAGATAAAATACACAGGAAAAAAAAAAACAAGCACAGTACTTGTGCTGCTAAACTGAAAACATAATGATCTCAGCAAAGTAAGGCAGTTTACAAGCAATAAAACCAGAGGCCTCCCAAGGACATGGCCCTGAAGGCCAGACTCTGACCTCTGTTGAATGGAATGTTCTTAGCTGCCTTGAGGGAGGATTTTGTACACTTTGTTCCTGCTCTTTCTTCTCTGAGCTAGTCTAGTCAGAGCCACACACCTCCCTCACACCAAGCAATAAGGTCCACTGGACTGCTTTATCTAGATTTCGTTTCCGTTTATGAATTGATAAATGGGAAGATTGCCATAAAATACCAGTGCCATAAAAAATATTACAGTATTTACATGAAAATATAATAATTGGAATTCATGAAATCTAAGCATTTGGAGTTAGGTCATGGGTTGTTTTCTTTGTAACGATACCCAGTTCACTATTTGTTGAGTTGGTAGTCGGATATTTGCTTGCTATAACACCATGTTTTCAGGTTGTGGCCAGCTACATGTACTTGGTTTTCAGACTTGAGACCACTCTGTGTTGATGTATGAATGGGGAGCAAGGAACGGTCCTAGCTCAGCTTATAGGTGAAATTTCTGAGTTTATGCATAAAACTTACTTAAGCTTAAATAGTCTCACTGCAATTCTTTAAAAGTTCAATATGGACTTTCTGCAGGAAGTTATTACATGATAGTGACTGTGTTCACAGTAGATGTGGCTAGTACATAAGTGACAAAGGGTGCTGTATTTTTCCTTAAGTAGGGTTGAGTCATGTGAGGTCAATCAAGTGTTCCTATCTTGTGTCAAGTATGAATTACACTACCCAGTATTTGTTGTAAAGCATAAGTAACATAACCAAGACTGTATGTCTTCTTGATTAAAAAGCACTAACATCATAAAATTTTCTGAGAAAAGCAACTTAGCTAATGCACAGACAATAATTTCAAAGGATTTTTTTTTCAAATACATTAAGGAACTCAAGTGAGATGATAATTAATTGAGACCTCAGCAACAAAACAAACATTTGAATTAAATAATGAGACAAAAAAAAAGACTATGAAAATAGAATTTAGTAAAGAGTGAAAAACCTTTAAATAAAAGAAAACTAAAAGTAAAAATGATATGAAAAACTCAGGAAGTCAAACAAAAAACTCAGAGGAAGTTTCTCCAGTAGACTTAGTCAAGTGGAAGAGCTGATAGCAGGTCTCAAAGATAAGGCATAGGAAATAAATAACTCAGTAAAAGAAAATGTTAGATCCAAAATAACCCAGGAATGAAACATGCAGAGCAGCCTTATTGGTGATCTGATAGGATGAGTGGAATTCTTTCAATCTTCAAAGTATCTGTTGATGCTTGTTTGTGTCCAATGATATGATCAGTTTTAGAGACGTTTCCATGAGGTGCCGGGGCAAAGGACATGGTCAATAGGACAAAATAGCAATCCACACATTGGGAATACATCTTTACTAACCCTATATCCAATAGAGGGCTCATATCCAAAATTTACAAAAAACTCAAGAAGTTAGACTCCAGAAAACCAAATAACTCAATGAAATGTTCAACATCCTTAGTCATCTGGGAAATGCAAATCAAAACAACCCTGAGATTTCACCTCACACCAATCAGAATGGCTAAAATTAAAAACTCAGGCAATAGCAGATGCTGGCAAGGATATAGAGAAAGAGAAACACTTCTTCATTGGTGGTGGTATTATAAATGGGTACAATCTCTACTATGTTCTTATCAGCCTTATTGATCATAGCCAGAACCTGAAAACAACCCAGATGTCTCTCAACCTAAGAATGGATACAGAAAATGTGGTACATTTAGACAATGGAATACTACTCTGCTATTAAAAATGAAGACATCACACATTTTGCAAGCAAATGGATGGAAAATATCATCCTGAGTGA
This sequence comes from Uromys caudimaculatus, assembly GCA_028551405.1. NCBI lineage: Eukaryota > Metazoa > Chordata > Mammalia > Rodentia > Muridae > Uromys > Uromys caudimaculatus. Next base: position 39,172,345 of record CM052703.1, read on the forward strand.
GGTAATCCAAAAGGACAAACATGATATGTACTCACTGTGGATATTAGCCAAAAAGTTCAGAATACCCATGAAGCAACTCACACACCATATGAAGCTTAACAAGAAGGAAGTCCCAAGTGTAGATGCTACAATTCCTCATAGAATGGGGAATAAAGTAATCATAGGAGGCAGAAGAAGGGAGATACTTAGGTGGGAAAGGAGGGGGAAAGGGGCAGGATCAACTATGGGTGAAGATAGGACAGAATCCCAGAAGGCCAAGAAAATGAATAGAAATATGGAGCAATGTGGGGTGGGGGACAGGGGAACCACTAGAAAGTCTTAAATACCAGGCATGGGAGAGGCTCTCAGGACCCAATTGTGATGACATTAGCCAAAATGCCCAATAATGGGAAAATATAACCTGAAGAGACCACCTCCTAGTCATGGCCTCCAGTTGAGGGATGGTAATCCTGTGATTAAAGCATTGTGTTGATTAATTATTGATATTTGAAGACATAACTTTAGGCATTGTCATCCTGTAGTAGGTGGTTCTGGACAGTATAACAAGCAGGTTAGGCAGGAGAAAGCCATTAAGTAGCATTTCTTTTTGACCTGTGCTTCAATTTCCACTTCCAGATTCCTTTTCTGACTTCCTTCAATGATGCACTATGATATTAAAGTATAAGCTGAAATGAGCTAACTCTTCTCAAAGTAGTCTTTGGTCATGGTCTTTTATCACAATTATAGAAACATTTACTAAGAAATTACTCTCTATAGTTACTTCATAAATATGGCTACAATAATATTACCATTGGATTATTTTATAATAAAATTTAATTGTTATAAAATTTTAGAGAAATGTTCCATATAACAGCACACATCAATATAGTACTTCTAATGAACAGTTTATCTACAAAAACCAAAGTATAAATTGTGCATAAAATTTTATCTAGTGAGCTTATCTCTAGGAATTTATGTTGACAAAAATGTGTATATACTTTGAGATATCTATCGTAGTATTGTATACAATGGTGTATTATGAGAAACATGTCACAATAAAATACAGAATTAATGAATTATGAAATTATGTAGACATTTCTATAATAATTAAAATGCTACTTTTTTAAGGCTAAAACTTTAGAAGCCAATATTATCATCATTTTATATTTTCACATTATAAATATGAACTCCTCAGCCAGTCTCACAACACCCAGAGGAAGCTCCACTCCCAGGTGCTCTAACACTCCCAGGATGATAGGATCAGAGGTGAGGAGGACGTGACATCTGTCCCAACACCAGGAGTTACTGGGACCAGCTGGATACAGGGAACAAGGAACCCTGCTGGACCAGTAGCAGGTGTTCCTTCCTGTTTGGGCCTGTGCCCTGGGCAGACCTCGGGCGTGAACTCCATAGCCAGTCCCACAACACCCAGAGGAAGCTCTACTCCCAGGTGCTCTAACACACCCAAGATCACAGGACCACAGGATCCCAGGATCCCAGGAGCATGGTCACACCAGTGTCTCTGGATCCCAGAGGCAGCTTGACTCCCAGGAGCTCTGACACACCCAGGATCTCAGGATCCTAAGATCCCAGAATTCCAGAATCACAGGATCCCAGAGACAGTTGGTCTCTGAGGAGTTCTGACATAACCAGGATCACAGAAAGGACAGGATCCAGTCAGATATAGGGAGGGTAGGTTAGCACTAGAGGTAACCAGATGGCAGGAGGCAAGCATAAGAGCATAAGCAACAGAAACCAAAGTTACTTAGCATCATCAGAACCCAACTCTCCCACCATAGCAAGTCCTGGATACACCATCACACTGGAAAAGCAAGATTCTGATCAAAAATCACTTCTCATGATGATGATAGAGGACTTTAAGAAGGACCTAAATAACTCCCTTAAAGAAATACAGGAGAGCACCATTAGATTTAAATGATGACTAAAGCACATCTTTCAGTCTACTCATGAGGACATTTTGATACAATTAAATGTATTCAATTACATACACACATACCTTAATTAATTAATATTCAAACATGTTTTTAGAATATCAAACTTGTGGGGTTTATTTTTCTTTATAACAATACTCTGATGATCTTTGCCTTCACATAACCTAGTCTGTTGTGATCCTGCTCTGAAAAAAAAAAAAAAAGGTAGGATGCACAGGAATAAAGATGGAGTAGAAATTGAGGAAATGGCCAATAATGACTGGCCCAACTTGAGACACATCACATATAAGAAAGCCAATCCATGACACCATTAATGATATCCTGCTATGCTTACAGAAAAGAGTCTAGCATAAGTGTCTCTGTGAGAGGCTTCATCCAGCAGTGAATAGAAACAAATGCAGAGACACAAAGCAAAGCATCAGACACAGTTTGGGGTGTCTTGTGGAAGAGTGGGAATAGATTTGAGCAAGCTGAAGGGATCAAGGACACCACCAGAAAACCTACAGTTAATGAACCTGGTTTACAGAGAGGGATCCACAAACCAAAGTGTATGCATAGGCTGGACTTAGGCGACCTTCACCTTTTTTAGCAGATGTGCAGCTTGGTCTTCATGTGGGTTTCCTGAAAATTGGATTGGAGGCTGTCTCTTTCTTTCATTTGTGTCTCTAAATGATTCTTGTAACTGATTCTTTCTTTCAGTTTGGGGGAATTTCTGCTATAATTCAATCAGTTGATTCTCTCTGGTTTTAGCACTTATTTCAGCTACGTCTTCTCTCCAGGACGCTTTGATTTGGTCTGTTGTGTATGTACCAAAGTCCTTGAATGTCATATTCACAGACCTTTGGTCCTTATTAAAATTTGAATGAAATATTATGTCTGTCTTGTCCTCTATCTGTGATATTCTTTCTCCTACTTTCCACTGAGATTTTATTTGATTCTTTGACATTTTCATTTCTAATATTCATATTTTCTTTTCAAAATGTGAATTCCTTTTCTGAGTCTCATTCTTTTTGTTTTCATCAATGGTGCAGATTTTTATTTTTTTCTACATTTGAAACATAATTATGTCTCTTTACCCATTTTCTTTCCTTATTCAAGTTCCTCCCAAGACCCATCACTTCAACTCTTACTATGATCTTCCACTGAAAAATTGATAACTTCCTCTTCCAAGATTATTATTGTTACATATGTGTATATTTATAACGAAAGACACATATTCAACCTGAATCAATCAGTTTCTCTCTCTCTCTCTCTCTCTCTCTCTCTCTCTCTCTCTCTCTCTCTCTGTCTGTGTGTCTGTGTGTGTGTGTGTGTGTGTGTGTGTGTGTGTGTGTGTGTTTGTGTGTATAGTTGCAGGAATGACCACTTTGTGTTGGACAGCAAATTAAGTGGCTTATCCTTAGAAAAAGCTGATGCTTTCTTTCCAAGCAGTTGCTTTTAGTTTCTTGTTCCAGATGTAACCCTATATATTTTTCCACCATCCATTGACATTGGATGTTTATTGACATTGTCTTTTTCAGATCTTATCTATTCAATTGTTTTACTGAGAGACTGTTTCTTGGCAGAGTTCCTGATAATCTGGCTTTCACAAGGCTTTCACCACATCCTCACTGATATTCTTGGAAGTATAGATGAAGTATCTGTGTTATAGATGTATCCAATGAAGCTGAAATCCCATGATCAGGTGAACTCTGAATTTTGTTGAGTTGTGGTTTTATGTGATCATCTCTATTTGTTATAAAGAGAAACTTTTCTTTGATGAAGGATGATTTGAAGATTTGGAGCTATGAACCAATTGGAGAAAATATGGTCTTTGTTTATCTAGTTCTGGATTATTTCACTCAATATAATCTTTTCTATATCTATCCATGTACTGGAAAAAATTAGGACTTCATTTTTCTTTATAGATGAACAGTATCTCAAATGTTTATGTGTCACATTTTCATTATCTATGCATCTATTGAAGACTCTGATATTACACACACACACACACACACACACACACATCACTCTATAAAGGAAATATATCAAGTATATCAAAGACCTCAATTTGAAAATGAAACACTAAAACTGTTAGAAAAAAACATAGGCAGTAACCTATGTGTTATCGGTGTAGGAAACAAATTTTGAAAAGTTCTCCATTTGCTGAGGTATTAAGGCCAACAATTCACAACAAGGACTTAATATAACTAAAAAGTTTCTGTTCAGCTAAGAAATTAATCAATTAAGCAAAGGAAAAATTCTTATAATGGTAGAAAAAGTTTGTCATCTATATATTTGACATTGGGTTAAGGTGAAAAATTTACAAGTAACTCAAACAACGAAGAGCTAAGGAAACAAATGATCCAATTGAAAAATGGGCTAAGAATTTAAATAGAATACTCAGTATAAGAAATAGAAATGACCCCATATGCAGACACCAAACCCAAATATTGCAGATGCCAAGAAGTGCTTGACAGGAGCCTCTTATAGCTGTCTACTGAGAGGCTTTGCCAGATCCTGACAAATACAGAGATGGATTCTCACAGCCAACCATTGAACTGAGCACGGGGACCACAAAAGAGGAGTCAGAGAAAGAACTGAAGGATCTGAAGGGGATTCCAACCCCATAGGAAGAACAACAATATCAGCCAACCTGATACTCCAGAGCTCCCAGGGACTAAACCACCAACCAAAGAGTCCACATGGAGGGACCCATGGCTCCAGCAGCATATGTAGCAAAGGATGACATTGTCTGGCATCAATAAGAGGAGAGACCATTGATCCTGTGAAGGCTTGATGCCCCAGGGTGGGGGAATGCCAGGGTGGGGAGGTGGGAGTGGGTGGGGAGGTAGGAGGGTACCCTCTTAGAAGCAGGGGCAGGGGGGATAGGATAGGGGATATAAGATAGAATGGCTAAAATCAGCAAAACAACCGAGAACAAATGCTGGCGTGGTCATGAGGAAAGGGAAGTGCTCATTTCCTAGTACTGGGAATGCTAATTAGTGCAACTGCTTGGAAATAAATATAATTAATTCTCAGAAAACTAATAATAAATCACACACACATGCACACACACGCACATGCACATGTACACACACACTTTCACATACTATGAAAGTAGGTAGGAGTTTCAAAGAAAAGGGGAAGAATGGGAATTATGAGTGGGAGTGGCATAAGATTAAATGATTAAATGTTATCAAAATATGTTTGTACATGTATTGAAATTTTATAATCAAATCCATATTTCTATATAATTAATACATTCTAATAAAACTTAAATATATACTACAGCACAAATCCTGCTATACATATGAAAAACAAACACAAAAATAACATCAAAGAAAAAGAGTCACTTAAAGTGGTAGAGTACTGAGGTAGATTATTTCTTGGTCCTGATAAATTGAGCACTCTTAGTAATACCCATGTAGGGTTGAAGGGTCTTTGAACTACACTCTCATTCATCTTCCTCTATATTCTATCGCTGGTTTTGTGATAGAGCACAGACTGATGTCAATGACATGTGTTTGCAGCCACTTTCACCACTTCTATGAATTAAGAACTTCTTTGCTCACTATTGCCTTTTGCATTCTTTGACATAATCATATTTTCCCATCTTCTGGAGTCTACCTAGTTCTCTTGTTTTATTGGCTGCTTTAGCTCAGGGGTAGCTGCTAGCTGCATTGGGAGTAGGGAAGCAATCATGGCACTGAAACCATACAAGTACATAACTTGTATTTATCATTTGTAAGTTCACTACAATGTGCACATTGCTGGAATTTCAAAGTTCTCTAGCTTACAGCAAGGAATTACAGAGAGATGGTTCTAGAAATTGCTGCGAACAATGATTCTTGGCTCAGAACTGTCAAACTCTAGAGCAACTCTTGGTTGACGAAATTGATTGCTGGATACTCAGGTCAGAGTGATCTCTCTATCCTCTAATCCAAGCCTGCTTCTTACTGGTTATCTGTGCCTTTGGCAACAAAAGGGTCATAGATGGATAAATTGGCACTATCTTGCCTGTTGTACCCTGAAAAAAAATCAATATTTAACAAAAACTTGCAACTGGATTTGAGGTTTGTAAGGACTGTGAGCTGGTTCAGAGTGTTGGACTGTCTTTCTTTTCTGGCCTTTCTCATTTGATATACCTAGGGAGCTTCTCCCAACAGCCAGTTGACAGCATAGCCAAGATTGTAGTGGGCTTTGTTATTAGTGTCGTGAGTCCTATTTTCTGAAAATTTTCAGTATCCCTTTATTTTCTTTATTAATTGTTGAAGCTTTTTATCCAGTTTTCTCTTGAGAATAATGTCCTCTAGCCTACTATCTTCCCTGAAAGTCCTAACAACAACCTTCCACAGAGGATTTTGTCCTTTAAGACTACTCTGCTTTTAGTTATTTTGATAGAGAAAGTTGAATTTTAATTTTATTTATTCATTTGATTTTACCTATGTTCACTGACATTTCTGAAGAGTGATTGTGCCTCATTATAATTACCACAAACCACACCTAGCTAAGTCATCTCTCTATCCAGGGTACTGCCTTCTTTCCATCTTTGAGAACATCCTGAGCCTTCCTCTGAAAATTGCATTGAGATTTTTAGTTGTAATCAGTAGGACTTTTTGTGAGTATGAAGATTTCATATCCAGTGGCCTCAAAAATCAGCCAAAGACACTTGCGTTTCATTCTCATGAATCTTGAGAAAAATCATTAGGATGGAAAAAGTCAGCCAATCACATTGGAAGCAAATTGACTGCAGTCACCATTATACTTTGGCTGCTGAGAAGCAAACAGGTTTCTAGCAGTCTGTGCTACAATCTCTCACAGTTAAAGAGGAGTCTCACCCACAGCATTGAACGCCATGTGAGTGTATCAAGGGCGGAACAGAATTCACTTTCGGAATAAAAACAAAACAAACTTCCACATGGTTGTCTTTTTAAGATCTGTGCAGATTCACAACTTGAAGTTGCATTTATTTGAACTGAGACATGGCAGCCTCCCCACCCACATGCCCCAAAGCCATTCTGCTCACACTTTCTTGTTTGGAGAACTACACTTTTATCTCCTGCTTTGAAGGAACTCAGACGACATCTGTCAAGTAACCCGACAGAAGCTTTACACCAGGGTGTTGGAAATACTCTTTGAAAAAAAAATCTGTTCGAAAGCCACAATATTTTAAAATTAGCAGCAGTAACTCACAAAACATTGCCATTAATGTCCATTAGTAAAATTTAATTTGTCATTTTGACTTTGACTCCCTATTAGTGCGTATTATTTAAGAGCTGGTAATCTTTGAGATATGAATGTGCATCACGCAATTAAATTTTGTAACTATAATTCATCCACAATATTTTAATAGAAAAATGATCATTTCAAATAATTACTTATGTGTTATAATATGCACAAAATAATATCTATTATTCTTTTCAGTTTATAAATGATAAAAATTTTGGAATTCATAAAATATATGCAAATTATTAAGGAAAAAATCTATCACAACAATATTGAATATTGTCTCAAAATAACATCTCCTCGTGCAGCTGTGTATGTGCTTATGTTTATCTTATCATCCAGTTGTGAAAGCAGCATGCAAAATAAAGTTATTCAAGAATTGAGAAGAAAGTACTTCTCTGGGACCAAGAAGCAACAATATTGCATGGTCATATAACATGTTTGCATCATATATTTTGAATCTAATATGTTGCTTAGCGAAGTAAAGAAATATATTAAAGACACTTTTGTTTTTCACTAATTTATTTATTTATTCACTTTACAATCTGATCACATGATTGCAGCCCAACCCCTCCTCTAAGTCTTCCTTCACATAGCCCTTTCTCCATGCTCTCTCCTCTCCTACTTTGAGAAGGGGGAGGATACCCCTGGGTATTACCCCACTCTGGCACATCAAGACACTGCAGGAGTATATGCATCCTCTCCCACTGAGGTCACACAAGGCAGCCCGGTTAAGGAAACAGGATCCACATACAGGCAACTCTAGTTGTTGGGAGACCTGCATGAAGACAGAGCTGTACATCTGCTACATATGTGTAGAGAAGACCTAGGTCTATCCCATGCTTTCTCTTTGGTTGGTGGTTCAGTCTCTGGGAGCCTCCAAGGGTCCATGTTAGTTGACTCGGTTGGTCTTCTTTTGGCATTCTTATCCCTGTCATGTTCCCTAATCCTTCCCCCCATCTCTTCCACAAGACTCCCCAAACTCCATCTAATATTTGGCTTTGGGCCCCTGCGTCTGTTTTCATTGACTACTGGGTGGAGTTCTCAAAGGACAGTTATGCCAGGCTCCTGTCTCAGATCACATCTGTCAAATACCCTGGAAAATAACATGTCTACAAGCATAGCAGAATATCATTAATAGTGTTAGGAACTGATTCTTGCCCATGGGTTGGGTCTCAAGTGAGGCCAGTCATGGCTTGGCCATTCCCTCAATCTCTGCTCCAGCTTTGACCCTCCACAACTTGTAGGCAGGATACATTCTGGGTCGAAGGTTTTATGTGTATGTTGGTGTTTTTATACCTCCCCAGGAAATTTTGCCCGGCTACTGGGGGTAGCCGTGTCAGACTCTATATTACCCACTGCTAGGAGGCTTAGCAAGAGTCATCCCCATAAACTTCCTGGGGTCTCCACAATATCCCAGGTAAATGGCACATCCTAGAGATATCCCCCCACTCCCAGCCCACTGCCTATTTGTTGCCTCTCCTCAGCTGTTTGTATACCTGATCCTCCAGCCCAGTTCCCCTCCACATCCCAACTCCTGCCTAGTTCTCTCCTTCCATTTACCACCTATGTGTATTTTATTTCCCATTCTGAGTAAGATTCAAGCATCCTCCCTTGGGCCCTCCTTGTTATTTGACTTCTTTGGGTCTGTGAATTTTACTGTGTTTATCCTGTGCTTTATGGCTAATATCCACTTATAAGTGAATACATACCATGCATGTCCTTTTGGGTCTGGGTTACCTCATACAGGATGATATTTTCTAATTCCATCCACTTTTCTACAAAATTCATAATGTTCTTGTTTTTAAGAGATGAGTAGTATTTCATTTTCTTTATCCATTTTTCAGTTGAAGGACATCTAGGTTGTTTCCAGTTTATGGCTATTAGGAATAAAGCTGCTATCAACAGAGTTGAAAAAGTGTCCTGGTGGTATAGTGGGGCATCTTTTAGATATATTCCTAAGAATGATATAGCTGGGTATTTGTGTAGAACTAATCACAATTTTCTGAGAAACTGCCAAATGCATTTCCAAAGTGGCTGCCCACATTTGTACTCCCACCAGCGGTGGAGGAATGTTCCCATTGCTCCACATCCTTGCCAGCATATGTTGTTAATTGAGTTTTTTATCTTAGCATTCTGATAAGTATAAGGTAGAATCTCAGAGTCATTTTGATTTAGATTTTCCTGATGAATAAGGAAGTTGAACATTTCTTTAGATGGTTTATCTTTGTACTCCAATTTTATTGGGATTATTTTGGTTGTTGGTGTCTTATTTTTTGAGTTCTTTATATATTTTCAATACTAATCCTCTGTCAGAGGATGTAGAGTTGGTGGAGATCTTTTACCATTCTGTAGACTGTCATTTTATCCTATTGATTTTGTCTTTTTTCTTAAAGAAGCTTTTCAGTTTCATTAGTGCCTAAGCTTTGGATGTTCTGTTCAGGGAAGTTGTTTCCTGTACAAATGAGTTTAAGATTATTTCCCACATTCTCTTCTATTACATTTAGCGTATCCTATTTTACACTGAGGTCTTTGATCCACTTGGGCTTGAGTTTAATGCAAAGTGATAAATATGGATCAATTTTCATTCTTCTACATGCAGACACCCAGACTCTGTAAACTTTACTTACAGAGTCAACTTTCATGGACTTAAGTTGTAATAATGAGGTCCATCTACTGATGCAATAAAAAAGTTGTTTGGCTTCTTGGTTTCTTGGAGCCATAATGAGCTCAAAATTCATTTGGAATTTAACCTATATAGATCACTGCTTTGTTTTGATTTTTTTTTTTTTTTTTTTTTTTTTTTTGGTTTTTCGGGACATGGTTTCTCTGTATAGCCCTGGCTCTGTAGACCAGGCTGGCCTCGAACTCAGAAATCCACCTGTCTCTGCCTCCCAAGTGCTGGGATTAAAGGCTTGCACCACCACTGCCCGGCTTTTGTTTTGATATTATGTAAGAAACATATGTTATATGTTTTTTCCTGGTGGGTTTGTTCAATATAGTACAACAAAAAATAAGAAGATATGGAGCCTGAAGAGATTACCTGTAGGTTAAGTATGATTGCTGTGTAAACATGAGGACTGGATTTTAGATGATAATACCCAGGAAATAGGATTGGCATAATCTATACACATACCCTTAACTCTAGCTCTGAGTAAGCCATGATGGCTTCTATCCTTGCTGGAAACAAGCAAACACATGTACAAACACCCAAACAATAACTAGTTCCAGCTTCAGGGAGAGACCCTGCTTCAAAGGAATAAGGAAGAGGGGATAATATACACTGGTTCTCTGGCCCCTTGTTAATGTAGTATTCTACATGTCTGTACTCACACAAGCACATACACCACCTCTACACATATACCACTCAATCATTCACACAAGAAAGGGAGGATTGGCTCATTATACAACCAACTCACTCAAGATTCAATAAAAAATTGTCAAAAAAATCCCTGTACATGATTTTTAAACCTGTAATTCTCTGTAAAAATAATTATTTGTATTATGTTAAGATATAATTTTATTATTATTTATCTTTTTATATCTTTCTTAAACACTATGAAGGAATTATAATAATCAATACACATATTTCCATGCAAACTGTAGTAGAGTTAGTTTTCATGAAACAATGAATAGAGAAATTTATAGCAAGCCTATAGCCAACATCAAATTTAATAAAGAGAAACTCTAAGTAATTCCACTCAAATCAGGAACATGACAAGGATGTCCATGTTCTCTAAATCTATTCAATATAGTTCTTTAACTTCTAGCTAGAGCAGTAAGACAACTTAAAGAAATCAATAGAATACAAACTGGAAAAGAATGTATTTATCTTTTTTCCTATTTAAAAATACACAAATGTCTTTATTTGTAGATGATATGACAGTATACATAAACAACCCAAAAATTCTACCAAGAAATCCTTATAGCTGATAAATACCTTAAGTGAGGTGGCTGGATACAAGATAAACTAAAAAAAAAAAAATCAGTAACCTTCCTATATACAAATGACCAAGAAGATTAGGAAGAATTCAGAAAACCTACACCCTTTACAATTTTGACAATAGCCACAAATAATATAAAATATCTTGGGATAACTCTAACCAAGCAAGTAAATGACCTATATGATAAAAACTTAAGTCTTTGAAGAAGGAAATTTAAAAATATATCAGAAGATGGAATGTTCTCACATGCTCATGGATTGGTAGGATTAACATTCTGAAAATGGATATTCTTCCAAAAGCAATCTACAGATTCAACAAAATCTCCAGCAAAATTTATACACAATTCTTTACAGACCTTGAAAGAATGATACTCAACTTAATATTCAAAAACAAAACTAAAAAACAGGAAAGCTAAATTATTCTGTAAAATAAAGGACACATGGATGTATCACCATTCTTGAATTCAAACTGTACTGCAGATCTATAGTTATAAAAAAACTGCATGGTATTGGCATAAAAACAGAAAGCTGATCAATGAAATTGAATGAAATCCCCAGACATAATCCATACACCTTGAACACTCAGTTTTTGATAAGAAAGCCAGAAATATATAATGAACAAAAGAAAAATTTTTCAGTAAGTGGTGTTGGTCTAACTGAATGCTAGTATGTAGAAGAATGCAAATAGATCCATATTCTTTACTCTGCACAAAACTCAAGGCCAAGTGGATCGAAGGCCTCAAAATAAAACCAGGTACACTGAACCGGATAGAAGAGAAAATAGAAAATAATCTTCTAAGCATTGGTACAGAAGACAACTTCCTGAACAGAAAACTAATAGCACAGACACTAAGATAAACAATTAATAAATAGGACCTCATAAAGCTGAAAATCTTTTATAAGGCAAAGAACACCATCAAAAGTGCAAAATGGAAGCCTACATAATGGAGAAAGATTTTTACCATCCCTACATTTGACAGAGGGATAATATCCAAAACACATAAATAGCTCAAGAAACTAGACATTGACAAACTACATTACACAGTTTAAAAATTCACACATATATATGCACATATGTATAGTTTACATACACTAAGCATAAATGAAAAACTTAATGATGTTCTTTGCAAGATTGCCACTGAGAAAAACAGAGCCCAAGTCAACCAGTTCTCAAGACTAGACTCAACTGTCAAAGGCAACCATCCTAGCTTCTAACATTGTAGATTATTTTACTCTATTTTGTTTTGCTTTGTTGTGATTTTAAGAGACAGGGTCATTCATTTTATGTTGCCCAGGCTAGTCTTGAAATTCCATCAGGCTCCTTCTATTCTCTTTTTGTGCAAGTAGGAGTATAGGCATCCACTACCATGCCCTATAATGTCATCTGTTCTAGAGCTTTATAGAAAAGGATGCAGACATCACATGTTCTTTTCTCTGTTTACTATTTCTGGGAAATTAGTACATGTTGCCAGATATAAATAAGGTTTGTACATTTTCATTGTAATTTAGCATTCTGTTATACCAATGATCAAACTTTGCCTATATCTCAATCAATATTAATAAAATAGAATTAACTTATTAAAAAATAAATAAAAAATAAAAATGGGACAGAGATCTAATCAAAGAATTATAAACACAGAAATTTCAAATGGCTGAGAAACATTTAAAGAAATGTTCAAAACCCTTAGCCATCAAGGAAATGAAAATCAAAATGAATTGAGATTCCATTGTATACCTGACAGAATAGCTAAGATCAAGAACATAAGTGGCAGCTCAGGTTGTTGAGGACGTGGAGCAAAGGGAAGACTCGAAGTCAACATGAGAAGTCAATATCACAGTTTCTCAGTAAATTGGAAATCTGCAAGAAGACCCATCTATAACACTACTGGGCATATCCCGAAAGGATGTTCAATCCTATCACAAATATACTTGTTCAACTGTGTTCATAGCAGCTTTGTTCATAGCCAGCAACTGGAAGCAACCTAGATGCCTGGCAGTTGAAAAACAGATAATGAAAATGTGGTACATATGCGCAATGGAAATACTCAAGATTCTCCACTGCTAGGAAAAAAATGACATCATGAAATTACAGGCAAATGGATGGAACTAGATAAAATCATCTTAGGTGGGATAACCCTGACCTAGAAAGACAAACATGGTATGTACTCATTTATAAGTACAGTAAAAGTGGCTGTAAAGTAAACGACAACCATGCTACAGTCCACGGACCCAGAGAGACTAAGAAACAAGAAGGGCTCAAGGGGAGATGTGAATCATATTGAGAAGAGGAAGTAGAAAGGGAAAGGGAGTTGTGGGTGGACTGGGGGTGAGTGGGCTTGGAAACCGTAGGGATCAGGAATACTATGTAGGAAGCAGATAATACTAGAAAAATTACTAGAATTGGGGGCCTTTGGGGAGCAAGGTAGAAGCCTAGTGCAATGGAAAGCCAATGGAATCTATTAGAGTAATTCTAGCAAAGATTCCTTGTACTGGGTACACAGAGCCTGAACCAGACATTTTTTTTTTCTTTTTTTTTTGGTTTTTCGAGACAGGGTTTCTCTGTGTAGCTCTGGCTGTCTTAGAACTCACTCTGTAGACCAGGCTGGCCTCAAACTCAGAAATCCACCTGCTTCTGCCTCCCAGGTGCTGGGATTAAAGGCCTGCGCCACCACTGCCCAGCCAGACATCTTATGTAACCAGAAAAGAACTCAAGTGGATGGATTGAGACACCAACACAGCCATGAAAACTTTGACCTACAGTTTATCTTGCCTGCAGTGTTCTGAGACCCAAGTCCAGTATAATTGTTATCAGAGAGGTTTTGTCCAGCAACTGATGGGAGCAGATGCAAAATCTCACAGGCAAACATTAGGAAGAACTCAGAGAGTCCTGAGAAGAGGGAGGAGAGATCAGAGGAATCAGAGGAGTGAGGGATACACCAAGATAACACACCCCACAGGGTCAACTGACTGGGACACAGAGATCAGGAAGCTTGTAGGGGTGTGTCCTAGGACTTCTGCAAATACTCTGATTGAGAAGCATTGTGTTCTTGTGGGAATCCTAAGAGTGGAAGCCACAGCTGACCCAGACATTTTGCTTTCCTGTGAAACCCTTTTCCTTCTACTGGGCTGCCTTGTGCAGCCTAGGTATGATGGCTTGGTCTTAATGTAGCTTGTTATGCCTTGCTTGGGTGATATTCCCAGGAGGCCTGTTCTTTTCTGAGAGAAGGGAGAAAGAGAGTAGCTTTTGGGGAAGAGGGAAGGTGGGACAAGTATATATATATATATATATATATATATATATATATATATATATATATATATATATATATATATATATATATATAACAAAATAAAATAGAATAAGATAAAACAAGACAAATAAAAATCTTAGGATGTCCCTAACTTTTCTGTAACCTATTGTAAAAATAATCAACTTTATCTTATTTATAATAGTTTCTTTACATGACTGAATACAGGGTAATTTTCATTTCTTGTAATTTCTGATGAATAAATCATAATATAATGTGAGATTTTGTGACAAAACTACAGTATTTACACAATTATTCATAGCACTATGTAGTAATCAACTCTTAGGAATTTAACAATTTGTTAAAATAATAAAACTGAGCATTCTAAGGATTTAAATGCTATATGACAAACATTGACTATCAACATATAAAATACTAATTTTTCAGGGAGTTTTAAAAAGGACATAAAAAGGGGCATATGAAGGGCAGGACGGGGGGAAGGATTGTGAGAAGGAGTGACAAGGAGTGGGGCAGTGAGAGGGATGTAAAATGAATAAGTAAAAATAAATAAATAAATAGATAAATAAATAAATAAAATATAAGGACATACAACCCCATGAAAGAAGAGGCAGGAAGAGTGTAAGAGCAATAAGGGATGAAGGACTCCAGGAGAACCATACCCTCTAAATGAACTGAGCATAGCTCATATGAACTCACATTTACTGTGGCAATAAACATTAGGCTTGCAGGAGACTGCAGGAGTCCTGCAGTAGTCTGGATTTCCTGAGTGTGTGAACAAGCAGGTCTCTGATTCTTGTGCCTTCTCTTGGACTCTTTTCCTTCTGTTAGTTTGTCATGTCCAACGTTACTGTAATGGCTTTTGGCATTTGTTTTATCTTATTAATTTTAATTTTGTTATGTTTGGTTGTTATCTCTTAGAAACCTGTTCTTTTCTAGTGAGAGACATAAAGGGACTTGAATAGTATGGAAGGGGAAGTGGAGTAGAACTGGAAGAAGTAGAGGGAGGGGAAACTGAAGTCAGAATGTACTGTATGAGAAAAGAATCTATTCTAAATAAAAGGGAAACGGATGTTTTGAAAGGAATTATAAAATTGACAGTAAGATTTCTGTACCATTGTCTCCTTCACTTTAAAAATGCCTTCATTGTCTCAAGCTCATCAATTAATTCACTGATTAAAGAAAACAGAATACTGTGAAATAATTGTACATAGATCATTTGTTTAAATATGTGTAATCATTAGTCAAAATTCAGGTGTAAGCAATACATAAATTCAATAAAAATGTGTTTTAATTTGCTAAACATTGAGATTTTTCTCTGAATATTAAAAATTAACTTAAAACCAACATCTGCCAGAGCTTAACATTATGAACTTGATCTAGTTACAAAAACAATTCATCTTCTAGACAAATCTACAAATGAAGGTTTTGACAGTGAAGTGCCTCCTTGGCTATCATTTTGAAAATGTATTTTTTGAGGTATTTGACATTTGTCTTTTCCTATTGGCTTAAAGATGGTCAGATAGATCTTGCTTTGATTAGTAGAATTTTGTGGACATGCACAACAATGCTTCTAGTAGGAGCATTTAATTGCTGGTTATTTCTTTTCATTTTTATGTAGATATTTAAGGCTACATAGGGAAGTACTACTGAATGGTACATAAATAACATCTGACTTAACTTATACAGAACTGTAGAGGATATAACATGAGCTAGAAAATAAACGTTTCTTATTTCCAAACCTTTAAGAATTTGAGAATTTGACACTTAAGAATACCCTTGTCCATCCTAACTATTCCTGTTGGCTGTGTGGAACTTGCAAGACTTACATTATTGAACAATACTCATGCTATGTCAAAGGTTTGGAAGATTAACTACGTACTCTTTATAATAGTCTGTGTAGGAAGAGAACATCATTGCTACTTTGCAAATGGTCTTTTGGACCAACTGTATCACAGGCTGTGTTCATTAGTTGTCCTAACACACTCCAGCACTGTTTGGATAGTTCCACCAAGAGAGTGGAGAATGGCTTTCATACTTTGGTATGTAAAGCAGATACTTATGGGATTGAATACTCTCCACCTCCTATTTTTCCTTTTTTATTTTCTGTTAGTTCTTACTTATGAAATGTATAAGGAAAGTCTAGCTTTGTCTTCTTATGAGTTATTATTTATACAAGCCTTTCTCAGTAAATCACATTTCTTATATCTTCCCAATATTCTCACAATTTCAAGTTAAATCTTGGGGAAGATTCTTGCTTCTGGGCTAAGAACAGTGATTACTATCCCAGAAAGCTATTTAGCAACTTGGAAACTTGAGGCAAAATTCCCTACTATCTCATGTTTTGATTTCTTCTCGTAGAGAAGTGTCAATATATAAATGTTTGAAAGGATTAATATAATATGAGGAATTGAAAATACAGATTGACATGTGCTGGATATTATTAGATGCTATATGAAAGGAAAATGAAATAACATAGTATGATATTCTTAAGTTTTTATATTATGACAACACAGTGTCAGATAGTTTTCTCAAACCATTTCATTACAACTCTACAATAATTGATTCTAGGTTGGTTTTACAATGATTTTCTTGATGAAGCCTCTTATAATTTGAGATGGTAAGTAAAAATTTGTTATATTTTCATTATATTCTGGAGTCTACTGCTTTGATATAATCGTAGTCCCAGTATTTTTAACCACACTGTATGAAGCACAATAAAATGTAGAAGTGTTTTGATATTGTTTAGTGCTACTGTTCTAAGATACAAACCAATGAAATTACAATGATTACATTGCTGTCTACTATAACCTAAAACCAATAAATACATTTGAAGTGTTTGAACAGCCTGAAAAAATATTACTGTGCATGAGACATTATAAGAGATATTAAAATGAAATGTTATAAAAGATCTGAAAAACACACGTGCCTCTGATTAAAGCAGATGGCTTTATGTAGAAAGAATTTGGAATTTTAACACACTTAGAATGATAGGTGGAATTTTGACAGGCGCCAAAGAGCATTGCAGGAGGAAGGCACAGCATGAAAGAAAGAGAGATTTCAAAAGTGTACAAAGCATATTAAAAATAAGACTTAGAGACTTGAATATACAAAAGCATTTTCAAAGGAAAAACAATTACAGTTAGTCTCAGTGTACAATGACCTAATTCTTATTAATGATTACCTTTGTATACTATTTAATTGCAATACAGAAATTAGTTGAATAAAACAATAACTGTATATTCACATTTACAACAAGAACTTCAGAGACATTTAGTTTTGTGGTTTTGTATGAACTTACAGTTAAAATGTGAGTTGTCAGTGTAGTTCTGTGAAATCTGAATGGGGCCTAGAAAGTATTCTCCAAATTGGCTCATTCACATTCCCATGGTCCTTGATAGGTGCCCTCATCCCTTGTTATATGAATTTTTTTTTTCATTTTGCAGTGTGAGCAACTTACCATGTGACAAACAAGTCAGTGTGTACTAAGGAAAAAACAAGATGGAACTCTTAATGTTTTCTCATTATCTAACTTCAAAATCAGTGGTTTTTAGTATTTCCTTGAAATCCTGCTTTGTTGAGGGAGATGAATATAGATGCAGGAGGTGGGCATCTTTGGCACCATTTCTGGAAGCTCACTACCACAGCTGTCTTTGTGTTTAAAATAAAACCATGGTCCTTAGTTAAGTCCATGTTAGTAAAAGATTCCAAGAACAAGTCACTAATTATACTAAAAGGCACATCTATGAAAAAATCTTATTCTCATGAATTCACCTACTTAATTACATAGGATTCCGTCTGCATAATTTTCTCTTATAAACCTAGTGTGTACACACAACCTTTTCCACTAATGTTTTAAGTGAAGTTTTACTTTGGTATCTTAATTTGGAAAAGAATTTTTAGTTTAAACTGTTACAGGAAAGTTGTGAGATGCTTAATCTAGGGGCAGTATATGAAGACTCTGCTTGAAATGGCTCAGGAAAGCCACTACTGCTTATGGGTATCACCGGATTCTCAGATTAATTCAGCTAATAACCCAGGTGATAAAGGACAGCAGATGTTGAACCTTACTAACTTTCCATTGCTGAAAATACTGAGAATAATAATAAAAAAAAAGAAATCTAGTAGCTTTTACCTTTCAGATTATTGTTTACTGGTCTCCATTTCAGGTTGCATTTTCAAATCATAAGTAGTTCACATGGCTTTATTTGGCCTCTCACTTTTATTGGTCCCAAGTTCAATCAAATGAACTGCTGAAAGCTAAAACCTGAACTAGCTCATCTGCTGAACAATGAACTCAAAACAAGCCTAGGGCAGCAAACGGCATCTTAATTGCTACTGCTATTTCTCCAGTGCTTTGCCCTCTAGGTGACTGTGTGACAAGAGGTCTCAATGAATTAAGAATAGTGAAACAAAATTCCTGGGCACAAATAGCAACCTCTCCTGCCTGTTATCTCAAAGGCAAGTGTCTCCTTAGCTCAGGTAATCCTACTTAACACAGTCACCTGGAGGTGTTAAGAGATTATGGACTGCCCTCACTTCAGAGGTCTCTTGAAGAGTCATGGGGGGAAAATAATCACATTATCCTTGCCATTATTAAGCACTTACTGAACGCCACTGGAGGGCTGGACATTACAAGCGAGCATCCATTTTGCACACATTAGACAATGTATGTCCCCTTTACCTCAGGAACATATTAACAGCATTGCTCTTCCTGTCATGTTCGCCTTCATTTCCGATGGATTCTTTGGGGACTTCTTAGGTGGTAAAGGGCTCATTTGATTATTTTTCTAGGATGAACCTTCATCCTCCTTGTCAGTTCATCCCAGTTGGGAAATATGTCTATTCCCAGAAAAGGATCTCCTTCCTCAGCCATTTTTAGCGTGTCCAGGATGCAAGCATTAGTTTCACTACATGGAGTTTAATGGGAAGAGTAAAGTGGTGGAGGAACAACGGCTTGCATTTGCTTCTGTTGAGCCTTTGAAACCTGCAATATTTCAAAGGAGTCTTTGTAGAGTCTGGAGTGTCCCACGTATATTTGCACAAAAGTCTTATTAAGAGATCCACTGTGCCCAGCAAGCACAGGGTGAGTGTGGGGTGTTGTTTCTGAGCTGAAGGAGAAAAACCTAAGAAGCAAGAGACATTTAGCAGCATCCTCCTGGCTTTGTTACCAGTCAATATTTGAGGCCAGTTGAACAGAGGTTATCTAGCTTGCTCCTATGCTATTTCCATATTAACAACCTGGAAGAAATATGAATAGAAAAAAAAATAACCAATTAAAGAAATTTCTACTTGTAATTTAGATATTACATGCCATCTCCGAATATGATTTTAATTTTGTTGAAGATAAAATCGATATGTTTCTTTCTTTAGAAGTATTGTAACTTACACAAGAAACACCCTGACTTTATGTTGGGGGTGGGAGCTTGTGTCTTAACTATTAATGAGGCAAGTCTCACTGGTGCCAGGGAGCTTCTTAAATCAAAATCCTAAACACATATTTACACGGCCTAATCTCCTCTGTAATTTGCAAACTCAAAAAAGGATATTTTTAATTTTTGTATTTAAAACTTAAATATCTACATTAAAATCATTTAAAGATTAAAAGCAGCATAATAATCATACTTTCCTTTATTTATACATCTATGATAGCGCCCACAGTTTTCTAACTCAAAATAGCAATATGCCCATGTTTTCTACTTACGATCATAGTACAGGACAAATATATTTTCACCTCTTACCTTTTAATTTATTTTATTGCAAAATATATAAGTGAATAGCATGTTAAATTTCATCCTGTTATTGAATGCTTTACATTTAAATATATTTTGTTTTACAATTACGGAGGTTTTCTAGAAACATAGAACATAATTTCTTCTTTTAAATTGTATCCTTATAGTCTATCCACAGGAGAAGATAAAAAAGAAGAATGAATTTGTTAATTTACCATTGTGAATGAATGCCTATGTGTATAAGTTTGCACATACCCACATATTAAATTATACCTCTCTTTACTAAAATAGCACAAAAAAACAAACATTTTCTGGAACTGCTACAGAAATAAATGCTGATCTTTTGTTTAGTTTTGGATTATGAGAAAACAGAAACATGGATCTACCAGAAAGTCAGATACGTACGTTAAAGAAACAAATCATAACATATAACCTGAAGAGTTTAAACACTAAAAGTAAAAACTGAAGTCTTTCTTACATTGTTTGAAGTCCTGGACTAATCTTTCCATGGACATTTTGATTAAATAGGGCAACTAAGTATCATTTCTGGACACGTCTTTTATATTTTATTTCTGTCACTTGCAATTCTAACAAATATACTCTTCATTTACTTCCCAAAATGTCACTTTTAACAGTCCAGGGCACACCATGCCATTTGATTTGTTGAGTATACAGCATTATATTAATCATTCTATATATGCCTTATAGATTAATGATATAAATTGAAATAAATCATAAACATCTTAATATATTGTTAAATATTAACTTGTTCCTAACTTCCAGCTCAGTGGATCAAGATACCCACATTCTCCAGATTGCATAGCCAAATTTCTTCTATATATTTGGGATGAAAATGTGTTTAAACTGTTATTCAAGTGAAAAGAGTAATTGTCTCCACCTCACACTGTTCTCCTCTCCCTTCTAATGTAAATTCCTGCAGGAAAAACTATACCTGAAAAATGGGAACATTCAAAATTAAAATATTTTAAACATGTGGTCTTCATGGAAAGTCTTTTGCTTTGACACTTTACTCTGGCATTAAAAACCTCCTGTCCAACCTTTATTTCCTCAGTTCTCAGTTCATATTTTTGTTTTGTACATCTAAATAGTTTTAGTTTGATTTAAGTTCCTGAAATTAGTTAAGAGTCTCTGTATGACTTAATTCAGATTCTTAGTCTTAAAGGAGAACGAAATTCATTTTGGATTCTTACAAAGAATACACTTATCTTTATTTTTATCATCCTATTTTACTAGCTATCCAATTTCATATTTTTAACTTTTTGGCTTCATTTTCCCCCATATTTTCTATTTTTTGACACAAAAACTTTGGGTTCTTTTTTGTCCTCAAACTAGTCATTTGGAAGGCATAAGTCTTCCTTTAATTTCCAGTAGAAGAATCATACAGGCTTAAAGAATATCATGAGTCCAAAACTCCCTGCTTAAGTAATAGCAATGGTAGAAAGGTCTGTGCCATTCTAATGCACAGACGGTGAAGCAAATTCATCATATGTGATTACTTAACAGAACACCATATTTTGAGTTCTGTTGGTATGCTTTATATATTCTCCTGATACTCATAGGAGTTATCTTATTACATATTTTAACACCAGAAATTGTTGGTTACGCTGGTATTTTTGTCAGCATCTTTATAATTTACTTCAGTGACTATTTCTATTACACAGCTGCTTCCTTGTAATTCATACATTTTTTCATTTGTACGTTTATTTGTATTAACTGCTCCCCTGAGCAAAATATGTATTTACTTCCATAGATGACGTCTTTCCATATCTAAGAGTCACACAAAACAAACTTTCATAAATAAAATATTTAAAAATTGTGAGCTTTAGCTTGTTCAGATTTTCTGGATACTGGTTTATTATTTTCTGACAGAGAACAATTTATTCCTTTCAGTTCCTTAGTTATTCAATATTTTTTGGATGCTTAGAGAAAATTTGAACTTGTTTTTAAGATCAAAAGTCGGCAGTTTTATTAGTATATCTGCCACTTGTCTCTTTTCTGTTCCCATTATATAAAGATCTCTGGCGTTTTGAAGTCACCATCTCTCTCTCTCTCTGTTTAACTAAAGGTGCGTTCAGACCCTTTGGCTCTTGTAACTTACCCAGCTACATCATTAAACATATTTGCATTTGTACTGCTAGTGTTAGATGCTATTCTCTGTGACGATTGTTTTGTTCCTCTTGCCCACGCTTTGAAAACTGTTCTTCATTTATTTGCTGTCTCGTTTTTTTTTTTGCTGGAATTTAAACCACTGTCATCTTAATTCTATCTCACCTTCATCTCTTCCTGTACATCTTTCCTAAATCCTTCTCATAGTCTGTTTTAGGTTTCCTCTAAAACACTGCCTTACTTCTACACTCTCCCATATTTTCCTTAATACACAGAGAGATGATGAAATGTGAGAACAAGGACTTCGTGCAACAAATTCTCTCTAAACCGTGGTTTAGTTGCTTGCGTTTTCAGTGTTACACTATATTTACTTCATTCGCATCAAACTTCCATCACACAAGTTGTTCATTTCCGTTCTAATCATCCGTCCTCAAGAAGACAAAATACGTTTTGATACTTTGCTCAAAATGATGTCAACCAGTTCTCCTCATCTACAGTGTAAAACCAGAATTTGTATCTTTAGTCTAAATTTCGCTATCAATTTATGTAATTTAAACTAGAATTTGTATCTTAAGTCTATATTTCGCTATCGATTTATGTAATTTATGTTAATTTTTAATGAATTCAAA
Source organism: Uromys caudimaculatus (assembly GCA_028551405.1). NCBI lineage: Eukaryota > Metazoa > Chordata > Mammalia > Rodentia > Muridae > Uromys > Uromys caudimaculatus. The sequence goes on from CM052703.1 coordinate 39,195,181, forward strand.
ACAAAAAGGCAAGCATAGAGTCTGCAGATATTTTCTGAAATGCTCTGAAAATTCTACCTTGAGAACTTTTTCTATGACCAATGCCCTATCTTTCTTCACACCCATTTAAGTAGATAAATTTGTATACATAATGAAAGTTTATGGATCAAAACATGTCCACCAAATATAAATACAATGCTCACCATCATCACTGTGTTTGTTTCTGTGTTTTCTACATTGGATGCAAATAACATGAAACCACTGATATCCTTATTTTGGTCAATTTTCTCTGATATTTTGAATTTTCCTTTAAATCTTTTTAAAATATACAAGTAAAATATTCTTATTATTAGTTGTCACTTGTGAAAAATGAAAAATTACACAGTGTAAGAGCCAAGTTAAGCTGCTTTACTTATGCACTAACTTGCGCGTGTTTTAGTAAGAACACTGAAAATAAAGTTAGAATTATTTTAAGTATACCATGCTTGTAATTAACTGCAGTAACTGTTGTATATCATAGACTCATAATACTTAATTAAATACTTTTTGGTATTTAACTATCATCTCCCTAACCTTCTTCCTTCCCAGTATTGCAAGACTATCATTCAATGTTCTAGTCATATGAGCTTGACATTTCATAGTAGTTGTAAGAGTGAAATTATTTAGAATTCATTTTTCTATGCATGGCTTATTTAACTTAACAAACTGCTTAACAGATTCATCCATCTTGTTGCAAGTTATAGAATTCCCTTATTTGCTAAACTTAAATAGCCCCCTATGAATATATGTACTATACTTTTTATGTATCTGTCAATGCACACCTAGATTGATTCTGTGTTATAAATTATGCTTCATTACACAAAGGACTGTACATCTTTTGTCTTATTCATATATGGGGTTGCTAGAGCTAAATTTTCACCAATCTGTATGCTTCCCTCATTGCCTCAACGTCTACAATCCTTGTTATCATTGATTATTAACGATAGCCATTCTAACAGCTGTGAGGTCAAATCACATTCTTGTTTTGATTTTTATTTCCATGATAATTTGTGATGTTGAACAATTTTCTTATACTTACTTGCCATTTCCATATCTTTTCTGAAGAAATGTGTATTTAGCTCCATTGTCTTTTTATTGTTTATTTAAATAATCAATTGATATAGTTATTGACTTGTGTTGACTTCATTTTATATTTTGATTATTAATATTTTATCAGATAAATAGATTTGAAATATGCTTTTCTATTTTGTATACTTATTTCTTTTCCAAGATTTTATACACTGGAAGTGAATGTCTCTTTAAAACTGCTAGAAAAATGCTGGACAACTGCCATGTTCTAGTTTATATAAATATACCAGTAAACAAAATCTTCAACCACATCGAATCTTTTGTTTTGTAGGTTACCAAGTTTCCCTACCCTGTTGTGCATGGCAAATGGGACAATACTATCAAATGATAACATATAGGTTTACTGTATAAGAAAACCAGTTCTCCCTTATTCTAAATTGATATCCAGTATTACTTCTTACACATAAAAACATATACAATACATACATGTGAATGAATAGTAAATCTATAACCTGCTTGAATATCTTAATTAATTAAACCACTCTTGAACAATCAGCACTTAAATTAAATTGGTATTAATACAAACATCTTATTTTTCTCACAATTAAACTTATTTCTTCCTAAATGTGACTGAACCTGTTGGACTAAATAAAAATTAACCTACTCCATATTCACTTGCTCTCTTTAATATTCAAAGTACATTTGGGTAAAGATTGTTTTAGGGCAAAGCAAATTTATCATCTTCTAAATGTTTTAAAACTTGTCAAGTATCCTGCTTAAAGAACAAGGAAAAGAATATGTATATATATATATATGTATACATACATATGTAAACTGTAACAAGCTGTGATGAGACACATGAAAACTCTAGCACAATTTTGAAAATATTCTGTGCATGCAACAAAAGTTGGTTTCATGTCTAGTTGTGAAGATTTAGTCTTTGATGCTTCTGCATTTGTTCTCACTGAGAAGCTTTCTAAATAATATTAGGTTTAAAGCACTCTTTTTTATTTCATAAAAATTAGATATAAGCAGGAATTATTAATTGGGCTCAAATTAAAGTTTCAATATATGGTCAGTAATGAGGTAATATACTATCTACTGAAAACACTACAGTTTTAACTTGTAGTTTTGAAGGTTCTGCTAGATTTGCTAATTGGTTATTAAAGTTGGGTTTTAATTATGTAAAAATATTTTTTCGATAAAACGCCAATAGATGATGAAATACATGCATGCACCAAATACTTTGGAGGTTTCCAGTGTACTTTGGATAATAATGTATAGACATGTGATTTTTTTCATTAAGCAGCCAGTTTATATCTTTGTATATTAAGAAATGACTACTAATTTTATATCATCTTGAAAATTTATTTTTAATAACTCTAAAATGTTGATGTGTGAGAAAACAATGGGTGTCAGAATATCACTCTGATGTCAGTCTGCGATCTGACGGGTGGAAGTAGCCCTTTCCTTCCACTGCTCCTACCATAACCTGAAGCCATTCTAACATGAACAATCTTGAGTTTTGTAATTAATTCATGAGAACAGCATGAATATTATGGCAAAATTACATTATGATACAAGTACATACAAATCACAATTAACGTGCTAGAGTCAGTCACTCATTGATAAACAGAGGAGTTAGGCTAACAAAACTCTTTTCACAAAATATGCATCCAAATATCAGGGAACAAGGTGCCCTGTTCAGCAATTGCTGCGAAATCAAAGTGCTGTTTATGACGTAATGTGCCTGACTCCTTGTTACAAGTCCTAATTATGGAAAGGGATGAAACCTAATACAATCCTAGGAGAAGGCACAAATGCAGAACAGCTAACTTGCACATCAATATTTATTTAAAATCAGAGACCATAAAACCTGAGCTCAGGGCTTCTATACATCAAGACCCTTTTCTGAACACACAGTGAATAAAGTAATTAAGTCCATGCTGCATGGGTAGAATCAGGTTTGCAGCAATTATTTCCCTTTAGGAAGATAAGTTTATTTATCAATGTCTAACGCTCCACCGTTCGAATAAATCTTTTTCTAAGTGAAGCATCTGACTCACAGTCCATGGCTATCAGAAAAACATGACCGTTCAACCCAATCTGAGATTTACACGTTAGCTCCGAACATGCTCTATGTAATATGCAGCCACCAATCCTGACTGATAGAGTGTTGATCTTTAATCTGACACTAAAATCAATTATTGGGAAAGAGAAGTCCTATTAAGAAGATGTCTGCTTTTAGATTCTGTCCCATCAAAGTAAACTGGAGATTAATATTCTCATATATTATTGTTAAAATATTTAATTTCTTTTAATGTGTTTTTGAGCTGTGAGTTGTTGATAAACCCAGGTCAGTCATCCCAATTTGCATATGAAATCGACAATATTTTGATACTCCCTTGTCATCAGTTTCTGTAAGTACTTGTAGGTGTTCACCTGCAGAGTTTTGTAATATTGAGTTCTAATTAGAAGATTCAGATATATATGAATAGTTTATCTCAGGCTTATTTAATATATCTTCTAGATTTGCTAATTTGATGATTATAACCAAAAAAGAAAAGGATATTTCCACTTTCTGGAATGACTGAAAATAGCATTCAACTTACTTGAGCCTAAATTTGTGGGTAACTGTTGGCCCTTCCCATATGGGATATATTTAAATATCCCAAGTCTGTTGTCTTCTGCTCTTTTTATTTTCAGAGAAAAAGAGGATTTCTAGCCAAATGCAGACTGTGCTCTAACAAAGATGATACTGGGGATACTGGAATGGTGGGGAAAAAAGAAAGAAAGAAACTCAGCCTGGAGCACCATTAATATCTCCTTTTCTACGGCCCCTGTTTCTAAATTCTGCAAATTTAAACAGTTGTGCAGAAAAAATAGAGTAGCCTAAAACTTTTTCACAAAATTGATCCAAAGTTTATTCAAAGGAGTTCATCCAAAGGAAAGCAGCTTCTCCACAGTTTTGAAAGCCCACTGTTAGTAGGGAGGTCTTTCAGTGGCATATGTGTGAAAATAAGGCACCAAGGATGACATTGGCTTATGTACTTAGTACTTCTGTCTGGTTTGGCCTTAATCTCTTTTTGTTTTCCCATTCTGTAGCTCTCCAGCCTTTTCTCCTAAGGATATTGCAGTGTTTGAAGACTAACAGCTTTTAGTCCAATTAGACCTAGTGATATCAATTGAATATATATTGATTTATTCATTTATCAGAGTAAAACACGATGGTAAATGATTAAAAACAATAAATATTGTTTGGCACAGACTTACAGGATTATAAAAATTTCTTCACTGTGGAAAAATAGGCAAATTACATGACATCAGAAATGTCTTCAACTTCAGTTATATTATGACAATGTATTGGAAGTATTAAAGGACATTTCGTATGGCAAAGGAAGCACACATGGTGTCAGGATCACAGTGTGTGGGCTTCACATAGTAACACTAAAATCAAGAAGATTTGTGCAGTTGAGTAAAATTAAGACAACTTCTGATTTTGCAATTACTTTATGAAGTTATTGAGATAATCATTTAGGAGATGATATTTAAATGCTTTCAGTGACATTTTACCATAAATTCATTGTAATAGTTAAGAAAGATGAGGAGAGATAAACCAGCTGGCATGTTCTTCACACTAAGTAGGGCTATAAGTATCTGAATGTTTAAAGCATGACTGAACGTGATAGGTACAAACAAAGATACCAAGGGTGAAACTGTAGCAAGGCTCAAACCAGAAACATAAGGGAGAGCTGTGAAGACATGCATTCTTCCAGGGAAATTACTAAAATCTTCACAGTGAGTTATAAACCTGGTATGAAAGACTAACATTGAGTCATTGAGCTCATGGAGAACCTTGGGCTCTTAATAAGGCATCCTCAAACCAGAGGTGGCAGAACATGAGGAATTCTAAATGTACTTAAAGCATAATAAATGTTTGCTTCTGTGTGACACTACCACTCTGCTCAGTCAGGGAGCATAAAGATGCATGGATCTTATTGTCTTTAAATGTTCTGGTATGCTTAGTTAGTGATACACAGTCTATATTATAGAATCTATAGTCATGCAGATAGATAGTGCAGTGATCCTAGAGTACAGGAGTGAGAATATCCTTTTGATATCAGATGAAGATTGTACATATATCCTTAAAGAAAACTTGGAAACTAAAATATGGAAAGATTTTGGCAGGCCCAAGGAAGGATCATGGAAGCCTATGTACCAAAGTGTCAGGTTCATTTTATTCAAATCCTTCAGCTACATTCTGTGTTCAATGATGCAGTCTCATCAGAGTCTTGGTCATCGTCTATCAATGCAATGAAAGGTAATGATGTTGAATTGTTTTAAAGCTGGACGATATACCAAATGCTTTTGAAAATTCTGTTAATGAGTCCTCAAGGAAATAGTGAGTAAAACCCCAGGGACTGCCTAAGGAAAACACTAACAAGTGAGATGGTATTGTTTTGTCAGTACTACTGATGCCTCCGTAACTGACAGACATGAGCATAGGCCTCTGGGTTACACTTAACCTGTTAATTCTTGCTCTCTGTCCCTACCAGTGTCCTCTTGGCTATATAGCTCTTTATGTATTCTTTCTTTTACATTTCATTCTTTATTCTCTCGTGAACTTTAAGTTTGATTTTTATTTTTTATGTATGACTTACAGACTTGTCATTTATCTCCAATCAAAGCTACTTTGGGAATAACTAAATTTGAAGTTGTTTGTTTTAGCTAAGTCCAGTGACATTACAACTTTACAACTTTGTGACTTTGAGAAGAAGATTTGGGTAATTTTTATGGTACCATTTGTATAGTGTTTTTTCCTATTAACAACTAGCAAAATTCTGAAATTTTCAAAATCATCTATTTTTCTGCTTTCTTTTTTTTTTAATTTATTGATTATTTTATTTATTTACATTTCAAATGTTATCCCCCTTTCTGGTTTCCCCTCTGAAAATTCCCTATCCCAACCCTCCTCCCCCCTGCTTCTATGAGGGTGCTCCCCCACCCACTCACCCACTCCGGCCTCACTGCCCTAGCATTCCTCATCACTGGGGCATCAAACCCTCACAGGACCAAGGGCCTCCCCTCCCACTGATTCCAGATAAGGCCATCCTATGCTACGTATGCAGATGGGGCCAGGGGTCCCTCCATGTGTATTCTTTGGTTGGTGGTTTAGTCCCTGGGAGCTCTGGGGTTGGGGGTCTGATTGATTGATATTGCTGTTCTTCCTATGGGGTTGCAAAACCCTTCAACTCCTTCAGTCCTTCCCCTAACTCCTCCAATGTGGTCCCCATGCTCAATCCAATGGCTTGGCTACAAGTATCAGCATCTATATTGGTAAGGCTTTGGCAGAGCTTCTAAAATCATCTTAAATCCACAAAAATTAACTGATTCTCTAGCAGTCAGAGAATCTTATGCAAGATACTTAAGCAAGGGTTGGGTCCCCATAAACAAATATAATCATCTTTAAGTAAACTCTGTGTTTACTGAGAGTATATTGTAGACCTTTGACTGTAGTTAAATGTCCACTGGTGAAATAATATCACTATAATCTTTAAGGTTTAAAGGATGCTACAGTATATGCCTGAAACTGAACACCCACCCCATACAATGGTGAGGGAAGAGGAAGGGGTCATTTCTACTTCTGTCACTGGTTTTCTTTTGTGCAGCATAGACAACAGAAACTCTCTCACTTCCCCATAGGAAGAACAACAATATCAACCAATCAGATTTTATGCTCCTTTTTCTCACCTTGCTTTATACATAGGGTCCTGGCTAGTTTTATATAAACTTGATATAAGCTAGGGTCATAAGAGAGTAGAGAATCTCATTTGAGAAAATGCTTATATAAGATCAGGCTGTATATCAGCCTGTAAGATTATTATTTTAATTAGTGGTTGACAGGGGAGGTCTGGCCTATTGTGGGTTATGCCACATCTGGACTTGTAGTCTTGTGTCCTATAAGGAAGTAGGATGAAGGAAGCCATGAGGACCAAGCCAGTAAGCAACATCCTCCATGGGGCCACAGTTTCCTGTCCTGTTTTAACTTCTTTCCTGACTTCCTTTGATGATAAAGTGTGATGTGGAAGCATAAGCCAAACAAACTCTTTCCTACTCAACTTGCTTTGGGGCCTGATGTTTCATCACAGCAATAAAAACTCAGTAAAAGTTCTTGAAAAGTGCCTCTATGAAGCCTCCCCCTGCAGCAGATGGGAATCAATAAAGAGACACATGGCCAGACATTGTGCAGAGAGTGAGAGAACTTGGATCACTAAACCAGAACTGGGATATCTTCATCAAGTCCCTCCCTTTAGAGCTCAGGGAACCCTGTGGAAGAGGAAGCAGAAAGCATGAGGGACAGAAAAGTTACATGACACCAAGAAAACAGGACTTTCTAAATCAACAAGAGCAAAGAGCTTATGAACTTAGAGACCAGGACAGATTGCATGGGGTCTACGCACATCTGCTCCAGCTGTGCCACGCACATGCATGGCTTTCAGTTTAGTCCTTTTGTAGGATTCCTGCACATAAGTGGCTCTCTGATTCTTGTGCCTTCTCTTGAACTCTTTTGTTGATTGGTTTGACTTGTCCAACTCTGACGTAACACATTTTGTTTTATATTATTATATTTTATTTTGTTATATTTTGCCATCTTCTTTTAGAATCCTGTTCTTTTATAATGAGAGACAAAAAAAGATGGATGGAAAAAGAGGTGAGGATGAACTTGGAGAAGCAGAAGGATGAGAAAACATAATCAGGATATATTATGTGAGAAAAGATTGTATTTTCCACAAAATGAGAAAGAAAGAAAGAAAGAAAGAAAGAAAGAAAGAAAGAAAGAAAGAAAGAAAGAAAGAAAGAAGGAAAGAAGGAACAAGGAAGGAAGGAAGGAAGGAAGGAAGGAAGGAAGGAAGGAAAGAAAGAAAAAAGAAAGAGAGAGAGAGAGAGAGAGAGAGAGAGAGAGAGAGAGAGAGAGAGAGAAAGGTGTCTGTAAACTAAGCAGTTTGTGCATGCACCATACATACAGCAGTTAAGCATACCTATATAAAGACAGGTAGACATTGAATGTTTCTTACCACAACAGTCTTTTGAGGACCCAAAGCTCACAGATGTGTTTGAGATGGCTGTGCTAGAAAGTAAAGAATTCATATCTCCCGTTTTGCTCCTTTAGCTTTTATTTTATTTTAAATAAAGGATTTTATGAAGCACAGACTATAGATGCAAATGACCTTGAAATCTAATGTTGATCTTGCCACTTGCACACTGAAAGTGAAAATTTCCTATCTTCTAAACACTGAGTTGGGGAAACAGTTCTGTAGATTTCATGACGTTTATAGAAAAATCAGACTATTTCCAATCCAAATACATCCCCAACTGAATGTATTGATCTACCAGATGATTTGCTCCTGTCAAGTAGTGTCTTTCCTAGGAACTGTCTTAATGTTTGTAATGTCAAATACTAACCATGGAAAATGGAAGATTCTGATTGGCATTCTAACATTTCTTTTGGGAAATCTGCCCAATATGCAGCATATGTTCAGTAGTCTGTCAGTTTAAACTTCGTATGGTTTATATACACTTGTTTCTCTGCTTAAAAGTATACAGTTCTAGTTTTAATGATTAATGTAACTAAAATTAAGCTTTAACACACATAATATATCAGTGTTTAATATACTATTTAAGAATATGCCTTTTTCCATAATCTTGAGCACTTTTGTCTTAGTCAGGGTTTCTATTCCTGCACAAACATCATGACCAAGATGCAAGTTCAGGAGGAAAGGGTTTATTGAGCTTACACTTCCATGTTGCTGTTCATCACCAAAGGAAGTCAGGACTGGAACTCAAGCAGGTCAGGAAGCAGCAGCTGATGCAGAGGCCATGGAGAGATGTAACTTACTGGCTTGCTTCCCCTGGCTTGCTCAGCCTGTTTTCTTATAGAACCCAAGATTACCAGCCCACAGATGGTACCACCCACAAGGGGCCTTCGGCCCTTGATCATTAATTGAGAAAATGCCTTACCGCTGGATCTCATAGAGGCATTTTTTCAACTGAAGCTCCTTTCTCTGTGATAACTCCAGCTTGAGTCAAGTTGACACACAAACTAGCCAGAACAACTTTATTTCATACTTAGTATTAAGCTGGACATAGTAAAGTTTAAAACAATCTCTAACGTATAAATTTCAAATAGATTTAACAGTGCTAAATATAATATCCATTTTATAGATTCTAATTTTCTAGGTCTCACAACAGGATAAGTTTTTCATTAATTCTTTGCCTCTGGCTCATCTAAAACCGTAATTCATTTTTTTTTTTTTTAAAGTTAACTGTTTAAAGGACTTGATTTAGCAACATGGTGAGCATCATATACTAAGAAGAAATTTTCATTGTTGCTTAGTTTTATAATATATTTGTACTTATTGTTGGAGACTTTTATACATGTATACAATGTATTTTCATCAAATCTGTCCCCACTCCCTTCCATTCATTCTCCTATGACTAAACATGGGAAACAATGCGACTTGTAATATTTTACTCTTACAGATTTATTTGTTCTCTCTCTCTCTCTCTCTCTCTCTCTCTCTCTCTCTCTCTCTCTCTCTGTGTGTGTGTGTGTGTGTGTGTGTGTGTGTGTGTGTATTTGTGGATGTCTGGGAATACATATGCAGCAGAATGCATGTAGTCCTGAGATGAGAGGACACTGTGTATGTTCCAGGGGCCAAACTGCATTCATTAGGATGGGTAGCAAATACCCTTCCCAACTGGGTCACCTCTGACATGAAATTGGCTTTTAAAGTCAAAGTCCATTTTCAATTAGAACATTATGTATAAATGATAATGATAATTTCTGTCTGAGGAAGTAGTTCAGTGGAAGTTTACCGAGCATACCAAATACTCTAAGCTACCTTTTTAGTATTGAATATTCACAAATAGTTACCTGTCTTGTTCAAGTTAATTTATTTAAATAAGTTAGAACGGATCTATCTTATTTCATCAGTGTTGTCATACAAATACATCAATCATAGAAGATTTGGAAAATTGTCTTTCATGTCTTCATCACCAATGCCACTTCCAACATTCTTATTTTGTAGCCAGAGATACATGTACAGAAAAATTCTAAATATGTGTGAAGAGGTAAAAAGGAGAGATCAGCAGATTAGTTTATTTGAATATCCAATGCATAACATTTATAGCCCTTGTCTATACCTTGTAATCTGTTCAGCATGAATGAAAAGAAATGAAAAGAGAAGCAAAACTAGTTGATTTTGTAGTTGATTTAACAGCACAGAAGTCTGCACTAAACAAGCAGACCCAAACAAGTCCACCTTTCCTGTATTTACTCTGGAAAAGTTGAACAGGTTTCCTCTTCTAGAGGAGATACTATGATATTCTTTCACTTCAAATTTCTAAATACAGACTTTTATTCCAGCAAGACTAGAGAGATCTCTTGATGGAGTAAGACACATGAGAACCACTTAGGAAGACAAGATTTAACGACGGGCATGTGAGTCTGCTTTAAGTGTCAGAGCTGGGGCAAAACAATGGCTGACACATTGGAGCAAAGGCTTTGCTAAGCAGCTGCATTCTGGATTCTCTATCTTTCCATCAACCGACTTGTTAAATATTTTAAAGAGATGTACTGGCATCATTGTAATTCGAATGTAGTCTACAAAGTGAGGAAATCAGTAGGGTACAAGGCTTACATCATCCCGGATGTAATGTTTAGTGATTTTTCTACTCAGGAAATTAATACTTATGTATAAAGAAAGCAATGTTTTGGCTAAACGTAGTAAATGTGAAGGTGTGAACAATAGAAAGAAGCTGAAACCAAGGAGTTCTGGAATATTTACCACATTCCTGGTACAATTTGATTGATCACACTGCTATTCTAACAAGTTCATAAGATAGGGTATTTCAAAACATTGGAATCATATCCCTCTCTACAGTTCCTCAGTGAACATCAGAGACTCTTATATACAATTTGGGCTCTTGCCTGACTTAAAGACATGTGTGTGTTCAGAGCACCAAAGGCATCTTCTCCAGTTTTCATACACCAATAAAACCCTACTATGGTTTGTGATTGATGTTTTTGAAATAGGGTTTTACTAGTATTGCTGGGTAGACTGAAAATAGTATCCTTCTTTCTTAGTCCCTTAAATCTTAGAAATTGAAGAAGGCTTAGCCACATCCGGGAACAAAGGTTGTGCTCTAAACCTCAGACCTGCACCTTTGCATTTCCTAGAACTCACTTCCATGCCTCAGGACATGTCCGCGCATGCTCATGGGCCTCTTCACACGTACCCTACTTGGCTGAACATTTCCACGTTTGTTCATAGATGTTTCATTCCTTCTTCCCTTAAGATTTATATGTCTCGTCAAAGGGATACAAATAGGAAAGGAAGAAGTCAGAATATCACAATTTTCAGATGATATGATAGTATACTTAAATGACCATGAAAATTCTACTATAAAATTCCTAAACCTGTTGAACAACTTCAGCAAAGAGACTGAATATAAAATTAACACAAACAAATCAGTAGCCTTCCTCTATTCAAAGGATAAACAGGCTGAGAAAGAAATTAGGGAAACAATATCCTTCACAATAGTCGCAAATAATATAAAATACATTGATGTAACACTAAGCAAACAAGTGAAAGATCTATATGACAAGAATTTCAAGTCCATGAAGAAAGAAATCAAAGAAAATCTCAGAAAATGGAAAGATCTCCTATGCTCATGGATTGGCAGGATTAATATAGTAAAAACGGCCATCCTGCCAAAAGCAACCTACAGATTCAATGCAATCCCCATCAAAATTGTAACTCAATTCTTCATAGAGTTAGAAAGAACAATTCACAAATTCATTTGGAATAACCAAAAAGCCCAGAATAACAAAAACTATTCTCAACTATAAAAGAATTTCTGGGGGAATCACCATCCCAGACCTCAAGCTGTATTACAATACAATAGTGGTGAAAACTGTATGATATTGGTACAGAGACACGCAGGTAGATTAATAGACTAGACCTGAAGACCCAGAAATGAACCAACATACCTATGGGCCCTTGATCTTTGAAAAAAGTGGAAAAAAGACAGCATTTTCAACAAATGGTGCTGGTTCAACTGGTAGTCAGCATGTACAAGAATGCAAATCAATCCATTCTTATTTCCTTGTGCAAAGCTCAAGTCCAAGTGAATCAAGGACCTCCACATAAAACCAGATACACTGAAACTAATAGAAGAGCCTTGAACACATGGGCACAGGGGAAAATTTCCTGAACAGAACACCAATGTCTTATGCTTTAAGATCAAGAACCAATAAATGGGACCTCATAAAATTGCAAAGCTTCTATAAGGCAATGGACATCGTCAATAGGACAAAACAGCAACCAACGAATTGGGAAAAGATCTTTACCAACCCTACATGCATAGAGGCCTAACATCCAATACATACAAAGAACTCAAGAAGTTAGACTTCTGAGAATCAAACAACCCTATTAAACCTGGAGTACAGAGCTAAAGAAAGAATTCTCAACTGAGGAATATCGAATGGCCAAGAAGCACCTAAAGAAATGTTCAACATCCTTAGTCATCAGAGAAATGCAAATCAAAACAACCCAGAGATTCAGCCTCACACCAGTCAGAATGACTAAGATCAAAAATTCAGGTGACAACAGATGCTGGCAAGGATGTGGAGAAAGAGGAACACTCCTCCATTGTTGGTGGGATTGCAAGCTGGTACAACCACTCTGGAAATCAGTCTGTTGGTTCCTCATAGAAGCAGGGGGAGGGGGCATGGGATATGGATTTTTTGGGGGAGAAATCTGGAAAGGGGATAACATTTGAAATTTAAATAAATAAAATATCCAATAAAAAATTTAAAATAAGAATATTATGAGAGATGGTACCTCAATTTTAAATCTACAACAGAAACATAATCTTAAAGATATTATAGAACCATCATAAATAAGGCCTACATATCAGTGGAATAAAACAGAACATGCAGATATTAATCCCAACAAATACAGTTACCTAAATTTTAACAAGATCAAAAATACACATTGGAGCAAAGACAAAATCTTCAGCAAATGGGGCTAAGAGAACTGGATTTCAACACACAGAGAAATGAAACTAAATCCCTGTCTCTCACTCAGCACAAAGATGAACTCTAAATAGATCCAGGGTATCAACATAAGAGTGGATATTTTAAACTTGCTAAAGAATAAAGTAGGGGAGTATACTTCAACTTATTGGAACAAATATAAACTTTTTGAATAAGATTCTCATGGTATAGGAAGTAAAAACAACAGCTAATAAATAAATGAGACCCTGTGAAATTAAAAAGGTTTTATATAATAAATGAAACTGTTAATTTATTAAAGAAGGTGTCTGCACAAAAATCTTTCTCAGTTATGTATCTGACAAATGATTAAGTTCTAGCCTATACATGGAACTCAAAACAGCAACATTATAAACACTAACGTAAGAATGGGGAAAATAGGATGAGTGGAAGGAAATAAGGGAAGAAGGAAGTAACATAATCATATTTTAAAGTTTTTGATAAAAATGAACTGTGCAACTGATTCTAAAACAAGAAACACAATAACTAGTGAACACTTAAAAAGTGTTCAGCATCTTTAGATATTAGGCAAATTTTGATTAAAATTGCTGTATGAATCCACCTCACCAAAATACAATTATACTGCTGACAGTCTCTTAAATGATGACCTGGGCCTTACCCAGACAGGCATTTGACCAGGAAAGCAGAAGGGTTGTTGCTGGGTAAACAAGCCTAAGCCGAGCATTCATCAAGAATCTCAGGGGCTGGAGAGATGGCTCAGCGGTTAAGACTGCTTTTCCAGAGGTCCCGAGTTCAATTCCCAGCAACCATATGGTGGCTCACAACCATCTGTAATGGGATCTGATGCACTCTTCTGTTGTGTGTCTGAAGACAGATACAGTGTACTCATATAAATAAAATAAATAAATCTCTTTTTAAAAATCTCATAATGCGTGTTTCAGGAAAGATACTACTTCCATATCTATCTCAGTCACTACCTCCAGTAAGGGCATCTAGTTTCTAATTAGCCCAAACAGCCCTAAACTGTTTAAAGTCCATCTGCTAACTCCAAGCTGCTCTGGCTAACTTACCCTCTCCCATGCTACCTTCCCCCCAAAAGCTGGAAGGCTTTTCCTGAGAAATTCTGTACTCTATTCTCTGAGATTGCCCAGTATATTGTTTTCCAATAAACTGTTCTCACAGAGTGATCTAGTTCTGTTATGTCACTGTGCCTCACTTATAAGAATATCCAAAATCAGAAATAAAAATGACAGAAAGTTGTAACTGTCATCTCAGAGGCTTGCTGCTGTATAAGCTGACCCTATTCTAGTCAGAGAAATGAAAGGTGTGTAATTCCAAATGGATCACATCAACACTTCATGGAAAGAATCATGGTGGGAACATAGGAAGGGATCTGGAGGTAAGAAATTGATATGAATCATGGGGAAATGCTGCTTACTGGCTTGTTCTCTGCCTCATATTTAGCTATGCTTTTTGTATAGCACAGGCCCATCTGCGTATGGTTGATGCCTCCTACAGTGGCTTGGGTCTCCAAAATCAATTAGCAATCAAGACAATGCTAGGCAGACCAATCTGATGGAGGCAGTTCTTCAATACAGGCTCCTCTTCTCAGGTGTCTCTAGGTTTATGCAAAATTGACTGCAGAATCTAACAAGGAAGATGTTATAGTCTACAACAGAAATACATGCATATCCATACTCATTGCACAATATTTGGGAAATGTGATCAACCAAGATGTCAATCAACTAATGAATGAGGAAAGAAAATACTACATATGTAGAACTGAGTTTTACTTAGTTGTAAAGAAACATTAAATTTATGGATAAATGGATAGAATTATAGAATAATCATAGTAGGTGTAGTGGTTTGAATATGCTTGGCCATATTAGGAGGCATGGCCTTGTTTGAGTAGGTGTGGCATTGTTCAAGGAAGTGTGTCACTGTGGCAGTGGGCTTTGAGACCCTCCTTCTAGTTGCCTGGAAATCATTCTTTTTCTAAAGACCTTCAGATCAAGATGTAGAACTCTCAGCTCCTCCACTGCCATGTCTGCCTGGACACTGCCTTGTTTCCACCTTGGGGATGATGGATAGAACCTCCAAACCTGTAAGGCATCCCCAATTAAATTTTGTACTTTATATGAGTTGCCTTATAGTACAGGGACTAGGATATTCCTGTGACAGGCCTGACCATGTTTTTGTGTGGAGAAATGCAGATTTGGGGACTTCAGATTTGGAGAGCAGTGGAATGTTTTAGGTGGGGCTTAATGGGTCATCCTAGAAGGAATATGGAAGACATATTGCCAAGGATGATATGAGCTGCGGAGGCATAGCTCCAGAAGTTTGAGAGAAGAAGAATCTTAGTATGTGGCCTAAAGTCTATCTGTGGTATTTTCGTGAGGAATGTGGTTGATTTTTGCCCTTGTCTGAAGAGTCTACCTGAGGCTGAGTGTAAGGTGAAGAGAATAAGATTAATTATATTGACAAAGAAAGTCTAAGAAAAACCAAGCATAGTCTTTGTCCTCTGGTTTATGCTCATGAAGAGACTTTTGATTAAGCATAGCAAACTTAGAAAGGAAAAATAAAAAAATGTTTGGTTAAAGTAATAAAGGAACACCAGAAATGTAATGGAGCTGAATTCTGTCTTCAGTGAGATAAATAAATTAAGGAAGTGGTGATCTCAGGGCCTGATCACACCCAGGTAAGCTTATTATTTTCATTTACAGTTGAACAAGGAATATTTATGTCATATTAGGTGTTATTATCTGGCTATTGTTTTCATTTGGACTTTTAATCTAGAATGAACTACAATCCAGAAATGGAGGACACACTCGTGATCCAGATCTTGATGTTAGAAAACACAGATTTTTGATCTGGGTCTTGATGAATAGTGGCTATGAAAATCTTAGGCTTAGCCATGATTGTACATACATTTAACTCCACCATTCAGGAGACAGAGCCAGACAGGTCAATCCATAGAGCAAGTTTCAGGACAGCCAAGCTTAGTCATAAAGTAGTAGGAAAACAGAAAGCTGGTGATGATGTAATAGAACAAGGGGGCCAGGTCCAGCTCCAGCAAGCAGCAGAACTTGGCCATTAGAGACCAAAATAGAAGGGACTCCTGGGACAATTGATGCTGGTTAACTTGGGCTAAGAAATTTGAAGCAATGAAGGGGATACCGGCATCACTACAGTAAAACCTTCTGGGAAGTGCTTTCTGAGAGTACAAAGAGGCTGTGTTCCAGAAATAGCCAAGATTGTGCCTTGTACTTCAGCTGGACTTCGTAATGTGTAAAAATGACCCAGCTGGTACTGGGTTTGAAGGCATGAAGATGTCATGGAAAGCAGCTGAGGCTTGGCATTGTAAGAGTCCAGGAAAGGCCATTGGTGAAGGTGCAGCCGTAATTGCAATTGACTGCCCAGAACTAAAGGGGTCATGCAAAGAAATTGAGGATTAATACCCTGAAGGAATTCTATGAGAGGCTGTAAGTGAAGCCTCATTGCAGCAGAAGACCCCAGCATATTGGAGAGGCCAATTCCATGGGATGATCACCAAGAACAGCCCAAGCAGTGGAGTAGATTCAACCAGAGCCTAGAGTGCTACAGAGGGTAGAGCTGGAGAAGTGATTCAAACCCTTTAAAGGAACAAAGAAGATCATGTGTGGATCTCAGAGACTGGAACAAGAAGCTCTAAAGTTGAAGTTGCCTTGGATAACCCAAGATGTTAGAGTTGCTGGAGTCATCATATACCTGCTAAGGGAACCTGCCAAACAGGAGTGGAACCTGCCTAAGAGAATAAAGTTTATTGCTGCTGAATTGTGCTGCAGTCAACAAGGCAGAAAGAGGCAGAAGATCTGAAGCACACTTTGACAGGAGATTTGGAGATGTAGAGTTTAGAGTTTGCCCACCTGGCTTTTGGTCTTGATTTACTCCAGTATTTTCTCACTGACATTTTGGAAAGGTAATATATATCCTGTGATATTGTAGGTGTGTGATCTGCTTTTTTACTTTGATTTTTATAGGAACTTACAGTTAAGTGATTGGATGAATCTCAGAAGAGACTTTGGACTTTGGAATTTATTATTGTTGAGACTGTAATTGACAATAAGACTTAAGAAGTTGGGCTAACTATATTTTGCATTATGCTATGGCTAGGCATGGCCCCATAGACTCATACATTTGAAAAAGCCTATGAGGGTCAGGGAGTGGAAAGTGGTGGTTTAAATATGCTTGGCCCTTGTTGCAGTAGATGTAGCCTTGTTAGAGGAAGTGTGTCACTGTGAGGGTGGGCTTTGAGGCCCTCTTCCTTGTTGCCTAAAGTCAGTCTTCTCATAATGGCCTTCAGATCAAGATGTAGAACTCCCAGCTCCTCCACCACCTTGCCTTCCTGGACACTGCCATGTTGCCACCTTGATGATAATTACCTGAACCTCTGAACCTGTAGTCAGCCCCAATTGGTTGTACGTTTTATGAGTTGCCTTAGTCGTGGTGTCTCTTAATGGCAATGGAAGAAACCCTAAGCCAGGGAAGAAAGACAAACCTTTTACGTTCTCTCATCTGTGAATCATAGCTTCAAATCTTTTGTATTCTGTTCTTCCTGGAGTTTGCATGGAGGTCAGGAAACTAGAAATTGGCCTGTAGTGGTAGATACCATAAGGAAGGATGGAATGACATAATACTATTCAGGAACAATGAAAGTAAGGAGAAGAGTACTGGAGTCGGAAATGCTCAAGTACTGAGTGGGTAGGTGATGGGGAAATAATGTGTTGGCAACAAGCTTAATAACAAGGAAAGGAAAATGTAAAGTTACAATGAAAACTATGCCCTTCAAACTATGAAAACATTCAATTAGAAAGGCAGGTAGAACAAAGATGATGTAAAAAGAAAGGAAGAAAATATTGTGTGTGTAAGTGGGAACAGAAGGACTGGGGAAATCAAATAATACAGAGACATAACTGGTCAGTGTGACCAATCTAAATAATGCTAAATGTTCAGTTTTTTATGAGTCATCTGTATCAAATCCCCACAGTCTAAGGCTCAGGAAACTTTATAGAAGTGTAGGAGGAGACTATGGAAGTGTTGGATCAATGGGATAAAAGCTGCGTGGATGCCTCTTCTGTACATGCTGTGGCTATTTAATGCATTAGTTCACCACAACTGTTGTAACTGTGGTTACTAGTATAAGACATGCACAAAACCAATCCAGCCCAAACTGCTGGTTACTCCTAGCCTTGGAGGTATCAATACACCCATGTATATATAAGCAGCACCAATTGACCTAGAAAGTTATAATTAGCAACAATGACAAAAATGTAGGGTATGAAGTTGAGATGGAGGCAGGGTGATGGATACTAGGAGTTGTAGGGGGTAAGATTGAAAGGATATGAGTAATGTCCCCTGTATAGATGTATGAAACATTTAAAGAAAAAAATGTTAATTTTTAAAAAGGTATTTCTTTGCTATATGCAAAAGAACACAATAAAGAAACCACAAAAAAAAAAAATGCTGTTCCTTTCAAGGGAATGTTTTTATTGTGGAAAAGAGAGAGAAATTATAAAAGGCATCTGAATGAATCCATAGTAAGGGAAAAATGTAGACCGGACATGGACAGTACTATGTGGGAGAGAAGAAAGAATAGTGTAATTTGGATTAAAGGAAGAATCACACCAAGTACAGTTTGCTAGGTAGGAACATGAAGCAGTTCAGGAGGTTGGCAATCAATATTCAAACTTATCTACCTAACCATGCCAGGCTTATTGTTGCTACTTGTTGATACACTCCCTAACCTAGCAAGTCTGATATGATATTTCAGTGATATCATGTTACCTGCTTTTCAGTCTTAGTTTCCCCCACCCCCAGTCTCTGTGTCACTCTATTGTCACACCTCTCTTATCCCTCTTCTCTCCCTTCAGCCACTGTAACATTTTATCTTGATTTTATCCCTAATATACATCATATTAGAGTATCAAAGAAGCCAAGATACTCGTGAAAGCACGGCTAAGTTGTAGGAAACCTGGGATTTGGACACAGTCAAATGCGGAACATTCACTCTTAATAACCATCTTCTACGACATCTTATCTATTCTAGCTTTCTATACCTGAACATAACTAACAGCTTCCCTGCTCATGAGCCTTGACAACGGGACACTGGCTTTGTTGAGCCATCAAAATCTTAAATGTTCAAAACCTTAGGTAAGGAAACACTAACAGAAGTCAGCACGGTGGACTTTTGTCTTCACCATAGTATCTTAATATATGATGAAGGGATTAAATAATATATGTGGATGAACTTTTTTAGATTCAAACCATCACACCAGATTTCTAATTCAATAAGAACATTTCATACAACCATCTCAAGATTCTTACAATGCTGCATAGGTATTTCCCTCTAGGTATTAATTTTAAGTTCAATGGGAGCACATAGGGGTTATCACTCAACTTTTTGGTGGTGGTGGGGAGACAATGGTTTTAATACTGTTTTATATCCTGACTTCAAGGAACATGTTTGATCTGTGTGAATACAATATTGCCTTGATGTTTGTTATATGAACTATTCTGAATCAAAGTAACTGCCACTCAAATAAAGATATATACAGAATGTTACAACACAGAATCATATTTTGTAGTCAAAGAAAAACTGAAAGCTAAGTGTGCAAAAGTTAAGTGGAAACATATTTTCTTTTACATTCTCACATTTTGAGTAGGAAAATCAATGGTTTTAATGTTTCAAATGTCGAGAATACACCTATTGTCATTATCATCCATAAGAATTAGAAACTGTTTACATATAATGTATATGAATGATAGTAATATAATTAGAGTATATAGAATATAGGTCTTTCTAATCTTCTTGTCTTTAGAAACTTGGAGTCTTACACAAATCTCTGAAGTGGGTAACATCTGAGTTGAGGTGATGTGTTGGCATGGCCTCTCCATTCAGATTTGTACTGATTGAGATATGGGATAAAGATTTTTACCAACTTGCATTAGAATTTTAGTGAATAAAATCTTTATAAGAACTTTAAAATATTTCTATTGATCAAATACACTCATTTTTAAGAATATAGTGGCATTAGAACAGGAGAATCTTGAACCTTCTGCCCTAAAGGAAGAAACTACACACTGGGTAAGCAGATTGATCTAAAGAATAGAGGAGTCTGAAGGGGTTGGGGTGGTGGCAAATGTATTGTCCTGTAAGGAAACTAGATAAATAGTGCAGAACATGATTAGCTACCTGCTTAACAAGTCAAGTGACAGGTATCAATAGTAAGTATAAATGAATCTAGAATTTGTGGCACATGTTAGAATCCAAACCAAATGGTGCTCAGGTCAAGCATATCTGCAGCTATGTTTCATTCCAGTCCAGAGCTAATTCTCTATACAGGTCCCACAGTATCCAGTTCTAAGTTATCAGGGACTTCCAGTGGCATAATTCTTATAATACAATTAATTAAATGAGTCCTTTTCCCAACTTCCTCCATTTCAGTGAGATCGCATATATCTACCTTGTGATTAAAGATCTCTGTCCCTTCTTCTGCTACCCAGAAGTAAGAGGCAATCTGGCTACAAACACAGAGTATGAACTACTCGTGAACTGCATGGCCTAGAATCTCCCTCCTTCTTCTGAAATCTGTCAGAAGAGGCTTCTATTCCACAACTTAAGCTTGAACTTCCATAAATCCCTTAAACAAAGAGACAACTGGCATTTATGTCTCTCTTGAGCCATAAACCTCAAACTTTTCATCATGTCTCTTGTGATGGTTTGCATATGCTTGACCAGGAGTGGCACTATTAAGTGTGGCCTTGTTGGAGTAGGTATGTCACTGTAGATGTGGGCTTTAAGACACTCATTCTAGCTGCCTAGAATCCAGTATTCTGCCAGCAGTCCTCAGATGAAGATGTCAACCTCTCAGCTCCTTCAGCACCATGCCTGCCTGGATGCTGCCATGTTCCCACCTTGATGATTAAATTAAAATTAAATGAAATACTTTGTTTGATTTTTCATATATTCACAATTGCCTCAGTATAATTTAATTTCCTCAAACCAATTTGCAATATAATATAAAAGGCAAGTTTGCCAAAAATTTCAATGTTCTTAATTTTTATTATGAAAGTTTAACACTGAAGAAAAGGACTTTGGGCACATGTGTCTCTTCACTGCTATCTCAGCCAACTGCTTACATTATGTTAATGAAGATATCATCAGTCCTCTACAATGAGCACAGGATGTAATTTTTCAGTAAACAGAAACAAAAGCCCATCAATTTTGGTATTTGTCAGTTGGTATTCTCTTAACAATAACAGCAAGGAGTAGAAAGAGCAAAGGTGAGAAATTTGTGGTTTTAAACTGTCTTATTTGGGGTGCTATTTGTGAGCTCATTGGTAAGGCTGGCTGAAGCAGGATTTCAAAGGCAATTAGGGTGAATCAGGCTGCAGAATATCCCTAAGGGCTAGTTTGAAGATACCTGCACAAGATGCTCTTTGTCTCCTCCTGCTAACCCTGCTTGCTGCCACATCTAGCAGCTGCTTTATTTTTGACAATTCGTCACTCCTGAAAAATGTTTGCAAGCAGTTTGGATAATTTCCAATTCATTCTTGCAGGAAATGAGGATTTGTTCCCTCACTTGGGATACCTGCTGCTAGGTTTATTCACTAATAAGCATGATAAATGTTTTAGCCTTTGATCAGTGCTAATTTAACAAGTAAGCTTCTCAAAAAAAAAAAGTCTTTGAGGCTCAGGGGCTCAAGGCAGCACACGAGTTGGAAATATGATTGATTGCATTGCTCTGAGAAATTTCCATAAAAAACTTTTTATCACACTGCTCTGTTCTAAACAATTAAATCAAAATGAAAGATAGTTACCCTCCAAAGAAGGACAGAGGTAGCTCAGCAAACGTTACAAGATATTATTTTTAAACTGGCTCAGAATAATTTTCCAAAGAAATAGTTTCCTTTCTTATCAACTTTGCCGCATATTAGTTTATCCACTGATTTTTTTTTAAAGAAGCATACCCTTGCTTACTATCTTCAAATGTCATTCTTTTCCCTTCCCTACCACTGCTCTAAGTAATATTTTAAATAAACTCTAGTGTGAGGTACATTATAGAAACAGAACAAAACAAGTGGAGAAGAAATGAACTCCTTGAGTTTGGATTCTACTAGACCAAAAGAGACTCAGGCATAATTTAATGCTGAAATAATGGAAAACTCTTGCCACTTGCTCATTGAAGAGCAGTTCACATAGCCATTAGTAGCCATGAAAGTAGACAGAAAAAGTGAATGGACACGGAAGTGACAGGTTGCTTGGCTCCATATCAAGTTCTGAAACCTCCCCAGCAGGTAACTATAAAGATTGCCCACAGTAAAAAAGGATTAGGTTTATGGTTTATTATGTAGTAATGCTGATGATACTGTGGATCTTAGGTGAGTTCTTAGTACACTGAATCATGTGTCATAAATTGTATTTCCAGTGGTTTTCAAAATATCTAATTGTTGAAAAGTGAAGGAAGTAAAAGTAAATAAGTCACTGCAGATGACATGCAAATGATCTACTTGTCACTGATTTTATCTTTATGTTGTTCCACTTTCATCTGACACTACTAGGTGAAATGAGGAAAATTACATTTATCGTACTTTTATATGTAACTCTTTTCTATTATCATTAAAAAATATATACAATATATTTATTCATATTCTTCTCTTCTCCCAATTCCTCAGATTTACCTTACCTCTCAACATAACCAAGATTTTGTTCTTTTTCAAAAAAATTCATAAAATATCTGTAAATAAATATTAGAAAATTGGCAGAATTAATATAGTAAAAATGGCCATCCTGCCAAGAGCAAACTACAGATTCAATGCAATCCCCATCAAAATTCCAACTTAATTCTTCATAGACTTAGACAGAGGAATTCTCAAATATATTTGGAATAACAAAAAAACCTAGTATAGCAAAAACTATTCTCAACAATAAAAGAACTTCTGGGAAATCAGCATCCCTGACCTCAAGCTGTACTACAGAGCAATAGTGATAAAAAAACTGCATGGTATTGGTACAGTGACAAGCAGGTAGATCAATGGAATAGAATTGAAGACCCAGAAATGAATCCACACACCTATGGTCACTTGACTTTGGACAAAGGACATCAAACCATCCAGTGGAAAAAAGACAGCATTTTCAATAAACGGTGCTGGTTCAACTGGCAGTCTACATATAGAAGAATGCAAATTGATCCATTCCTATCTCCCTGTACAAAATTCAAGTCCAAGTGGATCAAGGACTTCCACATAAAACCAGATATACTGAATCTAATAGAAGAGAAAGTGGGGAAAATTCTCTAACACATGGATACAGGGGAAAAGTTCCTGAACAGAACACCAGTGGCTTATGCTCTAAGATCAAGAATCAACAAATGGGACCTCATGAAATTGCAAAGCTTCTGTAAGGCAAAGAACACCGGCAATAGGACAAAATGGCAACCAACAGATTGGGAAAAGATCTTTATCAATCCTACATCCAATAGAGGGCTAATATCCAATATACACAAAGAATTCAAGAAGTTAGACTCCAGAGAACCAAATAACCCTATCAAAAAATGGGAAACAAAGCTAAACAGAGAATTCTCAACTGAGGAAACTCAAAGGGCCAAGAAGCACCTAAAAAAATGTTCAACTTCCTTAGTCCTCAGGGAAATGCAAATCAAAACAAATCTGAGATTCCACCTCACACCAGTCAAAATGGCTAAGATCAAAAACTCAGGTGACAGCAGATGCTGGCGAGGATGTGGAGAAAGAGGAACACTCCTCCATTGCTGGTGGGATTGCAAGCTGGTACAACCATTCTGAAAATCAGTTTGGCGAACCCTCAGAAAAATGGACATAATATTACCTGAGGACCCAGCTATAGCACGCTGGGGCATATATCCAGAAGATGCTCCAACATGTAATAAAGACACATGATCCACTATGTTCATAGAAGCCATATTTATAATAACCAGAAGCTAGAAACAAACCAGATGTCCCTCAGCAGAGGAATGGATACAGAAAATATGGTACATTTACACAATGGAATACTACTCAGCTATTAAAAACGATGACTTCATGAAATTCTCAGGCAAATGGATGGAACTTGAAAATATCATCCTGAGCAAGATAAGTCAGTCACAAAAGAACAAACATGGTATGTACTCACTGATAATTGGATATTAGCCCAAAAGTTCGGAATACCCAAGTTTCGCTTCACTGTAACCGTTGGACTGAGTGTGAGGTCCCAAATGGAAGAGTTGGAGAAGGGACTGAAGGAGCTGAGGGACTTTGCAGACCCATGGAGGGAGCAACAATGTCAACTGGCCTGATCCCCCTCGTGCTCCTGGAGACTGGATCACCAACCAAAGAATACACATGGAAGGACCCATGGTGCTGGCCACATATATGGCAGAGGAGGGCCTTGTTGGACATCAGGGGGAGGAGAGGCCCTTGGGCCTGAGGGTGTTAGAGTCCCCAGTATAGGAGAATGCAAAGGAGGGAAGGCAAGAGTGGGTGTGTGGGTGGGTAGGGGAATACCCTCATAGAGGCAGGGGGAGGGGGAGGAGATAAGGGGTTTCCAAAGTGGAGACCTGGAAAGGAGGAAACATTTGAAATGTAAATAAAGTATCAAAAGATAAAAATTAAAAAATAAAAATTAAAAAAACTAGTTATGTAAAAAAAAATTAGAAAATTGTGTGGAATTAAGTGTATGTATGAAAAGTCTAAGGACAGAACTTTGTGGACTTCATTCTGCAGAACAGGAGAGGAGATAGAAAGAAGACCGATCCATACAAACCGTTCTCCTTCATATATGCTTTACAGAAAAATGGCAGCATTTATCATTGCTAAAGTGTTTGCTCTAAAATAAATCATATCAGTCATTAAATTTATCATATATTATGTGATAATTATTATAAACTGTGGATAGAAATTGATGAACTGGTAAAGGAGGGAAATTCTCAAAATTTATCTTTGTTTCTTCATTGCTATGATAATATTTAACATTTACCCCTTGAGGGTAATATGAAAAAATCTGATGGCAAAATTATATAACAAGTTCAAACTATATGAATATTTGTATATTTCTAAGATAATTGCCCCAATACTTGCCATTTCTATATGTGACGGTCAAGATGGCCTGTAGAAAATATTCCACAATTAGACTATTCTAAAATTAGGAATGTCCTGGATATTAAAATGATATTTTGAAGTGATGTGTAACAAAGAAAGACTTCAATTAGTAACTACAAACATGATAATTGTGCAAACATAGTTCATTACATTTACTTTCATGAACATTATAGACATGAGAAAAATTTGAGTTAGATAACATTTTGTCTACACAGAATACATGGCATGGTTCACTGTTGGCTATGGAGGCTCACGGTTACATATCTGGGAAGGTAGTCAGAAATGATACTGAGAACAGATAAAAATTCTAAGCTCTGAATGTCACTCTTGATTTCTATTGTCATTAAAATATCTATGAAAATGTTGTTTCAGCTTTTCTCCTTGCTTTTTTCACAAAAATCTCCCAAATAAAGTTGATTCATATCAAAAACATATAGATCAGTAGTAAAGTATCAGTGTTGTTATGAAAAACTTTCAAATTAGAGAAACAAATTCAAAACAAAGAGAACATTGAACTAGGATTTAGGGATTTAGGATAAACTCTGAAGGCATATCACCCCTAACTTCTTGTCTTAGTCTCCAAATCTTTATATTCAAGCCTCAGATAGGGATTTTGTATGGTTTGGTTTTGTGATATGCCACATACTGGAGACATCTGGGAAAAGTAAACTTTCATTGAGGAATTGCCTTCATTAGATTGGAGTACATGGCATTTTCTTTATTGATAACTAATGAAGGAGAGTTAAGCCCACTATGATCAATGACCACTTGGTCACCTAGGCTGTATATGGAAGGTAGATGGGAATCCAGGGGAAACAAAACAGTAAGCATAGTTTCTTTTTGTCTATGCTTCAGTTCCTGCCTCTAATGTCCATCCTTGAGCTCCTACCTTGTCTTTTCTTAATGAAGAACCATAACCCATAAACAGAAATAATCATTTTCATGCCAGTTGATTTTGTGAATGTCTTATCTCAGCATCAAGCAAATAAATTAGAACAGTAATTCATCACAGACAGTATTTTTTTAATTATTTATTTATTTTTTGATACTTTATTTACACTTCCAATGTTTCCCCCTTTCCAGGTCTCCTCTTTGGAAACCCCCTATCTCCTCCCCCAACCCTTGCCTCTATGAGGGGATTCCACCTTCCACCCACCCGCCCACCCACACCCGTATTCCCACCTTGACATTCCCCTTTACTGGGGCCTCTAACACCCCCAGGCCCAAGGGCCTCTCCTCTCCCTGATGGCCAACAAGGCCCTCCTCTGCCACATATGTGGTCCGAGCCATGGGTCCCTCAATGTGTATTCTTTGGTTGGTGGTCCAGCCTCCAGGAGGACCGGGGGTCGGGCCAGTTGACACTGTTGCTCACTCCATGGGACTGCAAACTCCCTCAGCTCCTTCAGTCCCTTCTCCAACTCCTCCATCTGGGACCTCACTCTCAGTCCAGCGGATACTGTAAAGTGAAACTTGGGTATTCCAAACGTTTGGGCTAATAGCCACTTATCAGTGAGTACATACCATGTTCATTCTTTTGTAACGGAGTTACCTCGCTCAAGATGATATTTTCAAATTCCATCCATTTGCCTGCAAATATCATTAAATCATTGTTAATAGCTGAGTAGTACTCCATTGTGTAAATGTACCACATTTTCTGTATCCATTCCTCTGCTGAGGGACATCTGGGTTGTTTCCAGCTTCTGGCTATTATAAATATGGCTGCTATGAACATAGTAGAGCATGTTTCTTTATTACATGTTAGAGCATCTTTTGGGTATATGCCCAGCTTTTAGGTCTTGGAATGTTTTGTGGTTGAAAGATGAAGAATTCAGTTTTCATCTGTGGCCTCACTAATAAGTGGATATTAGCCCAAAAGTTCGGAATACCCAAGATTCATTTCACAGCAATTGTTGGACTGATCATGGGGTCCCAGATGGAGGAGTTGGAGAAGGGACTGAAGGAGATGACGGAGTTTGAAGCCCAATGGAGGGAGCAACAGTGTAAACTGGCCAGACCCCTGGTGTTCCCAGAGACTGGACCACCAACCAAAGAATACACATCTAGGGATCCATGGTGCTGGCCACATATGTGGCAGAGGAGGGCCTTGTTAGCCATCAGTAGGAGGAGAGGCCCTTGGACCTGAGGGTGTTAGATGCCCTAGTATAGGGGAATGACAGGGAGGGAAGATGGGCATGGGTGGATGGGTGGGGAAATACCCTCATAGAAGCAGGGTGAGAAGATATGGGATAGCGCTGGAAAGGGGAAAACACTTGAAATGTAAATAGAGTATCAAAAAATGTATTCACACACAAAAAAAAGAAAGGTAAAAGGTTTTCAAGCTTTGTTCTAACCTATTAAGTGTTCATTGCTTACTATGTTGTTTTGTTTATTCATGTGGTATCTTGTACTAAGAAGCTTTGGAAATAACACATTAATTTTACTAAGCCAATTGATAGGAGCTTTAGAATCAGCAGAGGAGAAGGGGAAGGGGAGGAGGGACGGACTCTGTGAGGGGTAGCATGGGGGAAAGTGGTTTGGATGTAAAAACATAAAAGGAGAAGTAGCACACCTTTTTAAAAAAGAATAAGCTATGATTAATAAGAGACTAGCATCACTGAGACAAAATATTCTAGAAAGCATTTTCTCAGGGTCAATATATAAAAGTCCAGACAGGGTCAAGGCTGCGTTTCAATGTGGGAACTGAAATTGGTGGTGTACAGGAGTCTCCTACATACTTGGTAAGCCCCACTCTCAGGAGAGACACTGTCTCAAAAGGAAGGAGACAGCATTCCTAAGGAACAAAGTAGGGTCTGGTCTCTGACCACCAGATCTACACATACACCTACATGTATGTATTGATAAAATCAAACAAACACAAACAAGAGAAGATGACATAAATATGAGATTGTGTGCGTGTGTGTGTGTGTGTTTGTAGGGAGGGAGGGAAGGAAAGAGGGAGGGAGACAGAGATGAGAGAAAATCTCACAAATCTTAAGTGTGTTTTATTTTAAAAATTATATTAACTATGAAAACATTTGAATATCCATCCATTCTAAATCAATACATTATTATTATTATTATTATTATTATTATTATTATTATTATTATTATTACTTGCAGACATGGAAATAAGTGCACATGTTCATCTCCCACATTGTACCATACTTTCTGAAACATGACATTTCCTGCAGCCCTTGAACGTTTTACAGGACTTTTCATCACATTCAGTGGAACAAGGTTCTCAAGTCCAAAGCCTTGGCAGAGTCTGCTTGCCGCAGAACACCTGTAGACATTACAAGTTGTAAGTCTGTGGCTGTAACAAACATCTTCTGCCATATTCTGCATTGTATTCACTTGTTGATTGAATGATTTATTTCTGTTGGCTTCACTTCTTGGCTTTGTCTTCAAAGATAATCACTTCCTTTGTCATTGAGTAATGTAAATAAGATTGTGTGCAGCATGCCTGTATTGTGACTTTGATTGGCTTTATGTTTTATAAACCGCAAGGAGCATGAAGAATGCTGACATGTGACCTTGAAAATGGCTCAGTGGTTTTAGAACATTCTCTTGCATAGGACCAGAGTTTGAATCACATTATCCACATTGGGTTGCTCACAACTGCTGCCTGTAACTCGTGTCCTAGGACAATTATGACTCTGCCCTCTACAGGCAGTGACGCTCATATACACAGAGATCCCCACCCCACCCAACATACACATACTCTAAAATAAAATAAATCTTAAAAAGTAAAAGCTTATATGAAGATATTCTAATTACAACAAAACTAGAGACAGGAAGATGATTTACTCCGACATGACAATAGGTCATATTAATTACTGATATGTCCTCACGCATATCACCCAATAAAATAGATCCCAACTTCTGAGCCTTAGAACTCATTAACAACAATTTTTAGTAAAAATATTGTACAATTATATTTTTCTTAAAAGGATCAAAAGGCTATGTTTCCCATGCAGTGTTTCAGGAAGACTTGATGTTTCAAAGGAGAGGAAAAGGAACAGTTTTATTTCAATCACTAGAGAAACAGCTCTTTGACAGTTTGCCTCTGAGCCTTAATTTACACTAGCAACTTTCATATGATTTCAATTTTTGATTTGTATATAGTTTTTAATTTGCTAAGTATAAATTTGGATAATAATATACTAATTTATTCTAATTGTGTCAATACACTCAGCACTGGTCTTTATGTGGTACAATATTCACTTTTTTTTTTTTTTTCTTTTTTTTTTGGTTTTTCGGGACAGGGTTTCTCTGTGTAGCCCTGGCTGTCCTGGAACTCACTCTGTAGACCAGGCTGGCCTCGAACTCAGAAATCCGCCTGCCTCTGCCTCCCAAGTGCTGGGATTAAAGGCGTGCACCACCACTGCCTGGCAACATCCACTTTTATAACAATTATTATTTTAGTTTTAATATCAATGATCTTTCTAATTTTTATATTATTTTCCCTCATTATTTAAACATCTCCTATGTACTTTAGCATTAAAATAAATATGTTGGTGAGGCGCTAATAAGAATCTGGGAGGAGTTGGAGGAGTAGAAACCATAATAAGAATATATTGTGTTAAAAAGCTCTATTTTCAATAAAAAGAAAAGGAAAAATGATTTTTATGATCCATATTATTGATCCAACAAGGAGTACAAATGAGTTAATCCCAACAGTCTTCCGCAAAGTTTCTGTATAAAACAATCCTCTCTTTTATCTTTCTTCATTTTCTATCTATGAAACTTTTAAGAAGTTTATTCTAGTCTCCCTTTTAGGTATAGAAAGCTTAGCTTTCTTCCATATGTCTTCTGAGTTCACTACTCCGTGAAAGGGTTTTGAAGTCTATTAATGACATCAGAAATCGACCAATCTTGCACCCAAACTGCTTCTGATCTTATCTTAAGTATTTTTTCCCATTTGCTATTTCCTTGCTGCGACAGTCAACTTCTAATATTGTACCATTGACTCTGGATTTTCCTGTTTTCTCCTCATCTTTCTGAAAAGAAAAAAAATCTATCTCAATGGATGCCTCATATTCTTAAGTGTTTTAAAACAGAATCTTTATAAGCATTCACTCTCAGAGTGTTGGCAATCTCACTGGATCAACAATTTTCCCTCTCTGTATATAAAATCCAATTAGTTGTAACAAATTCAGATGGCTGAGTATTAGGATTCTACTTTTAATCTCTTTTTCAGTGCCACCTAGTTTCATTATCCAAAGACTACCTGTAGCCTCCTCTTCCAGAACGGATTCTGGGCATCTTCACAAAAAGTGCTTTCTTATCTCTGGGGATGTGGTGAGGATCCCAGTCCTTTCACACTAACCCTACCCAGGCTTGCCACTTGTAGTCCTGTTATTACTCTTTTGCCACTTCCGCCATCCAATCTGTGATTATTCATGGCCAACTCTACTTGACTGGATGATTCTACTTATTGTTCCTTTCTATTTACATTTTTCTCTATTATCGAATCATATTATTTTATAAAACTTTACTTTTTAATTATTAGAATTCTTTCCAATGGTATATCTGTATGAACATTTCTGATATGTTAATTTATGGTTGAAAAATGCCAAGGCTCTTTGCTGTGAAAGAAGTAAGAATACTTCATATGTCCTTTGGTATTACTCCAAAATATTTTCACAACCCCTCTGTCTATTTGAATTTTATTCTTTCATGATGTATTCTATGTGTCCTTTATTCCCCAAATCTTACTATTTAGCCCACCTGTCGTGTTACTCAAAATCAAAATAAAATGTTCTTCAGTCAAGACTTTTTCTAAAAGTTGTCATGGAATATGTCTCCTTATCCTGTAAGACACCATTTACATTGTGTGTATGTGTGAAACTTCTTACATTTTAACACTGTATTTCTTCAAGTCCTTGACTTGTATCATGATATCTCATACAGATAATAGATAATTAAATGCTATGTGGAGAAATTTGCCTGAATAAGGCACTGAAGGTATAAAATATATGTGAAGAAAAGTATGTTTTAAATGATGTATTATAATGATATCTGACTTTTCTAACCAATAGTATAATTTTATCTTTGAAATTGCTTTCTAATTGCTAGTGGACTGAACAAGTTTAACCTACAGACCTTTCCAGGCAAGCAAGCCCTCCACAATTACAGTATGTAGAGGCACAAGACATCTGATGAGACTCATTACATAGTGTTCTAGAATGTTCGTGAGACACTCATCAGCTATGTGGCAAGGTGGTCAATCTCACTGTAAAGGCTCATTGATACCAGATGCTGTAGAATACACAAGTCTCTAAATTTTAATGAATTAGACACATATAATGAATAGCATTATAGTTTGTTTCAATGACAGCCTTGCTGGAGTAAAAAAACCTGCAGATCAGTACTTTACAGTGGATCTCTTCTTACAAGCAGCCTTCCTAAGGAGTGACCTTCATGGTGGGCTTTGTTCCAGCCAGCATCCAATAAGAAGCAAGTGCAATACAACATATCTTTAATTGTCTGATGGTGACAATAGTAAGGCTTTCCTGTGTACAGATCTGCATTATCTCTGTAAATGCTAAAGTTTCACTTTACAAAGGCCAAGCCTTTTGATTTCCCTCCACCAAATAATAGTTCATTTTTGCTGAGAACAAGTGTAAGATACAATGGTTCTCAAACATTAAAGAGCATCACAGTTACTTGATGAGCTTTGTTAAAATGCTTCATAGAAGAAAGCAAGATAGAAAATCTGCCTAAGATCCAGGAACTTGCTTAACTAGTAAGCAATGGATTCAGGAATAACACTTTATAACTCATTGCTCCAGTCCTTGTATCTTCATAGAGAGTTTCTGCCAGGAGCCATCAAGGAAAAGCTAAAAACTAGCAGGTGATCTTCCTGAGATGGTTCTACCATAGACTGTTAAAGTCAATGACAAAATTGCTTCTTTAGGCAAGGCCAAGAAGAATTTCATTTTAGAAAAGATTCCTGCTATTAATATGCTTTTCCTGTTATTATTAAATATATATACCAAATACTAAATATTAGCCCACTCTTTTTGAGCAGATCTCTACAGAACAACAAAGATATACTGTCTTCACTGATGCTATATAAGCAAATAGATAATTTCTTAACTCTTAATGGTGATATCATAAGAATTCCTAAAATTGTATTAGTAATTATTATGCTCTTTTATAATGTAATGAGTTAATTGCTTCTGAGATAGCAAAAAGGCACTATAACTTTGAGCACACTTCAAGGGGTTATAAAACCGTTAACAAAAGGTCATAAAAAGGGAACTATTTACTATAGATGCAAGGACAGAAGATAAAATAATTATCTGGGTTGGGTTTATCTACACCAAACTTCAATGATATCTTAGTTATGGTCTTTTACTCTCCATGAACCTGCAGAGCTTGTGACAGATGATGAATGTTTAGCCAGATAATTACTCTCTTTTATTTATTGATTGATTGATTGATTTATTGATTGATTGATTGATTGATTGATATTTTATTTACATTTCCAATGTTTCCACCTTTCTAGGTCTCCTCTTTGTAAACCACCTATCCCCTGCCCCTCCCCCACCTCTCTGAGGGAATTCCACCTCCCACCCACCCACTCACCCACTACCATATTCCCACCTTGACATTCCCCTTTACTGGGACCTATCCTCCCCCTGATGGCCAACAAGGCCCTCCTCTGCCACATATGTGGTCCGAACCATGGGTCCCTCGATGTGTATTCTTTGGCTGGTGGTCCAGCCTCCAGTAGGACCGAGGGGGTCGGGCAAGTTGACACTGTTACTCCCTCCATGGGGCTGCAGACTCCCTCAGCTCCTTGGTAGGATTGCAAGCTGGTACAACCACTATGGAAATCAGTTTGGCGGACCCTCAGAAAAATGGACACAATACTACCTGAGCACCCAGCTGTACCTCTCCTGGGCATATACCCAGAAGATGCTCCAACATGTAATAAAGACACATGCTCTACTATGTTCATAGCAGCCATATTTATAATAGCCAGAAGCTGGAAACAACTCAGATGTCCCTCAGCAGAGGAATGGATACAGAAAATGTGGTACATTTACACAATGGAGTACTACTGAGCTATTAAAAACAATGACTGAAGGAAATTTGCAGGCAAATGGATGGAACTTGAAAATATCATCCTGAATGAGGTAACTCAGTCACAAAAGAACGAACATGGTATGTACTCACTAATAAGTGGATATTAGCCCAAAAGTTCGGAATACCCAAGTTTCACTTTACAGTAACCGCTGGACTGAGAGTGAGGTCCCAGATGGAGGAGTTGGAGAAAAACAGATAATTACTCTTAATGGATATGCAGGTAAACATTTTCTGTTGTAAGCTTATTCAATTTCTGATTTAAATTTATGTTTGAACTTCTAGTGAACTTTTGTAAAAATGAAGATGGATACTTGGAAAATCCATGTGATATAATCTCCTAGGAAAGGTACAAAAGAGTGGGAAAGATTACACTGACAGATATTAACATTGGAGGCATAACATTGAAGAGATATCATTTGGGAACAGAGCATTGGGAGTAGGGCCTTGGGAGCCAGGTCATTGTTACATCAGAGCAGGATGAAAGAACAAGATTAGAAGGGGAATGCAGAGTGGAATAACATAGAAATAATAAGGAAACATAAAATATTAAGATAGCAATATGCACAATGCAAAGGACAAGAGGAAAAAAGAAGCTGAAGAGGAAGCAGAAGGAGCAGGCAGGCTTCTCTTTAGCATGGGACAGAGCTGGTCTTTTCTTAACAGCAAGGCAGGCATATTCGTTCTAAATAGAACAAAGCTTTCTTGCAAACTTTGTTTTAATTCATTTAGCAATAGAAGGGTAGAAGCTTTTTCTTTCTCTATGTAATAAAGATTGGAGCTCATTTTTCATCCAGAATGAGGGAATTTTTTCTGCACTGGCACTTGGTCTTTTGCTCATAGTATAGATGTGTGTGTGTAAGTATGTGACTATGAGATAGTATGTAAGTAGGACCCAACTGATTTGAATAGAAATGTATAAATGTGTGTGCAGGAGTCTGTATATGAATTTATGTGAGTTTAATCCATATTTGCTTGTGTAAAATTTTTCCTTCTGTAAATGTGGTGACTCTCTTCTCCTGAGTCAATAGAAGTTTATTGCTCCAACTCTTGCCCTAGCCTGACAAGTGTGAGGCACCTGGACAAGAGGGAAAAGGCTCTAGCAATTAATCCTTTACTTAATCCTGTTTTACAATGAGGTGCTAAATATCAGAGACTGTAGTTTCTGGCCTCAAGGGAACTCAGGCAGGTCAGCTACAGTAGCAAAGTGACTTCAACTTAAGATAGGTAAACGTTTTATTATTATACAGCAACCCTAAATATCTTGTAAGACCAAGTTTTACCCGAAGCTATTCCCCCTTTGCTGCCCCAAGAAGAACCAAAGAAGAAAGAACAGCTGGGACTGGCCCCCAACAAGTTTCATCGTTCCCACCCCTGATGTCTGCCATCCAAAAAACATCCATTGAAAGCTAATTGTGGGGATTTTTCATGCAGGTGATCCAAAGTTGAAGGCCTTCTGTACCAGTCCCATTTATTCAATGGTTACTTTCACTAGAGATTAGGAGGCGAACCTGAAGCATGGTCATAAGTGCAGGTAATGACCAAGAGAGCGAAGTAAAATACTGAAATGTTAAACCTCAGTAAGGCCCTTTTACTTACTTTATATACATGTAAATGGAAGCTTATCGTATGTTCAAATAAATCAATACCTTCCATATTTTATCCTTTATATAATAGCTATTAACAGTAAAGACAAGATGCAGTTATCATCTTAGTAGAAATTTATAGAAGCAAATCCCCTTAGGACAGTGGATTTTCTTTCCTGGAGGATTCCCAAAAATGTAGAATTAGGTTTTGAGGTCACTGAGAACATTTTTTTTTATGTGGACAGTGTGACATCTTCCCTTTTCATTTTGTTTACAATGAAGTAACAGTTTTGTGCCACCATGTACTCCCACCATGCTAGGCAGTGTGGCCCCAGGTCCAAAACAGTGAAGACAACTCTCCATGTACCCAGATTTTAAAAACTATGAACCAAGCATATCTTTGTTTCCTTATAAGAGAAATCCTACAGATGTCTGTTACAATGCTCAAAAAAGAAATAGCATAATAGAATAGTGAGAGTTTCATTTAAGCTCAACACCATAAGAATGACACAAAGCATATGTACACATGTATGTGTCTGATGTATATTCACTAATTAAATATACATATTCATCCCCACATAGATAGGTAGGTGATAGGTGAATAGAAAGATTGATAGATAGATGGTTGACAGTTTTAGTAAAAACTTGTTTTAGTATAGTTATACCAGTGATGATTGGGACACTGTAGCTGTGATGTCAATGTTTCAAACCTAGCTTCAGTGCCCAGTCTATTTGTGATATAGACTAGTGCTTTAGCACCTTGATAATGCTAATATGAATACGCAGTCAGTTAGCATCTAGAAAAACTCTGCCAAGCAAATAGAAATTAATATAAAAGTGTTTTAAAATGAGAAAATGTGCATATATACATATTTTTCAAGATGCAATCACATATCTTCATATTATTCTTTGAAATTCCAATTTAATTTTGAAAAAATGTTCTTATTTGATTTTCTTTTTTAAGAGAGCTGAAAACTACCTGTACCACTGCCTACAGGTGCCTCGATAAATACACAGAATTGGTTCCCATTAATCTTTGGTAGGCTCGAATTTTCTGTTTTTAGCTTAGAATGTGTGTCTACTGAAGTCAAATTGTCAGGGAAAAGGAAAAGCAAAATAAAATCATCATTTTCCTGAGCCTCTGCTCGTCATGCAGAGTAATCCTGAAATAATTCCCCCTTCTGCCCAAATGGAAAGGGGAAAGTTTAGAGGGCTGCTTTCATTATTTTTTTTTACATCCATCTTTCTATCCTTTTTTTCAAGTCCCAGTCAGACCCCTACACTGAAATCCCGAAATACATCGGGCTGATGAAAGGCAGGGCTGATGTGGGACTAAATCCTCACATCTCTCCTCTCTTCAGAATCCCCTGCGAGGCTTCTGGACCACGCGGTCCTTCTTTAGTCCCTTGAAGAATTTGGCTTCACAGTCTGAAGAATGATATTGAGGGAACAGCGAAGTTTTTAGAGTATAATTTAAGTCCAGTCTATATTTCCAAAACTATCATATCAGACAGCAAAAACGGCTTCATTTCTAACTAGAAGGCATTTTTTTTTGTTTCATTCAGACAAGAAGTTTATTAATGCTGCAATAGGCAGTAGAATGTGCTCTGCTGAAATAAGAAGGTTCAGCCCAACCAGACAAACCAAGGTGTCTACCTTCAAAGGTTTCTGAGAAGGAGGAAGCAGGCTCAATTAATATGTGACCTATGTTCTGTGACCCAGTTAAGGGAGCTGAGCATATGTTACTTAAGTTATTTGATAGGAGTCTCTCTTTGTCTATATGGGAGAATAGGTGTAACTTTAATTTCTTCGAATCCTACTTTTTTTTTTTTTTTAATTTTTATTTTTTTATTTTATTTTTTTTTTTATTTACATTTCCGATGATTCCCCTTTTCTTTGGAAACCCCGTGTCCCCTCCCCCTCCCCGCCTCTGTGAGGGAATTCCTCCTCCCACCCACCCACCCACCCATTCCCATATTCCCACCTTGACATTCCCTTTTACTGGGGCCACTAGCACCCTCAGGCCCAGAGTCCTCTCCTTTCTCCCTGGTGGCC
>CM052703.1:39232694-39305868 GCA_028551405.1 Uromys caudimaculatus
TTGATCTTAGAGCATAGGCCCCTGGTGTTCTGTTCAGGAACTTTTCCCCCGTACCCAGGTGTTCGAGAGTTTTCCCCACTTTCTCTTCTATTAGATTCAGTGTAACTGGTTTTATGTGGAGGTCCTTAATCCACTTGGATTTGAAGGCATTTTAATACACACTTTAAGCTAGCAGATTAGTGAGAACAGTCATGATTTTTGCTGAGTGCTCAACTTCTAACTTTGTTAGAGTTTATAACCGCAGACAACTTTGGGATCAAGAGGTTTAAACTCAATTAATGAAATCATTTTAATTATGGAGTTGAAATGGCATGTCAGATTAGATACGTTTTGTTTCTCCCTAAGTTTTCTTTTTTGAAATCTATTTCTGTGGCTCCCAGAACTAAATTAATTCTTTGATTTAGCTTTCAGTTCCTGGGTAGAACTATGGCCTTCACTACACTTTGTAAACCCTTGTGGTGGTTTTCATGATAAAGCCCTTCCCTCACATTCTCACTTCCCCTCCTCCTGTCTTGTCTCTGCCACTTGATGCTTGCTCCTGAGTTGGTGGCCCTGTTTGGAGTAGCTTAGGAGCTGCAGCCTTGCTGGAGGACCTATGTCCCTTGAGCCATGTTGAGTTTGTTCTCTGTTTCCTGCTTGGGATTCCAAACGTGACCCGTCAGCTGTTCCTGCCACCACTCCTCGGAGCTGGCTGCCAAGCTTCATGGCAGTGATTGGGAAGAACTGTTACTCTATCTCTGCAGCAATGACTTTCAAATATACCCTTCTATAAGTTGTCTTTATTGTGATGCTTCATCACAGCAATAGAAGCATAACTCAGCCTTCCCCCAAAGAGCTCCAGGCTCCGGGCTCCGGGCTCCGGGCTCCGGGATTTCTTTATCCAGTTGATCAGTGTGTTTCGAT
This sequence comes from Uromys caudimaculatus, assembly GCA_028551405.1. NCBI lineage: Eukaryota > Metazoa > Chordata > Mammalia > Rodentia > Muridae > Uromys > Uromys caudimaculatus. The sequence goes on from CM052703.1 coordinate 39,233,598, forward strand.
GTCTTTACTTCCACTCACTTTTGCTTTAGACATAGCTGAGGCTTTGATTGACACCTCTGCATGGATCTCGGTTATCTGTAAGAATAAAAGCTAAGGTTCGAACATTTATACATATTGTTGGAGCTGAATGAAACAATTATGAGATCCAAAGTAACAGATTTCGCCTAAAAGTTTATCATACCATGCATAATTTTGCTTTTTTTCCCTTTCTTTTGATGGAGGTTAAACTTTAACAAAGTCAAGCCTTTTGAGTGGAGGTGCATAGGGTGTAAAGGACTGAAGAAGGTTGAGAAATGTCTATAGTACTTCTCTCAGGAGTATGTTCAAGAGTATGGGACTGATTCTCTGCCTATATTCCTGATAATTATTTTGGCCAAATTTTGACATCCAATTTCCCAGTGATTTTATTGCTCAATGCTGCTCACTTTATGCATTTTGTTAAAAAGATGCCCTTTGAAGTACTTGAAACAATCTGGCCTTCACCCTTTTAGGAAGAATCGCTGAAGTGCTGTACTTCCTTGGGTGTGTGGGCCCTAATGTAATGATGGGACCATACAGGGTCATAAAAAATTGTCTATATACTGTCTGTATATTGTATATATACTTTTTTTTTATTCTTCAGAATCTTAATATAACTTACTCTGTAGAGATCCTGGGAGATCTAAGTGAAACACATTCCTTCAGATCTCACCTTGGCTTGCCTCACTACCATCTCTATCAGTTAATTTCATGTCACTGTAACTAAAACATCTGACAGAATGAGGTAAGGAAAGAAAAATGCATTTTGGATCATAGTTTCAGGGAGAATTCAGTCTATTCTGATGGGGAAGATGGCTTTGCATCTGATGGTGGGAGACTAATCATGTAGCAACAGGTAAGAGGCAGAGAATGAACCAGGACTAGAGGTGGATTTGACCTTCAAGACTCACGCTATTAATTTTCTTTCTCCAGACCGGTCTGAGTTTGTGAAGACTTCATAGCTGTCAACATAGCAGGACAATTTGATAGTTAAACATTCAATTTTAGATTTTGGATTGCAACACATCAGCTTCAAACCATACATGCTGGCTACTTTTATCTCAACTTGACATAAGTTAGAGTTGTTTCTGAAGAGAAACAACTTAATTGAGAAAACATTCGTACTAGGTTGGACTATGGGTGTGACTATGGTGCGTTTTCCTTAGTGGTGATTGATATGGGCAAGTCAAGCCCACTGTGGCCACTCTCACCCCTGTCTTGTGGTTCTTAGTGCTCTAGTAAAGCAGACTGAGCATTGTTCTTCCAAGACTTTTGTTTTGTATCAGCTTTTTACCTCCAGATTCCTGACTTGAGTTCCTGTCCTGATTTCCTGTGATGCCAGACTACAGTCTGTAAGAAGAAAAAACCTTTTCCTTCTCAAGTTGCTTTTGCTCATGATGGTTTATTCCAGCAATAGAAACCCTAACTAAGACAACATATCACATCCACATCTGACTTGCCTCCCTCCTGCTTATCATTCTTCCCCAATTTAGGCTTTTAACAAGCCATTAGCATTCACATCTTAGTGGCAGTGGCTGTTTTTTAACTCACTTAAGCCAGAAAGTGGTAAAAATATAGGCAACGGAAAAGAGAGTGATGAACTCTTCATATGAAATTGATTGATAATAATTAGAGGTGGTGTGAGACATAAGAACATGATAACTTCTAAATGCCATCCTTGAGAGAGAAAGTGGTTATATGTATCCTAGAGACTTCAGTCAATAGAGAAACAAAACTGGTGAATGCAAACAGAAACAGTTATATCAGCTGAGTGTAAGAAAAGCAAAACAAAACAAAGCAAAACAACATACTTTAGTAGTTAGTCTCAACCTACATTGGAAGAGAGGAGTCTGTGAAACTTAATGAATCTCCATTATTAGGGTCATTTACAATTAAAGCCCAAATATCACCTATTGTTTATTCCTTGAGAGCTAAGCCTTGGTTGAGCTATATGTATTGGATGGAGTTTTTGAGAACATGACAGTCTAAGGAACTGACACTGGGCAGTGTATTACAGAATCGCTGAGAAGAAACTGACAAATTTCAAATTTCAGTCTAGAATTTAACAGAGAGAGAGAGAGAGAGAGAGAGAGAAAGAGAGAGAGAGAGAGAGAGATTAGAGTAAAGCTTATTAACATAACTGATTGACTTGAAAGATTAAATGCTTTTTAAAAACATATTCTGAAAAAATCATATATAGAGACATTTGCTAACATGTGATGTAAGGATTTTTTTTATTGGACATTTTCTTTATTTGCATTTCAAATGTTATCCCCTTTTCCAGCCCCCCCACAGAAACCTCCTATGCCATCTCCCTCCCCTCCTTCTATGAGGGTGTTCCCCTACCCACCCACCCACACCTGCCTACCCACCCTCGACTTCCCCTACATTGGGGCATCAAGCCATCACAGGACCAAGGGCCTCTCCTCCAAATGATGCCTGACAAGGCCATCCTCTGCTATATATGCAGCTGGACCCATGGGTCCCTCCATGTGTACTCCTTGGTTGGTGGCTTAGTCCCTGGGAGCTCCAGGGGGGGAGGCTGGTTGGTTAATATTGTTGTTCTTCCTATGGGATTGCAAACCCCTTCAGCTCCTTCAGTCCTTTCTTTAACTCCTCCATTGGGGACCCCTTGTTCCGTCCAATGGTTGGCTGCAAGCATCTGCCTCTGTATTTGTCAGGCTCTGGTAGAGCCTCTCAGGAGACAGCTATATCAGGCTCCTTTCAGCAAGTACTTCTCGGTATCCACAATAGTTTCTGGGTTTGGTGATTGTATACAGGATGGATCTCAAGGTAGGGCAGTCTCTGAATCGCCTTTCCTTCAGTCTCTACTCTATAATTTGTTTCTGTGTTTGTTCCCATGAATATTTTGGTCCCTTTTCTAAGAAGTACTCAAGAATCCACACTTTAGTCTTCACTCTTCTTGAGTTTCATGTGATCTGTGAATTTTATCTAGGGTATTTCAAGCTTTTAGGCTAATATCCACTTATTAGTGAATGCATATTATGTATGTTCTTTTGTGATTGGGTTACCTCACTCAGAATGCTGTGTTCTAGTTCCATCCATTTCCCTAAGAATTTCAAGAAGTCATTGTTTTTAATAGCTGAGTAGTACTCCATTATGTAAATGTACCACATTTTCTGTATCCATTACTCTGTTGAAGGCCATCTAGGTTCTTTCCAGCTTCTGGCTACTATAAATAAGGCTGCTATGAACACAGTGGAGCATGTGTCCTTGTTATATGTTGGAGCATTTTTGGGGTATATGCCCAGGAATGCTATAGTTGGGTCCTCAGGTAATACTATGTCCAATCTTCTGAGGAAATGCCAGATTGATTTTCAAAGTGGTTGTATCAGCTTGCAATCTCACCAACAACAGAGGAGTGTTCCATTTTCTCCACATCCTCACCAGCATCTGCTGTCACCTGAGTTTTTGATCTTAGCCAGTCTGACTGGTATGTGGTAGAATCTCAGTGTTGTTTTGATTTGCTTTTACCTGATGACTAAGGATGTTGAACATTTCTTCAGGTGCTTCTTGGCTATTTGATATTCCTCAGTTAAAAATTCTTTGTTTAGCTCTGTACCCAATTTTTAAATAGAGTTATTTGTTTCTCTGGAGTCTAACTTCTTGAGTTCTTTGTATGTATTGGATATTAGCCCTCTATCAGTTGTAGGATTAGTAAAGGTATTTTCCCAATCTGTTGATTGCTGTTTTGTCCTATTGACAGTGTCCTTTGCCTTATAGAAGCTTTGCAGTTTTATGAGATCCCATTTGTCGATTCTTGATCTTAAAACATAAGTCATTGTTGTTCCCCATTCCCATGTGTTCGAGGCTCTTCCCCACTTTCTCCTCTATAAGTTTCAGTGCATCTGGTTTTATGTGGAGGTCCTTCATCAAAACGATCATTCACCATGTTCAAGTAGGCTTCATCCCAAGGATGCAGGGATCATTCAATATATGGAAATCCATCAATGTAATCCACTACATAAACAAACTCAAAGAAAAAAACCACATGATCATTTCATTAGATGCTGAAAAAGCATTTGACAAAATTAAACATCTCTTCATGTTAAAAGTCTTAGAAAGATCAGAAATTTAAGGCCCATACCTAAACATAGAAAAAGCAATACATAGCAAACTATTTGCCAACATCAAACTAAATGGAGAGAAACTTGAAGCAATCCCAGTAAAATCAGGAACTAAACAAGGCTGCCCACTCTCTCTCTCTCACTATTTATTCAATATAATACTTGAAGTTCTAGCTAGAGCAATTAGACAACAGAAGGAGGTCAAAGGGATACAAATTGGAAAGAAAAAGGCAAAATACCTCTATTTACAGATGATATGATAGTATACTTAATTGATCCCAAAAATTCCACCTGAGAACTCTTAAACAACTTCAGAAAAGTGGCTGGATATAAAATTAACTCAAACAAATCAGTAGCCTTCCTCTACTCAAAGGATAAAGAGGCTGAGAAAGAAATTAGGGAAATGACACCCTTCACAATAGTCACAAATAATATTACATATCTTGGTGTGATTCTAATCAAGCAAGTGGAAGATTTGTATGGCAAGAACTTCAAGTCTCTGGAGAAAGAAACTGAACAAGATCTCCAAAGCTGGAAAGATCTCCCATGCTCATGGATTGTTAGAATTAATATAGTAAAAATGGCCATCTTACCAAAAGTAATCTACATATTCAATGCAATTCCCATCAAAATTCCAACCCAATTCTTCACAGACCTTGAAAGAGCAATTTTCAAATTTACCTGGAATAACAAAACAAACAAACAAACAAACAAACAAACAAAAAAACCCCACAGGATAGCAAAAACTATTCTCAACAATAAAAGAACTTCTGGGGGAATCACCATCCATGACTTCAAGCTGTACTACAGAGCAATATTGATAAAATCTGTATGATATTGGTACAGAGACAGGCAGGAAGATCAATGAAATAGAAATGAAGGCACAGAAATGAACCCACACATCTATGGTCACTTGATATTTGACAAAGGAGCTAAAGCCATTCAGTGGAAAAAAGACAGCATTTTCAACAAGTGGTGCTGGTTCAACTGGCAGTCAGCATGTAGAAGAGTGCAAGTCGACCCATTCATATCTCCTTGTACAAAGCTCAAGTAAGCATGATTTTAATGCAACATGGAACAACCAAATCACATCTATCAAGCTCATCATCACGTCAGACACCTGGCATCTTTTATAATGAGAGGAGTGAAGATCCATAATCCCAGTGACATTAATACTGCATCACTCAGCTGGTAAGATTACTATAACAAACAGATCCCCAAAACAACTCAAAGTTTCATTTCCTTCTTGCATGTACACAAGTTCTGTGAAGATTTCTCATTGTCTCCCAGAAATCCATCAGTATTTGCCTTCAAGCTCTAGGGTTACAGGTTTGTCTGACTTTAAAGAGAGCTTTGGGAATTGAGTTTTTATTCATGATTGGATGGTTAACACTTTACATACCAAGTTGGCTTCCAATTGCCCATCAGTTTTTCATAATCTTTTCTTCAGCTTGCATTGTCTCCCTCCTCACCCCTAATTAATATCGTTTCTCCTTTATGTGATGCTCGCTCTATCCAATTATGGTATTTCATTGTGGGTTTAACTTTAATATTCCTAACAATTACTGATGTCGAATACTGTTCATTTACCTGCTGGGCATTTGTTTTGTCATTTGAGAAATATCTATTCAACTCCTTTGTCCATGTCTTTATTGGATCAATTGTTTTCTTTGTATAAAATTGTGTTAGGTGAGATCTTACTAAAAATCCTTGCCAGAATAATAAAGAAAGAAGATGGAATTTAGCATCCAAGCAAACAGGAAAGGAATAAGACAAAACTGGCACTGACTCAGGATAAAAAAATCTAAACAGAAACATCTGAAGGGATCTACCAAAAGTTCTTAGAATTGATAAAAAAAAAAAAAACCAACTCATTATTAACATTGCAGAGAACAACATCAACAGGTAAAATCATCAGTGTTTGTGTACTCTAATTTTTTTTTAATTCATTATTGATTTAAAAATATACTTCCAAAGAGGAGACCTAGAAAGGGGGAAACATTGGAAATGTAAATAAAGTATCAAAAAATAAAAATAAAATTAAAAAATATACTTAAGAAGATGAGATGCGCCGGGCGGTGGATTTCTGAGTTCGAGGCCAGCCTGGTCTACAGAGTGAGTTCCAGGACAGCAAGGGCTACACAGAGAAACCATGACTAGAAAAAAACAAAAAAGGGAAAAAAAAGAAGAAGATGAGATGCCTGTTTGCCTAAAACTATAGAACAGTAGAACAGTAATTAAATGAAGTCACAAATAAATATGTAGATGCAAGTTAACAGACAAGAATAGTTTATATTGCTAAAATATATAGACTGCCCAAAGCAATCTATAAATTTACTATATCACCTATTAAAATTTCAGTCATTTTTATATTGGAAATGTTTCCCTGGAGAATTATGAATTTACATAGACCCCCCCCCCAAAAGAGTTCTGAATAAGTAGGGTAGTAATAAAAAAAGGAATGGAGCCTGAGACATTAACAATTCCTGATTCAACCTGTACTACAATCCGAAGATAGTGAAAACAGCAGGGCATTAGTATAAAAATAGATACACTAACCAACAGATTGGAATAGAGATCTCAGAAAGGAAAACAAAGCTCTTTATTGTTGTTGTTAAATTAAAGAGTTGTTTTCATACAGTCTATTTTGATCTTGTTTTCCATTTCCCTAAGGTTTCCAAGATCCTCTCCACCATGCCCAACTTTATGTTCTATGTCTCTTTCTCACTCTCTTTCACACACACACACACACACACACACACACACACACACACACACATGCGTGCACACAAATGAAAACACAATAAGAAAAAGAAACACTCAAACAAATCAAAACAGAAAAGAAAAAATCCACATGGAAAAAATATGGGATTTGTTTTATGTTCAGCTACCCCTGGACCCAGGGCCTGCCCTGGAGTGTGGTTGAAGTCCCCAGTAACAGTGCTCGGAAGAAAACAACGGATTTTCCCTTTGCCACCTTCTTGGTTAGGCATAAGAGTTTCCACTTCCCCTTGTAAGTGCTGGGACCCTGTCTGGCTTGAACCTAAGCAGATTCTGTGTGGGCTGTCTCAGTCTTTCTGAGTTAATAGGCACATTAGTCCTGCCATGTCTGTAAGAACTGCTTGCCAAGGCTTCTAGTATAAGATCCCATAGTCTTTTCGTTGCTGTAACAAAGAAAACTAACAAATTAAACCAAAATAGAAATTGTACAAAGTTTCTATGGGAAACAGCCCTTCTCTTTTCCACCTATAATCATTTGATTTTCAACAAAATTATATGAAAATATGGTATTAGAAAAGGACATAGAGAATCTAGTTTTCCTTATACTTAGTTTTCACAAACTATAGCAGATTTATTATTATTATTATTATTATTATTATTATTATTATTATTATTATTTAATCGTTTTTACAGTCCAGTCATTATCCCCCTCTTGGTCCAGTTTCTCATCCCAATCCTCCTCTCCTGTCTCCAAGAGGATGTCCCCACCCCCCCACACACACACCCCACCAGACCTCTGCCCTCCCTGGGGTTTAAAGTCTCTGGAGGGTTAGGTTAGGTGCTTCTTCTCTTACTGAGGCCAGACCAGGAAGTCCTCTGAACAGCAGATATTTGAAAAACTGTGGTGTGAATGCAGATAAAGACTTAAGAACAAAAGTGGAGTTTAATTATATACTCAGAATGTACACAGGATGAATGCCACTGCATCCACTCTCTATCATGAATAAGCTCTATGCACTTAGTTTATAGTAAATATTTCTTCTAGAGTAGTAGGGGACTATGCAAAAGTAAAACACCACCACCAAAACACACGCAAAATAAAACAAACAGACAAAAAATAATTCCTAAGATTGACCTCTGCTGACTGCACTAAAATTGCAAGAAGAGAATAATTTTGGTTATATTATACTTATTTTTAAATGAATAATATAAAATTTTAGATAGTATGGAGAATTCAAAAAAGGTAGAAAAAAACCAGAACTTTCTAACCAAATACTCCCTATCTTGAAGCACTTTCTGCCATCATTTCTGACTTGAGAAGATTTCAGTGTGCTTTCTATCCTTTATATATCTCCTGATCTTTCCCCTTTCCTAATGGCTCGGGAAGCAACATGACTTTCCTTCCATATAAATCATACCTATTAAACGGCTGGATTATGTTGATGAGTTCATCTTGAAGTAGATTTACAAAGTGTCAGAAAGTTAGAATTCTCAATTTATTCTAGCAGGATGCATCATGCTCTAGGAGCGGGTTTACGAGGCAGTAATTGGGCAGTCATTCTGTTCTCTGATAGCCCCAGGAGATTCAATTCTACGACAAGAAAAGACATTAAAAAGGCATAGTCCTTTTTTTTTTTATTTTTTTATTAAAAGCACACCCTGAATAACAGGGCATTTATTTTTCCTTTTTCTTTTAAATCTAGCCCTAATACTTGCGAGGTTTTTTTTCTGTCTTTTTAAAAATATTATCCAATCATAAAGTACTGACTCACTAAAGGGCAGTCAGGAAAGCGTGGGGCACAGTTGGTCTAGCTAAGTTCTGTACATCACTGATTACCGCTCTGATGACTTCTTTATTCAGGCCCGGAAGTCAGATTTGCTTCTTTGTAAAGAAACTACAGGACTGACAGCCCACAATGAATCATGCACACGACATGCTGACAAGCTGGCAAGAGGAAGCCTGCACGGTGACAAACACAGCCGACAACAAATGCACACATCTGTTTGGTAGGATTTATGAGAAAGGAATACAAACAAGGAGGAGATGGGTTAGGGGTTTTATAAGGGAGTTTAAAGACTCTCTTCTTTCTATCCAAATAGCCTCAATATAAGGAATACATATTAGTTCTCAAGATCTGTTTATGACAAGCAGAACTAGATTTCAAATGGCCTGTGCAGATTAGCATTTTGATTATCAAACTGCTTGTTCCAAATGTCTGATGAACAGATATTAGAATAGTTCTTAAACATACTGATTGAACGCACATCGATGCTGCTATTTTTAACACTTGCTTATGTTCAGGTGTAAATCGGGTTTTATATCTTTCCTTAAAGCTTCAAAGAAAAATATAAAGTATCTGTAACCCCCACAGTCTTTCTTAGGAAGAGATCAATCCAAACCACCCTTTTTATCTCAGTGATAGAGGTTAAATAGTTAAAATTTAAAAGGAGGTCAACATGCAAATTTCTATAATCAGGTATTGAAAGAGCCAGTGATCAGAGTTTGCAGCATTGCACACCACTCTCCAGACCTGACTACCAGAAAACATAAAAAGCATTGCCTTCACTACAATCCAACATGCTCTTTTTGAGATTATTTTTATTTATTTGTTGAGAGTTTTATTCCCTTGTATAATATGTTTAGAACAAATGTATACCTCTACTCCCTCCCATCTAACGCCTTGTTTAATCTCCTGACACATTTTCCTAACAATTTTATGTACTGTATTTTTAACACACTGAGTCCACTCAGTGTCTCAGTAGAGGTGTGGATATAGTTGGTATATTTAATGGGGCACGGCCTGTGTACCACAGGCAATATCATTGAAAAAACTGACTTCCCTCCCCCAGGAGCTTTCAATTTCCAATTGTCAAAGCATTCCTTTTTCTGGCTTCTAGAAAAATATTTCAATTTGAAATTTTGTATTACATGCAATCATAATAACAATAAGAAGATAACAGCAACAACAACAATCCTTGGTCCAACTGTTAGAACCAGTCCTTCCCCCGCCTCACTTCACAGAGCTTATATAAACAACAGAAGAACCCTGCAGGAGCTGAACTCAACAAGAGGGAAAGTATTAAACTCTTCAGGTGATCTCGGTGGAAAGAAAACTTAGAAATTTGGTTTTAAACTATCTGATTTCCCACATTTGGTTCATAATCTGAGAAAATTGGACTTAAGGTGATAGATGGTGGTTTCTATTTTTTCCTGTTATTCTGGAATGACTTTATAGTTAAACCACTATTTTCTATATATCAAATGCTTATTGATGCTTTGTTAAGTAAACTGAAATGGGGAAGAGTGAGGTTGGCTTAGATGTTAGATAAAACCTTCCCTCCTCCTGGTGGGGTTTCTTCAGCCTCAGGACTCACAGGAGTGAGCTCCTCTAGGAAGCAGAACAAACTGGGTATCCTGAGCCAAACACCTGAGGAACCAAGTCACTACCTTTGCCCCACATCACTTAATTTCCAGGTATGTGAAAATAGATGACTATTGTTCTGAATCCTAGAGGATGTATAAACATGTTATTTAAAACTTGAGTGAAACAGACCAGCTGAGTTCCAACCGGAATTCCATATATCCTGTTATTCCTGATTCTCGCACTGGGGAAAAGAGCAGACAAGAATCTTTATTACAGGGAAGACACTGATAGAGTAGAGGACAGTCTTCTCCTTTTCAGGTGTGAAATTTTAGACTCATGTTACCAGTGTAGACAGATTACTGATCTCATGTTTACTCGTATTTATAGTTAAGAATGTTGAGAATATGGCCTTAAATTATTACTTTCATAAAATCTTCATTTGGAATCCGTGTGAAAAAATTAAAGAAATATTCCCATGTAGCAAAATGAGTATCGTAATGTCAAATATATTGATTGGTGTCTGCTGTGTTGTTGAACTAAAGAATTTTAGAGCAAAAATAGAGTTCAGAGATAATTTATTCAAGACCCTTCATTCCTCTTTCATATTTGGCACATGGTTCTACCATCCAGTTCATTTTGCTTTTATTGAGTGAGTTTCAAAGTAATAGTTTATCAAATGTCATATATTTACATAATTAGCATAATTGCACATAAGTGCATAATTAGTGTAAATATATGTAATTATATTATTATAGCATAAAATAATCTTGTAAAAAGCTTTTTTATCTATCTTTTCATGCCAACGCACACACTGAACACATATATGAGTTGAGATTTTGTATTCAGTATCTTGTTCTTCCTTACTGATTTAACCAAATGTCAAATCTTAGTATACATATTTGAAAGACAGCATTCTTTCATTGGACTGTTGATTTTTTTCTGAACATCAGAAATCCTAGAAACAAATAGAAATATTTTTCTATCATTTGCTGTAGTCTGTTATATACAAAAAATAATCCTTAATGTCAAATAAGAATAATTCTATTTGCAAACTTCCTGTGGAGATAAATAAATATCATTTTAAACTTAATCCCTTGGCAAACAACAGGAGCAAATGGAAGTCTCAGCTGCCTCCTCCTTCATTCTTGATACCTCAATGCAGCTGAGAAAGACTGTGGTAATTTTACATTATAGATCAATGGTAAAGATACAACCAGTAAGTTGTTGAACCTAGAGTTTAACACTGTAACTTTTCCTGATAGTCTCCATAAACAATTGTAAATATGCTAGGAAAATATTTTTTGGTTACATCATTTAGTAGAATGATTACCTCATCAAATATATCTCTTTAAAACTAAATTTGAATTTCTGTCCTGAATAATGAAAAAGTATGTTTCTCATGTCTAACATGTTTTAAGATAACAAGCAGATAATTTTAATTATGAGTTGTTTTATAATGATTCCATATATGATCTGAGAATTATCATGTGATGACCTTAAACACTGAGTGAGCATCATAAGTTATGAACTTACAAACCCTCTTGATGCAATGAAGACACACGTTATTTGAGGATATAGGTATATTTATCTTGACCTAAATATAATCAAATCATATATTTATTGAAATACTATGTGGTACCTATTAATAGTACAACCTTTGTGATTTTATGTATAAGTTAGTAATAATGTAATTTAAAAGCAAACAATAGACAAGGAATAAAATACTTAGGAATAACTATAACTAAAGAAATATGAAAACTTCAGAGTTAAGGTTAAAAGAAGTGATTAGTAACTTAGACAAAAAATTAGTACATAGTTTTATGACATAATAGGAAAGAGGGAGTATAAGATTGAATTACTCATTCACAGCACAGACACAGAAAGTAGTATTTACAAATAAAAAATCTGCTGTCAGCAATAGAACCAAATCATGGAAATAAGGAAGTAAAATCTTGCAGCAAGATCTAAAATCTTTGCATTATATAATCACTTGGAACTAGGATTATAATTACTTATTAGAATCTTTATATTAGATTTTATAGGATTTTATCTAAATACTTCAATACATATAAATTTTATAACAAATTATATTAAAGGTAGAAACAAAGTCAGTAAATACCTAAATATTAATTTTTAGTAGAAAATTTTAACCTTGTTTTAATGAATTAAAATAAAATATTTTGAATTAAGCTTAAGCATTCAATAAATTTATAAAAATTATTGCTAAATGTAAGAATTTCTAGGGGAAAATAAATACCATAGTCAAGTTTACAAACAAACAAACAAGCAAAAAAGCAAACAAAAAGGAGTAGGGGTATAAAGATAGGAAATCTCACTAAGAGATCCTTACACAAGGGCATTAGCCCCTTTTTTACCACTACATCCACTATTCACTCCATCTAGGGGTCTGTGCTAACAATTTTCAGCTAGCCTTATCTGATCTGCTACCCTCATATAATTGGAAGACATTTATATTACAGACAATAAAATATCAAAATATTCCACAGGATTGTGGTCCCACTTGATAATAAGATCTCCCTTCCCTCTACTTCCCGCTCTGTCTCAGAGGATTCAGAATACAGTCCCAGAGATAGGTGGGCACAGGGTGCCAGACAAGGGCATGCTTTCTTTTCTCATACTGAGCCTTTCTTTTTGATCCTGTAGTCTCTCCTTCTTTCTGTAGTTTCTAGGTATCATACTATGGTTTCCTAGAACAAAATGAAGCATAAGGAAGAATCCAGACACAAATATTCTTTGCGAGAGGTGATCCTAAGAAGAATCAAGAAAGTGGTTGAGAAGAAGCATAGGAAGGAGAAGGCAGGAACAAAGGGCTTGTTCCCAAGGTGTAGGCCGTCAAGTTGTTTCCCATTGGAAAAGTCTAGAGCCCTGGATATCAAAACCAAAAGCCTTCCAGAGAAGATGCAAGTACACACAAATTAACTCTCACATCAGCTGAGATCCTGTTCCTCCCAGCTTTCCCTTTTTTGAAACACAGGAGCTTCATGTTAAATGTTGTGTATTTACATTTATTTACTTATATGCTTATGTATTTGTGTGTGGGTTTGTTTGCATACTGTATATATTTGTGTACAATTTATTTATGTATGTACATATTAATGTGTGCATGCCTGTGAGCAACTTTCAGAGCTTTGTGCTCTCCTTCTACCACGTGCATTCCTGGAATTGGACTTAGCATCAGGCGAGTGCCTTTATCTACTGAACCTTTAAGCATTTGTTCTTCTGTTTGCCTTTTTTAAAAAAAAATTTGCCATTATTCTATGTCTTATATTTCTCCCTCTTCTTTCCCCTCTCCAAAGCATCCCATATATCCCTCCACAATATCCTTTCAAATTCATGGTCTCTTTTTTAATATTATTGAATGCATATGTGTATATTCATAACTATAGCCTGCCAGTCTGTATAGTGTCACTTGTATCTATGTTTGCAGAGCTGACCATTTGGCACTGAACAACTGATTGATGTGGTATTTCCTGGGGAAACCACCGATCCACTTTTCGAGCTTTCCTCAGTCACCTATAGTTCTTTGTGTAAGGTTGAGGTCACATGGGCTTCTCTCTGTCCAGTTGGCGTGTTCTTTGGTGTCGTCCTTGTTTGAAGAGTTATGGAGTTAAGTCCTAATGGATAAAACTAAAAACTCTCCTGCTCCTGAGGCTCAGGAAACATTCAGAACCAGGGAAAGAAAGACAGCAATAGCTAGATGATCAGGGAGTTTGCTTGAGATTGTGTCTCATTGTAATATCAAAAACTACAGCCTTAAATAATTATTATATTCATGTTTTCACATGTACTTGCCACATTCTGACCAAATACCAGAGTCGCATACATCAGGTGTCACCTCGTGTATTTAGAGGTCAGTGGCAAAGGGTTCCTCTAAGTTGCCCTTACTAAGCCACGTGGAATCTCTCTGAATGACTGAGCTGGCAAGCTTGGAGACCATTCCTGATTTCCTTTCATCTTTAGCATCTAGACATCCATTAAGTTCTGTTAAATCCCTGTAAACAATCTGTGTTCTCTCTCACTCACATTCTTAATCTTGCCATCAGTAAATCATTTCCTCATTGGGTTATTACAACAAGCTGCACATTGATTTCCTTCCATATTTTGTTGCTATCATTTTCATGATATGATATTTCCTCCTATCCATATACTTCGATTTCCCATTGTATGCCTGTCCCAGAGGAATTAGAATATTCAAGGCCATCTTCTGCAATCACACGTACACCACAACACCCTTACATGATCTTTGTGATGGCATTTGTATTTTCTAAGGCCCATTTTCTCCTCCTGGACATTAGAAATGTTTATGATTATTTTACAAGATTTTGGAATATTGGAACTGATACACATAATTTGTTTCTCTTTTGGGAGCTCATTAAACGAAGATTGCTTTTTATTACCATTAGGAGTAGCTGATCACTCTAGGCCTTTAGAAAATTGTGCCTACATATACATCTAGATGCTCCTCTACTTTCTTATGCACTATAGATTTCAACTACTGTAGACTAGACTGTTCTTCATCATTTGACCACATTCTATCACAATTACTGTCTGGTTTATATTTCTAAAATGCTCAAGAAAACGCTTCTTCAGACTTAAAGAGCTAGATCAAATACCATGTCCTTTCTGAATTATTTTCTCACTATTCCAGGCAACTAATCAACAGTTTGTGAGTTGTCATCTGATTATTTTAAATGACATTTTTGTACATTTAAAATCATTGTATGTATATTTTACTGATTAGATTCTCTATATTAAGAACAAAATGACTTTAAATTTTCTATCACTGAGATCAGGCACATTGTCATCAACAATAAAAGGCAATTAAGTAAAGAGACAAAATAGTTTGGGGAAGGATATCCCAATAGACGATGTTCTTCCTACAATGGACCATATAGTTTAAGTGACTATAAACAGTGTTTCTTCTGTTATACAGACATATAGAGAAGAAGTAAGTATTGATTTTTCTAAGACAGAATTTTGATGTAAAAATGCAGACTTTTCAGCATGGCAGGTTATATATGAAGTATTTTTTAAAAATATGAATATGAGGAGTTGGCTTAGATTCATTTGTGAAATTAGCTTACACTTTAAAATATGTCAAATTATTCAGTGATCATATTTAGTAACGTGCCCTGTAGTCAAGATTATGAAGTTTTATAGCGTTCATCCCTCTGGAGCCAATGAGGACTGCAGTGCAATGTTGAACTCCCTGTATGCATCCAGAAAGAAGATGGCATAAGGACAATGCTAATTACTTCATAATCTAAAGAAGATTGCATAAATACACCAAAGCTAAGATCTCACACATATGAAAATCTAAAAGTATTGACCTTTACCACATCAGAAAGTAGAGGAAACATTAGCCCTTCCTCCACTCAAGTAGACTTCTAAAAGCAAATGACCTCTCAACAGTGACCAGGATAATAACATCTCTTGAGAAGAACCAGCTTTTGATGAATAAGACATAGAAATGCTTAGAAGTGCCAATAGAAAAGCTGGGAGCTGTTAGTATAAATGTCCCATTTAAAAAAGGTTCTTGAGTATTGTTATAGAAGCAGGCTGACTTGCTACAGCTTTTGTTGGTTAGAGCATCGAATACACCTGCATTTAGCTCTCATGAGCTTCCTGCAGCTAAAGTTGGAGAATAAACACCCCAACTCTTGTGAAGAAAGATTCATTTGTGTTTAGGTGTTAAGTTGCTTATAGCAAAAGTTTGAAACACCTTTTGTCATAATAGTCATTTATGTTACATATAAAGAAACAATTTGAAAACCATTCATATCATAAAAGTGCCATCCACACAGGAATCGAGATCGGGAGTGATGTGAAGACTCTTTCCACAATGCAAGTTATTTTGGTCCTCTTTTCTTAGTTGCTTCTGACAAATCTGTTGTCAGCTAATTTATTGTTGGATGTGGAACTTTATGCCTTCATTTGAATCTTGTTCTTCAAGATTCAAGTAACTTAAAAGGAAGGAAAACTTCTGCCTCTGCAGAAAATGGGGAGGTAAGAGTTCACTAATAAAAGAAATATCATAAAAGAAAGTAATTGTTTAAAAGGTTTCCATAATCCAACATAACTTTTCTCTAATTATTCATAAATATTTTAAAATATTACAGAATTTTCATTAATTATTTAAATTTGAGAATAATCGCATTTCACTGCTGGTAAAATTTCATTTTTACTACTAAAATCAGGTCAGATATTTTGACATTTTATCTTTGTCTTTTGAGCTAACAGTTAATTTAAGATAGGTTTTAAAAAGGACTTCTGCTGAGGCAGGAGTGGGTGTGTGGGTGGGGGAACACCCTCATAAAGGCGTGGGGGGGGAAGAGGAAATAGAGGGTTGTGGGGGGAAACTGGGAAAAGGGATAACATTTGAAATGTAAATAAATAATATAACCAATAAAAAAATGAAGAAAAAGGACTTGATAAATCAGTCATTGGAGGCTGGCCACTGAAAGTTTGAACACATTCTAGTGAGTATATGAGCAATACAAAATCAACTTGGGTGTTTTTTCTTTTTTTTCTGAGAGGAAGTCACATTGTTCTGAGGAGCATGTGGACCAGGAGGTGCTAAGAAGTGAGTATGATCAGGGTGTATTATGTGAAATTCCATGTAACAAAAATTAATATGCTTTTTCTCTTTATTCACACATGGATATACCAATATATGTCTACTACTAGTAGAGGCATATATAATTAAAACAGGCTATTTTTAAGAATAACATTAGTACTGTACTACAGATGGCACAAAGAAAAACAAAAAGCCCTAATTTGCAGAGATTCATTCCATTGAAGAAGAATATTTCTTAGATATATCGAGTCAATGTGTTTAATAATTAAAAACCATCAGAGAAAAGCTGGTCATACATGACTATATTCTGGACTTCAGCAGCCATGAGTTAAAGAATAGGAGTTCCAGGCCAGCTTTG
The DNA here is from genome assembly GCA_028551405.1 of Uromys caudimaculatus. Taxonomy (NCBI): domain Eukaryota; kingdom Metazoa; phylum Chordata; class Mammalia; order Rodentia; family Muridae; genus Uromys; species Uromys caudimaculatus. The sequence goes on from CM052703.1 coordinate 39,250,746, forward strand.
GCTACATTTTGAGACCCAATTTCAAAAAAATATACTAAAATAGATGAGTGTTTATGAACAGCAAACATGGTGATCTACTTATAAGTTGTGCATCAGATCACAAGCATTCGATAAACATTAAAACCATACTGACAATGTAGGATAACCATTGTAGATGATATTCTTATGTCTATATCTGCAAGGAGGTAAAGATTTCATGACTGCAGTAAGAATTCTGGTAGCAGTTTCATTGCCAGGAGCTATACAGAGGGGACAATCTGTATTTCCTTAGGTATAATGTGTATACATATATACACATTCTATTTCAGTGGTGCCTAACCCCACATGCTACAGAGGATTTTCTTTACCTTTTATAAAAGCATCTTACAAAATGACAAAAACAATGATCTCTATAGTACAAGATGTTTAAGACACTGGAGATTCTGAAGAACTGATAGAAGATTTGTCTACAGTGAACTTTATGGCAAGAGCAGCCTGAACAGGAATCAAGTAATTGAGAGAAAGATTTGTGACTATTTTCCAAAAAGTAAAAGTTTATGTCAATTAGTGATATCAAATAGATGCATAGTTTATAAGTGTGACATTTATTTATATTCAAATCATTTGAATAAGACCAAAATGATAGAACATTTCCTATTTTTTAAATTTTTGTTAAAAATATTTATCTCTAGTCACAGTTGCTACTCATATAGATTTATAGGAAATATTATATGATGTTAAATCATCTATGCATGATAGTTATAAAATATGTTAAAAAGACTTCAGTATGCTTGAAATTAAAGCTTTTACTGCCAATTTAACATATCTTCATCAACTAAGAAGGCAAATTTAATTAAGGGATTGTGTGAATCAGATTGGCTTCTGGACATGTATATGGAGTATTGACTTGACTTTTAATTGATATAGGCAGATGCCCTCATTAAGGGGCATCATCCACTGGGCATGTGAGTCTGGGTTGTATTGGAGTGAGCGATGCATGAGTCAGTCTTCAAACAAGGTGCCAAGTACTGTTCATCTGTTGTTTCTGCTCCAAGATCCTGCTTAAGTTCCTGCCTTTACTTCTTTCAATGATGGACTATAACTTGTGGTCAGAAATAAATCTTTCTGTTCAGAGTGCTTTATCATAACAATAAGCAGAAAGTAGAACAACTTAAATGTAGATACAAAATATATGAATAAAAAAACCTATACATTGGTTTATTGGCATAACTTATATTGTGAATATTTTACTGTAAGTTTTGAATATTTTTACAAGTATAATGTTATTATGCCTGATCAACAAAGTTACACACTGAGATACTAAAGAACGTATTTATGATAAATGAGTTCTGGGTGGAATGACAGTGGAATTACAAACGGAGGAAAAGTAGGAGACATGATTAAATTGGGGGAGAAAAAGAGAGAGAGTTCTACTAAACATCTTTAAAGATCAAGTTGAATCTTTCATCTTTCTTCATGAATTTACCTTTCCAGCAGATTAGGTTTACTAATTTGCTAAGAACCAATGCCAGTGATGATGTCCAATGCCAATCTTAGCCATAGCAGAGGAAAACATTGTATCAACATTCTGGAGTGCTGCACAAACAAGATGCCAAAGAGGCATAGCTGCAACTTTCAGGAATACAGTATTTTGAATGAGTCAATGGTTTAAGGCTGAAATCCTAAGTCGCAACTCAGTTTAAGCCTTGATAATGAGCAGGGGACACCTATAGGTTTTTCTCCATTTAAAAATGCTATCTATGAAAATTGATGACACTACTTGTCTGTGGAAACTATTAATTTGTGCATTGTATTTCTATTAATATTAGCTGGCTGTATTACCACCTATGTTCATGCTTTGTTTAGTCCCATGAGTCTTGTGAAGACATGTACAAGTTTAGAAGAGATTCTTATTCCAGGGAGGAAAAGTAGGAAATGATTAAATAGGGAGAGAGAAGAGGGTTCTACTAAACATCTTAAAGGTCAAGTTGAATATTCCATCTTTCTTCATGAATTTATCTTTTCAGCAGACTAGATGCACTAATTTGCTAAGAACTGACGCCTATGATCATGCCCAATGCTAATCTTAGCCAGCAAAGGAAAACATCCACTCTGTAGGTTGATTTTCTTTTACATAAGAAAATAGATTATGAATGGACATAGGCAGAAAACCCCAACATTCTCTATGCCCATTTATATCTAATTTCTAAGGTTTATTCTTCAAGATTCTAGATTACATAACTTTCTCATTTGGATAGAACAAATGGATATATTATAAATGTAGTAATATAATCTTTCTGATATTAGATAAGAATAAAGATTTTGATTCAATTGAAACTCCATTTGAATTGAAGGTGAATAAGAGACCATGGAGTAATTTGTGGACATTTTCCTCTGTATCTCCACCAGAAGACATATTTGATGAGGACAGGGTTTGCTAACTTCATTGCTCAGCCTTGAAATGTGCTGTGAAAAGCCTTTAGCCAGGAAAATACTAAAGATCATGAGTATCATAACCAATATTTCTGAGAAATGGTGATCGTCCCTTCCTTAAATTTTGTCTTGTCCTCCAGGACACTGATTTTCTTTTGTACAGTCCTGGTAATTGTTAATCTCTGTGAAAAAAAAAATGTTTCACACAGGTACAGCATTAACAGATCACTACAGCTGCCTCATACACAAGTGATAAAAGTATAATAAGATGCTACTCAGTATACATATTTCATTAGAGCTTTGTTTCCTTGCTGTAAAAACTGAGTTGTAGACTAGAGGTCTTCCCACAATGCTGTGTTTTCACAGGATTCTTGCTTGGGGTTTTAATTGCTTCTTTGATGTCATGTCTATTTATTTTACTCCTAACATTTGGTATGATTTTAATTCCTGATATGTAAATGTTAGGCTTTTAGTTTTCCCCTCTATAATTGATTATTTTATTTGCCAACATGACTTCTCATTTACTTTGCTATTGTCCTTACCTAATCCTTTTAATACAAAAATCTCATGTAAGTAGATGTGACAATTAATATTTTCAACTCAATAGGGTTTAGAAGTACCTAGGAGACAAGTTTCTGTGTGCCTATGAGGAATAATCTAGAGTAGAGATATTGAAATAGAGATGCCTATTTCAACCATAGGGACTGGTTGGCACCATTCTATGGACCAGAATCCTGAACTGATCAGATAGATAGATAGATAGATAGATAGATAGATAGATAGATAGATAGATAGAGTCGTAGGGTTTTACTGCTGTGACCAGACACCATGACCAAGGCAAGTCTTATAAAGGACAATATTTAATTGGTGCTGGCTTATAGATTCAGAGGTTCAGTCCATTATCATCAAGGTGGGAACATGGCAGCTTCCAGGCAGGCATGGTACAGAAGGAGCAGAGTTCTACATCTTCAACTGAAGGCTGCTAGCAGAATACTGGCTTCTAGGGAGTTAGGATGAGGGTCTTAAAGCCCTCACTCTCAGTGGCACACCTACTCCAACAAGGCCACACCTACTCCAACAAGGCCACACCTACTCCAACAGGCCACACCTTCTAATAGTGCCACTCCATGGGCTGAGCATACACAAACCATCACATAGATAGATCAAACAAGCTGAGCACCAGCATTCATTACCCTCTGCTTTCTGACTACATTCATAATGTTCCCAAATAATTTATATCCTAGGTGTCATGCTTTACCTACCATGATGGACCCCTTGAAATCAGGCAAAGCATACCCTTCTTCCCTTATGTAACTAATGCCTGATAAATTAATCACTGCAATGAGAAAAGTAACTAAACACAGTGCTTAGTGAATATTCACAAGTTTAGAATAAACTATTATTAATGAATAGCCAACACTTGATATAAAATGAAAAGGCTCAACATAATATTTAACTTTTTCATTTCAGATTCTTAAGACCTCTTATATAAATCTGTACAAAGAAAATGATAAATCCAATGACGCTGCTACTTTAATCCCTGCCTTATCTGAGTACCAAAACCAATAACCATTTCATAGCTAGTAGATTTTCATGACTTACGAGATATACCAGATAAAAAATAGTAGTTTACTTCAGAGTAAGTGGGCATAAATGAATAAACCGGTAACTTCAACTAACATGTTAATGATAAACATTAGGCAGACATCCTTTCAACAGTTTTGGTGACATTCATGATTTTCATGGGCATGGAAGGTTTGCTCTCCTATTTGTAGTTTCCCTGCTGCTCTTCACTTCTCTTCTTTAACTGAATGCTTTTCAAAATTCCTTTTCTTAATTAAGCTTTTCTGATTCATTGTCTATCTCTTGTAAGCCAACACCCCTAAACAAACCAATTTTAAATATTTAAATTAATAAGATTTTGATGCACATATATATTTATTACATACTATATATAACATATATAATGTTTGCTCTATAGTTTATATATGTATGCATTTCTCTGTATGTGCGTGTGTGTGCATGTGTATGCATGTCTGTGCATGAGTGTGCATGTGTGTGTGTTTTGGGGGGGGATCATTTGACTATGATGCCTAGATACTGGAATTGCAGGCAAGGCCACTGTACCCAACTGGTATTATGTAGGGCAAAGGACCAAAACTTAAATTAAGTCCCTGTGCTTCTGCAGCAAGTACTTTAGCTACTGAGCCACCAACCTACTGTGAACAAGTGTAGCTGCAATGGCCATTCATGCGGGGCTGGTTGAAATGGTGGCAATTTATTTTGGATAATTTTATATAAAATAAATATAAAATTATTTATATGAGTAGTTCATTCTGTGTAGTTTTTCAGTGAGCTTTCTTTTCCTTTCCACTGATGACTGGAAATATGCACAAAATTGTCCATATTATAAGATTATCATCCATGTCATCAGTTGTTCTTCTCTATCAGATAATTATTAACAAAAATGGCAAACAATATTGACTGTTCACACCAATCTTCCAGAACTAATCTTTTACTCTAAGGTCTTTGTCTCTGGCTAAAGAGACAAGCTTAACCTACTTACTAGTAGCTCTTTTCTTTGTTGAACAGCCGGTTGTTCCTTCTACCCTGATTCAGTCCTCACTTCATCCTCAAACACCATTTCTTTAATTTAAGTTGCTATGTAACTAGGCACAGGTCTTGCTTTTGGCAGGTATGACCCCAAGTCTCTTTCTCAAATCAGACTAGCTTCTGTTGCCTCAGCTACCAGGAAAATAGCCACAAGTTGAATTATGTATGTATGTATGTATGTATGTATGTATGTATGAATGAATGTATGTATATGTTCGTTTTAATAATTATTTATTATAATTATAACTATATATAGAGTCAATGTGTATATATTCCATCCTTAAATAACAAAGTAAGATATGATAGTACTTAATAAAATATATTTTGGCAAAAAATGAATGTATTTGTGGAAAATTAAATAATAGATATGAAACAATCTGCTGAAAAAATGAAACTAAAACAAATTATACTATTGATATGAGAATTTATATCAAGTTACACATTGGATCAGGATTCCTCCACTTGTCTCTGTATCCCAGCTCTCCCACCTCCACCAGACACTCTCTGCTCAACAACATGCCTGGTAAAAAACGTTGTACCAGACGCAGACTCTCTCTCTCTCTCTCTCTCTCTCTCTCTCTCTCTCTCTCTCTCTCTCTCTCTCTCGGTCTCTAGGTCTCTCTCTCTGTGTATATGTATGTGTGTGTATGTATGTGTGTATGTGTGTGTGTGTGTATGTATGTGTGTGTGTGTATGTGTGTGTGTATGTGTGTATATATGTGTGTGTATGTGTATGTATGTGTGTGTATGTACATGTGTGTGTGTGTGTGTGTGTGTATGTGTGAGTGTATATATTTGTGCGTGTCTATGTGTATGTTTCTCCAAACCCAATCTTCCAGACTTTCCCTTAGCAGTGCAACAGAACAGCAGCAACGGTTTTCCCTCTTCCCTTTTCACACCTCCTTTGGACCCCAGAGGCACTCCTCCTAACCTTCCTACCACCACTTGTTGTTTTGCCCCAGACCCTAACTCTAGCAGTTCCCCCTGCTAGCCAAATGTCCATTCCTTCCAGTGCAACAAGTAAGCAGAATGCTATACCTCTCCTACTCCTCCTGGGCTATAATCACTCATAGTCTCATGGCCAGATATAGATCTGGAAACCTACTCTGTTCTCCCTTTATTCTCTGACCCCATCCCCAAGGGATCTCTAAGACCTTTTCTCCATTCTTCTTTCCCCTAATTCATCCCAGTGTCCCAGCCCCCGACACCATCAGGCATCCCCTGTGGAAACATACTATCTGAACAGGCCAGGAAAACAGGCAGCACCCAACCACCACAGTTTCCAGAAATCCAGAGAGTAAACAGAAACCATGGAACAAAACATCCAGCCAACAAAAACATATCATATACAGAAGTCAGCACCTAGATTTATAATTATGCAAACTAGGATGCCTAGATGCCATCAGTAAAACACAATCAGTGCCAGAAAAGGCAATATGTCTCCACTAAAGCCCAGCTCTCCTACCATAGAATATTCATTTCAGCTATATTTATACTATCCAGAAACTAGAAACCACCTAGATTTTCCTCAACTGAAGAATGGATAAAGAAAATGTTGTACATTTACACAGTAGAGTATTACTCAGCTGTTAAAAGAAATGATATCATGAAATTTGCAAATAAATGGAACTAAAGAAAAAAAAATCATCTCGAGTGAGGTAACCCAGACCCAGAAAGATAATGGTATATATTCACACATAAGGGGATATTAGCTGTTAAGTGAAGAAAAATCAAGCTACAATCCATAGCCTCTAAGAGGTTAACTAAAGAGGAGGGGTTTAGGGGAGACAAAGCGAATCTCCTGGGAGAAGGAAATAGATTTTTGGGGGTACCCTAAGGAAGATCAGGAAGGGAGTGTGGGTTGGTACAAGCAGCTGGGGAAATGGGGTGGAGAGAGAGTACAAGGAAAGAGACGAGTGGAATTGTAGGATCTTTGTAGAATGTCGGGGAAACCTAGTGCCTTGAACTTCCTAGAATCTATGAAGGTGATCTGAATGAGGATTCCCAGAAATAGCGGTTATGAAATCTTAGTTGGACATTCTCATAGCCAGAAGAAGCCTCCAGTGGCAGGACTGGGTTGCATTCAAGGGAGTTGTTAATGCAAGGGGTTTCAATGGAAAACTCTAAATAACCCAGGCTGTTGTTAACACAATGCTTGCTCTCTGCAAACTTACATAGCAGCCCCATTGCCAAGGATAACACCCATACAGCTCACAGAACATGGATAAGTCAAGGTGATGCCTATCTGGAGCCTTCATATCTGTGTCTGAATGCCTTTTGTGTGGGAAGGTACTCTGCAGGCTACCAAAAGAGAAATGTGCACACTAATGCAGCCACAAAAATCTTTGACCCAAAAGCTGTTCTTCCTGCAAAATAGGCTAGGGCAATTTTGACACAGAATTTGTGGGAATAGCTAAGCACACAGTGGTTATACCCAAGGCCCACGCCACAAGAAGGAATCTATACCTGACACTGCTTTGGTAATAAATAACCAGAGACTCATAGACAGACATTATGTGGGGAGAGTCTAAATTGGAGATCTCTGTGAAATCACTTCCCTTAGAGCTCAGGGAATCCAGTGGAAGAAGAAGTCAAAGACTGTTAAAGCCAGATGGAATGAAGAACACCAGAGAAAAGGATCCCTGAACCAAGCAAGTAGCATATAAGCTCACATAGACTGAAGCAGCAGATAAAGGGCCCACATGGGTCAGCACCAGCTTATCTGCACATATATTAGTTATAAGCTTAGTAATTTTTTATTTATTTTTTGATACTTTTATTTTTTTCACAGTCTAGTCATTACAACACTCCTGGTCCACCCTCCCACAGTTCCTGATCCCATTCTTCCTTCCCCCTGTCTCCAAGAGGGTGCCCCAACAACCCAATTCCACTAGGCCACTCCACTCCCTGGTGCCTCAAGTCTCTCAAGAGTTAGGCATATCTCCTCCCTCTGAGGCCAGACCAGGCAGTACTCTGCATATGTCAGGGCCTTGGACCAACTTCTGTATGCTGCCTGGTTGGTGGCTCAGTGTATAAGAGATTTTACAGATCCAGGTTAGTTAAGACTGCTGGTCTTCCTGGAGTCACCTTCCTCTTCAACTTCTTCCAGCCTTTCCTTAATTCAACCACAGTGGTCCCCGAATTCAGTCTAATGTTTGGATGTATCTGCATCTGTCTCAGCCAGCTGCTTGTTGGGACTCTCAGAGGACAGCTTTTCTAGCCTCCTCTCTGTAAGCATACAATAGCTTTAGTAATAATGTCAGGTCTTGGAGCCTGTCCTTGAGATGGATCGCAAGTTGGGCTGGTCACTGGACCTCCTTTCCCTCAGCCTCTTTTCCATTTTTGTCCACAAAGTTCTTTTAGACAGGAATATTTGTGGGTTAAGTGTTTTTGACTGTGGGATGGCAACCCCATCCCTCTACTTAATGCCCTGTCTTTCTACTGTCCTTACTCATCAGGGAAATGCAAATTAAAATGACCCTGAGATTCTACTTTACACCAATCAGAATGGCTAAGTTCAAAAACTCTGGTGACAGCAGATGTTGGCGAGAATATGGAGAAAGCAGAACACTCCTCCATTGCTAGTGAGATTGCAAACTGGCACAACCACTCTGGAAATCAATCTGGAGGTTCTGTAGCTTAGTCTTTTATGGGACACCTGACTGTGTAAACGTGATTCTCTGACTCTTGACCTGCCTTGGGACTCTTTTCCTACTGTTGGGTTGCCATGTCTAACTGCAGTACAAAAGATTTTGCTGCATCTTATTATTCTTTATTATGTCATGTTTTGTAGTTATCACTTACAAGTTTGTTCTTTTCTAAAATGAGACAGAAAGGGAATTAATCCAGAGGGAGGGGAAGTTGAGAGGAAATGGGAGGGTTAAAGGGAGGAGAAACTGTAATCAGTATATATTATATGAGAAAATAAGCTACTTTCCATAAAAGAAAAATAATAGATCAAGATAGTAGCTTACCTTTGACATAGAGAAAGAAAAAGGAGCAAACATTGCCTTGAAATAAAATGAAAGAGTGTTGATCTTGATAGGGAGTGAACTCTCATTGAATGTATGCTTATCAAACTCATTAACAGTAAGATCTGGCCTACTAGTCAACATTAGGAAATTACCTGGATAGTCCTGCTTCAACTTGTAGAGGGATATTTGCTATCTTGGTATATTCACCATTTAGATAAGATTTTTGAAGTAAAATATACAGTGTATGTTTAACAGAAGTGTCTTTTATAAACATTTTATTAGTTTGTTATAATGGTTAAATCATTAATTTGTAGTTAAGAAATTATGTCTTGAGTAGAGAAATTTATCATAAACTGATATTAGATTTAGAAGAATTTTAAAGTCCTCTAACTCTACTTTTTTTAATTTTTGAGATTATAATGTTCATTTCTACCTTCATTTCTACCTTCCCTTTCCTCTCTTTAAACCTTTCTACTTACCCAACTTGTTATTTCAAATGATGGTCTCACATTTTTTATTATCTGTTGCATACATTCTGTAATTGTTTGTATAAAAATGACTTCCATAGGCTCACATATTTGAAAGTCTAGTCATCATGGAGCGGCACCATTTGAGAGAGATTAATAGTTCTGGCCTTGTTGGAGTAAATATGGACTTGTTCAAGGACGTATGTTACTGGGTGTGAGCTTTGAGATTTCTAAAGCCCAAGCCAGGCACAGTGGCTATCTCTTCTTGCTGCCTGTAGATTTGGATGTAGAATTCTCAACTACTGCTCCATCACCGTGTCTGCCTGCATGAAGACATGGTCCTTCCCAGGGACAAAAATCTCTGAAGCTGTAAGCAAGCCCCAATTACATGCTTTCCCTTATAAGAGTTGCTGCGGTCATGGTGTCTCTTCACAACTATAGAACAGTGACTAAAACACATTCATACACTCATACATATACAACCATACATACAACCATACATACATACATACATACATACATACATACAAACATACATACATACATATTCCTAAATAGACAAATACTGATAAATCTATCTAATGTTACTTTTATTTACATTTTTATGGCTGATCATTTGGTACTGGCTAACCAATTGGTGTACTCTTCCTTGGGGAGGACTGTTTCTTCCTCTCTCATTATTTCCTAGTTTTCCTAGTTATCTTTGCACATTTGAGACTTTATAGGCTCACCCATGTTCACATTTTCATATCTATTGTGGTTAACCTTGTTTAGCTCATGTTTACTCTGTCAGGATGGTGAGACTTTATGGGTGTAGGTTCTGAAGAAAATATTTTCATGCTGATTTATTGAAATATGGCACATTACAAGATATCTTAATTTTGATCACTGAAACTTTCTAAACTAATCACTTCTAAGTAAACACTTTTTTGCTTCCAAGACATTATTAATAAAAAATGAACCAAAGCAGGTGATAGTAATAAAGTGATATTTTAAAGCCATCTTTAATGCCTGCATATGACTTACAGTCATTGCAAGAATTATCACATTGCTGGTCTATAACGCAGCAGGCAATTACACTAGAAATATAAATCTAGGCTTTAAAAATAAGGAATAATCATGTTTCTGTTTTACTTTTATATAGTAAATCATTGACTATATGTGGATGACTGGTCATGGTGTGAAATAGTCATATGATATCATAAGATAAAATTTACAGCTTTATAAGACAAAAATAGCTTTTAAACCTGCTTTCTTTTTTTATAACAGGTAAAAGTGAGGCCATATATTTTTCCCCAGAGCATTCCTGCATGGAATCAGTCTTTATGTTATTAGTATCGTATATCATCAGCCATTAAAAGCACCATACTAAGGCTGTAGAGATGGCATAATGAGAGTGCCAATACGAGCTTGTTGATCTATCACATTGGATCCAATACAAAGCTTGTTGATCTATCACATTGGATCCAATCTGACTTTCAGGTTTTTGCCAACTTAAACAGAAAATGACTTGGCTGAATTTTGTAAAATCTTAGTCAATGATTGTTTTATGTACATTTCCATTTAAGTGGAAGTGTTTCCTGTGGGCTAAATTTCTGAGATTATGATGGGGTTAGGAATTTATTCACCCTTCCAGTCATAAATGACCTCAGTTCACAAAAATGACTGGCTGCCCTGCATACTTTCTTTGTCTGAGCACCCAGGGAGATAACTTTAGCAGGTTACAGAATTCAGCATGATTCCTAAGAACCAGTAATTCATGAGATTTTTCTTGTTTAAACCCCCCCTTCATGATCAGTATCAGTCTCATATTTTCCATACCCTAAGTCTTATTCCTCCCTCAGATTCATTTGGGGACAATGTGACTGTCACTCAAGGATATACACAAACTTGGATGAAAGTATGATTGGACATTACTCAGGAATTAAAAGCGTTTCCTGATCTCTCAGAGGAATTGGGTTAGGTTCTCAGCACTGACATTTGGAAACTAACAACTAACTGTGACTCCAGTTCCGGAGAATCCAATGTCCTCCTTTGGTCTCTGCATCCACCAGCATGCATGTGCTATACATAGATGCACACTCACACACATATACATAAATAAAGGCAAATCTTTGGGTCTGAAGAGATAACTCAGTTCAGAGATTTTACTGTTCTTAAGGATATCCCTGTACCCACAGAACAGCTCACAACTGCCTGTAACTCTAGTTCCAGGGAATCTGACAACTTTTGGTCCCTGTAAACATTAGGCACACATGTGATCTCCATACATACATGCAGGCAAACATCCACACATAAAATAAAAATAAAAATAAAAATAATTCTCTCTCTAAATATGGAAAAATCACACTCTTTTGGTCATATACAAACCTTTTATTCAAGTTATTCTGTGTTAATAAAGAATATTAGATAGTCAAAGTATTTACATTGTGTTATTAAAATGTAAGGATGTTTTAAGTCATGGGAGAAGATGTACCTGGGTTATACGCAAATATTTTACCATTCTGTAGAGCACTTAGGCATCTGCAAATGCAAAAATCATGGTAGAGCCTGGAATTAGTCACCAGAGCATACTGAACAATACTTCACATAGGCTTAGGAAATAGAATTACTTTTTATTTGAATCAGTATTGATAGGCTCTGGGTGTCTTGGCATGCCTTAAATGTGTAACAAAGAATATGGGTGGATTTAGAATATAAGGCATATGCTTATTTGTATGAGGAATTAAACATCCAAACTCATAGAAGTTGAATTTATAATAGTACTTGCTGTGATGGATAAGAGATGGGGACTAGGTAGCTCTTGACTGAATGGTACATTTCCTGAAGCTGGACAGCAAGAATGAATTTTTGTCATCTATCTCATAAATTCATGACTGTATTATATTAAATAGTAGAGTATTATTTTATTCAAAATGCTTAAAAGAAGGGCTTGAAGAGATGACTACTCACTTAAGAGGACATACTGATCCTGCAGAAGTCCTGAATTCTACTCCTAGCACCCATGTCAGATAGCTCACAGGAAGCTATAAATAGAGCTCCAGGGCACTGGGTACCTTCTTCTTGCCTCCTTGGGCACTCGCACTATCACACACACACACACACACACACGATGTCAGTGACTAATGGTTGGGCATGGGGCAGACAGGAGTCAGAGAGGAATTGGAGGAGATCACCATACTTGGTGGAAAGAGTTGGAAGAGACTCAGATCTCTCATCAGCCAAGGTAGACGGAACAGGCGAGATCATCAAAAATGTAGACAGAAGGAAAAGCAGCCCACTGAAAGGCAGCCCAGAAGTGTCTTGGGCATCAAAGACCAATCGACATCACAGAAGGTAACAACACAGCAAAGTTAAAGGTAGGATTGGAAGGTGTTTAGCAAGGAGTACTGGAGGGACGGGCACACTTGCTACTGGAGGCTTAGAAGTGCACAGCACCCAAGCCAGTAAGGCATGTTAATGATAAGCTAATGTGTATGTGTGTCTTTCATCTGAGGATCCAAAGATTCTCTGGGTGTGTGCCTGGAAGCATGGCCCACCCAGGAACACAAAGCAGGACAGCCAAAACCTCCCACAACACTGCATGTGCATCATTCATCATGCCATAAAGCCTAAAGTTAGTAAATATCACAAAATGTGTCCTGGAATCCATTGATAGAGGGTAAATTTATTGCCAGTGGTAATAGAAATAGCACTAGTGAAAATTATACAAATAAAAATCTAGATATCTTGCCAGGAATAAGTGTAATGCATTCCCTAATTTACTGTTTGCAAAAGGTCTATGAACATGGTCAATATTCAGCCTTCAATATATTTTTAAGAAATAGCAGTCAATATTTCATTCCAATTGTCTCTGTCAAGTGAAGAAAATAAAAATAAAACGACTAAATATCTTTCAGAAAAATCACAAACCTAATGATAAGCAGAACCTAAATTTAAACACATGCAAGAGTTACACTGTCATCAGAGCATCCATTTCTGGCCTTGCCTGTGGCAGGAACTGTGTGTCTAGGAGTTATATGGATGCCATTATTTTCAACCAGGAAAAGAGAAATTTCACAACTTTCATAACATGATAATTAGAATATAGTGAATGTTTCTATAAATAAAGACAATTATCCCACAGGGAAGTATTAAACAAGTACAACTAAAGGCTTAATACATCTTGTGTGCAAATAACAAATTGAGAAATATTAGTAGCCATTAAATATGTCCTTGAAACATAAATTGGTTTGCTTCTACTAATCCCTTCTCTGAGTATTTACGGGTATCATTGAGAAATATTAAAAACAAATAAGAGGTAGAATCGTAGAAATAGAAGAGTAACGTTTTAGAAATAATATGAGCTGATTTTAATAACTAATTGAGTTAGTTATTAAATTTATCATGTATGTGTTGGAAAACAGAAAGAGCTGAAGAGATTCCATTGTAACATGGATGTAAATAACATCAGAAAGGATGTAAGCGTAGGAGCTGAGAGCATTACCATGGCCTAGTAAACAGAGAAAGGTGCATTTTTCTCTCTGATGACTGGTATTAGGAGATGAGTGGGGTGGGCTCAAAGCTATATCCACCATGGAAGCAAGGCATACCAGGGGTGTGTGTGTGTGTGTGTGTGTGTGTGTGTGTGTGTGTGTGTGTGTGCGCGCGCGCGCGCGCTTGGAAAAGATGGGCATAAAACTAAAATAAAATAGAAAACTGGCCACTGAAAAATCCTCAGTAAAGTTCAGGAAAATAACATTGCCTCATGTTATTTTCTATGATACTGACTCTATAATTTTCCTGTGGGTTGTTCTAAACTTTGGGGTTTTCTTATTGGTTCTTTTGGATATTCTTCCTTTATCTCTTTATTTTCACTAAAATGAGAGTGATATCTAAAGACATTGTCATAATCGAATTCAAGGATTCTTCATTTATCTACAAATACTTGCATGTTTACATATGCATCACTGGAAGATTCCGTACTTTAAGCATGACGACAGTAGTCACTTGGCTCAGCTGCAAGTAGCCAGAACTCCACTGTACAGGCAACATTAGCATTGTGGCCAGCCAGAAGCAGGCTGTTGCTTTGCTATAGGAATGCTGTCCCACAACAGCTTTTCAGCCATTCATGGGGAATGACACTTGGTAAGACTTGCTCGAATCAATGCTTTACAATGGGATCGCAACAGGACATATTTTTTTTTAACAGAATATTTTATTTTATTTTTAACATTTTATTTTTTTATAATGAAATGTAATTGTTAGATAATTTTAGAGAAATGTTCCATATAACAGTACAAATCAATACAGTATTTCTAGTGAACAGTTTACCAACAAGTACCAAAGTATAAATTATGCATAAAATTTTATCTAGTAAACTTATTTCTGGGAATTTATGTTGACAAAAATATATATGTATTGTGGGATATCTATCACAGTATTATATACAATGGTGAATTATGAGAAACATGTCAAAATTAAATACAGAATTAATGAATTATGAAATTACTTGAAGACATTTCTATAATAATTGAATTGCTATTTTTAGGCTAAAATTTTAGAAGCCAATATTATCATCATCTTATACTTTCACATTATAAATATGATTAAAATAAATTAAATCAATTTGTAAAAACATTATGCAATTGGAAATTATTTCTGACAGATCAACTCTTACAGTTTTATAGGCCATTCATATTTTCTCCTTTGAAATGACAAAGGAAAGTTGACTTTAGTCAAAATAGCACACAAAACCTATAGTCATAAATCACTCATTTAATATTACTTGTTTTCAGTAGACTGTGAAAACCTTACTACTATCACACTCAACTAGAAATAAATTGACAACTCTTGACTAAATTCAAAGAAAATAAATACTAGTCTTCTAATATATACAGCACTCACCTCCCTCATGTGAACATAAAATTTAAATACCTCCAATTTTCTCCCTTGAAGATATGTTAGCTTTACTCTGAGCAAAGAGCAACATTTCTTGGTGTTTCCCAGGGCCATTACACTGAGACTCATCAGAAACCTATAGCACTTGCTGAAGTTACCCCTTAAATATTTCTAGTTCTGCAGTAACTATTTCTATAAAGAATGAAGTCTGGGATTTCTTTTCAGGACATTTAAGTTTTTTAATAGTTAAAGCACAGAAGTAGAAAATAAAAGAATTCAAAGTATTAGCAACAAATAAAATTGTACCAGTGGACTTTGGTAAAATTGTATAAAAGTATAATCATTTCAATTTCAATCACTGTTTAAGAATACCTTAGAAAACAATTCCTTGAGTTCTCTCTATCCTTCTGAATGTGTCACTTACCTGAACTGTACCATGTTTGTGTATTTTAAACATATATTATTATTATACTGCCTGCGATTTTTAGAGCATAGATGTTGAGATTTGAGAGTTCATCTTGGTAGATTTTTCCTTTGACCAGTATGAAGTGTCCTTCGTTATCTTTTTTGATAACTTTTGGTTGAAAGCTGATTTTATTTGATATTAGAATGGTTACTCCAACTTGTTTTTTGGGACCATTTTCTTGGAAAATTGTTTTCCAACCTTTTACTCTGAGGTAATGTCTGTCTTTGTCACTGAGGTGTGTTTCCTGTGTGCAGCAAAATGCTGGGTCTTATTTACGTATCCAGTCTGTTAGTCTATGGCTTTTTATTGGGGAATGTATTCCATTGATGTTCAGTGATATTAAGGAAAAGTGATAGTTACTTCCTGTTATTTTTGTTGTTAGACGTGGTATTATGTTTGTGTTGCTATCTTCTTGGTTTGTTGAAAGATTACTTTCTTGCTTTTTCTAGTTTCCCTCCTTGAGTTGGTGTTTTCCATCTATTATCTTTGCAGGGCTGGATCTGTGGAAAGATATTGTGTAAATTTGTTTTTTTCTCTGTCTATGGTAATTGAGAGTTTTGCTGGATATAGTAGCCTGGGCTGGCATTTGTGTTCTCTTAAGGTCTGTATGACATCTGCCCAGGACCTTCTAGCTTTCATAGTCTCTGGTGAGAAGTCTGGTGTAATTCTGATAGGTCTGCCTTTATATGTTACTTATGTCCTTCTTAAAGTCTCTACCATCATGATGAGAAGTGATTTTAGATCCAAATCTTGCTTTTCCGGTGTGAAGTTGTATCCAGGACTTGCTATAGTGGGAGAATTGAGTTCTGATGATGCCATGTAACCTTGGTTTCTGTTGCTTATGTTCTTATACTTGCCTCCTGCCATCTGATTATCTCTAGTTCTACCTGCCCTCCCTATATCTGACTGGAACTGTCCTTCCTGTGATCCTGGTAGTGTCAGAACTCCTAAGAGTCCAGCTGTCTCTGCGATCCTGTGATTCTTGGATCCTGTGATCCTGAGGTCCTGGGTGTATCAGAGCTCCTGGGAGTCAAGCTGCCTCTGGGACCCTGAGATCCTGCTGTGACCAAGATCCTGGGATCCTGGGATCCTGGGATCCTGGGATCCCGTGGTCCTGTGGTCCTGTGATCCTAGGTATGTTAGAGCACCTGGGAGTGGAGCTTCCTCTTGGTGTTGTGGGACTGGCCTAGGAGTTCAAGCCCAGGTCTGTTCAGGGCATTAGCTCAGGCTGGAAGGAACCTGTGCCACTGGTCAGTGGTGTCCCTGGGTCTCTGGATCCAGCTGGTCCCGGTTACTCCCAGTGTTGGGACAGATGTTGTGTCCTACTTACCTCTGATCCTATGATCCTGGGCACATAATTACGTTTTGTTGTTTTGTTTTGTTTTCTTGTTTTTAATGCCTACTTATATACTCTATAGGAAACATTGTTTCGAAGAGTCTTCTCTTTTTTTTCCTTTATCCAAGCCTCAAACTTTCTTTATCTTTGATTACTATTGGGGATCATGAGTTCTTAAACCCATAAGACAATATATGTTACCAATTTTCATCATTTATTATGTGTAAGTTGTTACAAATATCCATGTAAAACATTTTCATTTCTGTTTCTGTGGCTGATAGAATATTTGCTTTTACTTGAGGACTGTTTCTTATGTTTTAGCACTGACAAATTTAATTTAGTTTTCATACTTGATTCTCAGTTGAAAAGTGTTTTACATTGAAAGCTTTACCAAAATAAACTGTCATCAGACTTTAAATACCTACATCATATGTAATCTATGTCACTGAAACCTCTTATGTAGGGCTATTATTCCCAAGTGTCTCTTCCATAATGTATTGGTTTTGTTGTAAATACAACAAAACAAAATAAGATAAAGAAAAACTATCAAATCTATGTTGAACAGGACAATTCAATAGAGAGAAGAAAGCTCAAGAGACTGCACAAAAACAAAGACTCATTCATTCATACAGTTGGTAATCCTATAAAAACACTGGAAGTCATAATCTATACTCAGTGGGCATGTTCATAATGTATTCTTAATAAAGTTACTATTCATTCTACTGTAGAATTATCTCTAATATTTTTTCATCTATATCCCCAGTAGCAGCCTTTCTTATATTCTTAACCATCATGTACTATTTTCCAAGAAATGCTGATGTACTTGTTTTGTGTCTCCATCATTTGACTTTGGAATTCATACCCAGAGTCAAGCTTGTTCTAGGCAAGTATACTTATGCTGAGCTACCCCACCCTAGGCCTGTCTCAAACCTTTTAGGAAAGCATTGTAGAAACAATTTTCTTTATGAACCAGCATTCACATATATGTGTCTGGTCATGCATGTATTTTCTATGCTGATGTTCATGAAACATAACTGGTATTTTTTATTTCCATGTTTTCTTTAACTTACAAAAACTGATTTTGTAATGTTGTCTGTCATCTTCCCGGAGGACAAAGTGTAGCCAGGATGAATAGGTTCTATGGGGCTATGGTCCATCTGAGAACACCAGGAGTGGAGTGTTGCAGCTCTTAGAAGAGAAGTGAAGAGGCTTAGCTGTCCTGAGCGGAGCAGGTAACCGAAATCTCCAATTTCTCTGCAGCTACCAGGGCAACAGTGACAGAGCCAGTAGTGGCAAGACAAAGGTGGCATGAGTCTGGCCAGCCAGGTGGGTCCAAGGTCAAGCGATGAATGCTTTTGAAGAGGGAACTCTTCCCCAAGTGTTAAAGTTCAGTAAAGATAGCCACCCTCAGAGGATCCTCAGTGTAATAACTTGTGTGCTTTATTCTATGTGGACAAGGACTATATAAACATGGAGGAGTGAGGTGGTATTTAGGGGTAGGTGTTTCCTATTGGTTCAGTTTGAGATATTAGTGATACTCTATTTGTGTTGGGGAAGGAATCCAGGTGTTGCAATATGTGACTGACTGCCCATGGTCCTCTCAGTGGAGTGGAGTGGTTACATGTGCCAGAGCAAATACAGAAACAAATAGGGAGTGACTCAACCCTGCTAATCTCAAGCCTCTGAGATTCCTGGGGTCTGAGCTCACTCAGCCTTACCAGTTCTTCTGTCTGGTGGCATGGCTCATTTGCACCACATTGTAATGTTTACCTAAAATTTATTTTTTAAAGTGAAATATATGGAGATCTACATTTTTCTAGTAGGGATTCTTACCTCATCTAGAAAGATGGGGTGGGGGGAGCATGGGTTTTGTGAAAGATATCACAGATATAACAGACACAGATGGAAAGTCTGTTTTCCTCCTCATCCCCCACAACTTCCTTTCTTTCTGTTTCTTTCTTTCTTTCAAAAGTGTCCTGTGCTAGTGAAATATCATTATTGAATATGAAAGAGTGATATATTATCTCCTTTGTTTCTTAACGGACTTTCAAAAATGGCTAAATGTGCTGAACACTCTCTTTCTGGAAAACTCAGGATCATGACCTCCCTTACAACTTCCCACACATTGTATTTAATCCTTTATAATTATCAAGACTCTTAATAAGCACCCCATCTCATTGCTTTTTACTGATTATCAAAATGCCATCCATACTCTGAGAAAGTAAACCAACATTCTTACTCCACAGAATTCCTGCTATCTATTAAAAGGGATGCGTTACTTTCTTACTGAGGTTATAACAGGTTACAAAATTACCATGGCTGAAAACAGAACCATTCCTCTGCTCTCCTTATCCTAGGTTTCTTCTATTCTGGAAACCAGCAACATGGTATCCTTTCAGTCTCATTAACTCAGAGGACCATGTGCTACTCATCTTCACAAATAGTCCCCGTGATCTGTAAACTTGACATTGATAGATAATACTTTAGACTGTATAAGGACTACATTGCTGAAGTGGAAATAAAACTGAGAACTTTCTAAACTGGGAGATGTAAATACAAGGTTTGTGGGTAATGCCTGAAGGGGTGGCATGAAGTGTAGAGAATGAGAGAAAAGCAGATGAATACCAGAAAGATAGAACAACTGCAAAGATGCTATTTTTTTAATTAACAGTTTGTCAAAATGGCAGTAAAAATACAAGGAAAATACGAAAAGACTTATACGTAGCCAAGTCATAGGTGTAATGGCTTACACTAAAGAAAGCCTAGTATATTGACAGCTGAATAAAGGGAAGGTTACATGGACGGTTCAGCTGTGACAGCAGCTCCCTTGTCATCAGATCGATACCGCTGATGGAAGTCAGGAGCAGTGAGACAGCGAGTGTAAGGTTCTGAGATACAAGTGTGTTCAACAGGATTCTGTCATCAGCAAAACTGTCAATCAGAAATGGGGCCACAACAAAGACATTTTAAGAAAATATAATTTGAGGCTTTCTTTTTAAGTAATATATTTACCAAAGAATTCTAATGATGGAGTTCAGTTTATTGTAATAAACTTCAGCAATATTGAAACTAAAAGTCATTAAAATTTTATTTTATTTAAAAAAATGAAGTAATTCAGGGCAAACTTGAAATGGGGCCAGATGAACAATAGAATGTGGGGGAAACCAAGGAAGCTTGATAGAATGAAATGTTATACAATATAATATAACAATACTAACTCATTCATGTAAACCTAAATCACTAGCTAGTACTTGTTATGTATATTATTTATTATATACTACTGTTTTGGGGTTTTTTTGGTTTTTTTTTTTTTTGGTTTTTTGTTTGTTTGTTTGTTTGTTTGTTTGTTTGTTTGTTTGTTTTGAGACAGGGTTTCTCTGTGTAGCCCTGGCTGTCCTGGAACTCACTCTGTAGACCAGACTGGCCTTGAACTCAGAAATCCACCTGCCTCTGCCTCCCAAGTGCTGGGACTAAAGGCGTGTGCCACGACTGCCCGGTTAGAGTTTTATAATATTTGACAATTTAAATTTTATTTTTGAAGATAGCTCTGAGCATTGAAAAAGAGAGTATTGTTTTTCAGCATTTTTACATATGTAAATGTGAAATGTATATTCCAATTGACACACATGCTAATCAAAAATTAAATAAAAAACAGAGAATAGGGGAGACAAATTTGCTGATTTCCTTTGAATGATGGTGAATCCTAACTGTTTAGAAAATGAAGCACCAGAATCATTAAACACAAGGATAAGTCCTCCAACTCTCTGGCATATTCTAGCCAATGAGCATCACATGACTTTCTGCTGAAGTTACAAACAGTGTTCTGCTTTCCAAACAGGGGCTCTGCAGTACCATCTAGAAGTAGAGAAGATCATTGAATCAGAAAGATATGTGTGAACATGAAAAACATCAAGTTTTATATAAGGATTCAGAGTAGTAGGCATAAGTCTATATCATACTGCCTGGAATATAATAGAATTATGAAAATTTATAACAAGTTTTTTAATATTTTTGAGTTTATAATATCTTCACATAATCTCTGTCCTTCCTTTTATTCTAACTCCTCCCATATACGCCCATTGTCCTGATATCTCTCTCTCTCTCTCTCTCACTCTCTCTCTAAATATATATATATTCTTTCTGCATGAATATGGGTATGGATATGGAATGTGGATGTGTATATTTGTAAATAAATAAATACAACTTGCTCAGTACCTATAGTGTTACCTGTATGTGTATCCAGAGCTAACTATTTGAAATTGGATAAACAGTTGTGTGCTCTTTCATAGAGAAGACTATTTCTTCTGCTCTCAGCATCCCTTAGTAGCCCTTAATTGTTATCTAGACTTGAGGCTTTGTAACATTCCCTACTTCCTTGTTACCTTTTTATTTCTGTCATCATTGTTCAAATCTTGTTTAAGAAGTCGTGTAGCTGAAGTTTCAGGAATAACTTCTCTGAAATTTCTAGGAAACACAATCTTAGAATAAACTTCCTGTTCCTCTAGTTCTTACAGTCTCTCTTGCTTTACTTCTCTAATGATTCCAAGCCTTAGGTACAGGAATTGTGATATAGATGTATCAATTGGGACTGTGTTCCACAACTTTTTATTTTTATCACTGACTGTTTTCCAGAATGGTCTTCTTCTGATGCCAAGTGAGGTTTCATTGATGGGGGTTGGGGGAGAATTCCACTTATCCTTGGGTATAAAGATAAGCATTCAAAATGCAGTTAAGGATTATGCTGATTTAATAAAGTGGGCGCTGTAGATGTTCTTGAAAGATCTTTTGGCTTCACAAACCTGGGTTGTTGGCTAGGTTTTCAATAACAGCATGATGTCACTCTTGTTGAGAGAATCTTAAATTCAATTAGAGAACTGTTGGTTACAGTCACACTATGTATGCCACTATTGCACCTTTGCAGTTGCCACTGTTGTGATTCCTATGAATAATATCTAGTTAGGACTGCTGGTTGCTTCCCTCCTTTGGAACTTTGCATGGAACTTTCTGTTCCACAAAAGCTAGTCCTTGGGGAGGAAGAATTCAGGACAGATTCCTCTTGTGTTCTCTTTGTCCAGTGTCTAAAGTTCATGTCATCTTTAGCAATAGGGACTTTGCTTCTACTTACTGGAGTCAATCAAGGATAGTAGCAATAGCCTATAATGTTTTGGGAGTCCCTTCGATAACTCTGATGAACAATTAAAAAGATTGCTTCTTATTGCTATTAAACATTTAAATAGCAAGTTCTAAAAAAGAAAGCATTTAAAGTTACAAGGTCTATTTCTTTTCTTTTTTGATGTCATATCTAAGTCTTCCAAGATGGAGTTGAGAGGAAACTGAATTATCATGTCATCTTTGAGCATTTTCTAGGCTGGTGACTTCACAGCAGCTGTGCGGATAAAATAGAGGCTCTGGATTAGTAGAAGCTGGATGTGCTCATGAAAGTTCCTCAAAGAACAATCCAAAAAGGCAGAGAGAATAAAGGTTTCCATATGTGTATAACACACACACACACAGAGAGAGAGAGAGAGAGAGAGAGAGAGAGAGAGAGAGAAACACACACACACAGAGTTTTTTCTTTAAAGATCAATGTCATCCCTTATGCTAAATATGATACCTAAGCTACTAACAAGAAAAAAAATTCTTCTTTTCTTTTTGTATTTGAATAGAACATTTATGTATAAAATATTGAGTATAAGTAAAGGCTGAGAATGTTGAAACCAGGGTACAAGTTATACATTCTCCTTTCCCAAATTTGTCTGCCCTCTCTTTAATGCCAACTTTAATTATATTATGTACATCTTAATTGTGTCACATGAAATGTCAATATGCTTTCAGTTACCCCTTCATAAGACACTTACTGTGCATGTACTTTCAGAGGATGTACTGCAATGTCAGAATTTTATACAGGTCTCTTAATATTGAACACTTCAGTAAATACCTTGCTTTATCTTTTGGCAATAAAAATCTTACCTAATCATTTTTTTCTAAAATCTCACTAGACAAATCAGAAATAAGTATATAAAAAATCATTCTGAACCAAAGTTTCTAATCACAAAGATATATTGTCAAAATGTAATAAGTATTAGAATATAATAAATATTTGTCGGAATAAGCTAAGTATCTGAGTTCACTTTGACCTTGTCAGGTAGTTGGACGTAAACACTAAGAACATTATTGCTAAGCCTAAATTATACAAGATCTCCAGAATTGTGAAATATTATTTTTAAATATAACATATTTTGAGAGCCATTTTCTAAGGAACCATCTAGAAGATTTACCAAAAAAATGTATCTAATTTGAAAAGTAGGACTTCTTTATCTATATTAAAATCTGGATTTTTGAAGTCATAATCTTCCCTTCATCTTATTTAACATCTTCCTCTGTTGTGCAGGAATTAAGTGTCCAATAGTGTTAGAGTAACTAAAACTTTTTGTCCTTAGTAAAAATGACAGTTGTTTTACAGACTTACCTTGAGGATTAAAGAGCATAGGTCACTATATTATTAGACCTTTCAAGTAGGAAAGAGAGCCATTCCCTATAACCTACATTGTCTCTTAGGGAAATACCATTTTAAGGAACTTGGTTATAAATGCTATAGAATATAATGGGGAAGCAATAGAACTAGATACCTCCTATCTTTTTGTTTTGTTTTGTTTTTTGATTTTGTTTTTTTGTTTGTTTGTTTTTCTAGACAGGGTTTCTCTGAGTAGCCCTGGCTGTCCTGGAACTCACTCTGTAGACCAGGCTGGCCTCGAACTCAAAAAATCCACCTGCCTCTGCCTCCCAAGTGCTGGGATTAAAGGCATGTGCCACCACTGCCTGGCTGATACCGCCTATCTTAATCTAAAATGCAGTCATTATTTACCTTTGTCTCTTAGTAAAATGTCTTACTTATGGTTAGTTTGTCTAGTCTAAGTCGTTTGCTGATTTTATCTTTCCTCTTCCCATTGCTGAATTATACAAACATTATCGTATCCTGAGGACATAGGACCTCTCCTAACTTTTCAGGAATGTTTAACAATTCCTCTCCTTCAAAGATTAAAGTTATTGACATCTTTCATGAGAAGGCTTGGTTTTCACCATACTTTTCATAAAATCAATTATAGAACTCCATTTCAAACTTTTGAAGTTTAATAGTTTATTTTGTGTGGATCATACAAGAAAGATGTCTGAAGAGATTTTGCAAGGCAAACAAGAAGATAATGAGCTTAGTAATCACTGTACTACTGTGAATAAAAATGGCTTTGTATGTACTATTGAGTCAAGGAACAAATACATTTTAATGGAATTTTATGTTTTGAATATTTGCATATGTCTTGTTCTATTTTACTTTTCAAATATCTGCAACCCAAGGCCACAACTATATGAGAAAAATAAACTATTCTTTGAATTTGGAAAATGTGGCATATTTATGATTGTAGTATGATAGTGGGAAAATGGACAAATCTATCATGTGTTGGGTGCTTCCTCCACTCTTCTTTGAAACCTCGATGAAAGTTGTTACAAAAGTGCATGTTACCTAAAATCATGCATAACACACCACACACACACACACACACACACACACACACACACACACACACACGTTCATGCTTTTAATTTAATTTTGGACTTGCTAGCAAACATTTATAACTGGTCAATTGCTTGAAGTATCTTTATTAGCCTGGAACTCAGTCATTTTACTTAAAAAAAGAAATGCTATGTGGGTGAAGATAAAGAGAGAATTCTTTGTCCAGCTGTTTATTATAACATCTTATTTCAATCTACATTGCCTTCTGTGACTTATTCCACTGATCAACCAAAATTAATATACAGAGAAAGCCCATTTTGCAAATTATAGTCTTCTGTTTCCACATTGGCGTAGCTTAATATAAATTGGCCACACTCCTTCAGCAGGATATGTGTTATTCCACAATTTACCTTTTCTTCTTTGTTTTCTTTCATTCCTTAAAAATTAGCACACAATTGGTCTATTAAAAAAGTGAAGTCAACATCAAAGTTAATGATATTGCAACCAGCAAATGATAGCAACAAGCCTCCAAGAGAGGTAAAGTCAAATGCACTTGAGCAGAATAGGGTGGAAAAACATCTTTAAAGAAGTCCTGCGTATGAAGACTGGTGCTATTTGGGTTATTCCTCTTCTTTTATACTGAGTATTGAAAGCTTAGAGATAGACTGAGTCCCTGGTTACAATTTCCATTACAGATATAGAGTTGTTTTATCTTTGTCTTGCTATCTTTCAGCCTTTACATTTTCCCTCGTATTTTTACTTTTAAAATGGTCTTGTTATAGTCATCTTTATTTATTTATTTTTATACTTTATTTGCATTTCAAATGTTTCCCCTTTTCCACGTCTCCGCTTTGGAAACCCCCTGTTCCCTCCCCCTCCCCCTGCCTCTCATTTTTTTTTTTTTTTTTTTTTTTTTGGTCAGAAATACTTTTGAATCAAACTGGATATATAACAAATAAATAGACAAAATAGGTCTAAGCAAATAACTTCCTAATTAAATAAATGTATCATTCCCAGCTTGACCCATGACAGTGATAGGACCTAGAAGAAAGACTGACAATCAGTTCTTTTCAGAACACAGTGGACAAGTATCATGCACCTGTTTTATACCTATCTATTACAGCCAGATCACCATCTCCCTCTCCAATGCAAGGGAAGTGTTGACTGTGAGGTGAGTAATATTCTTGTAAGAATATTGGTTTCTCCTAGCATTCCACATGTTAGCAAAAATTCTACATCCTCAACAAAGTACAGAGACTTTTAAATCATGTCCTCATGCCACAATTTCAAGGGCTCTAAATGGAACAGTAGAGTCTACATGTACCCTAACTCTGAAATTTGTGCAATGAAATTTACAATCTCTACAGCCTTATTACAGGTCATACACATGTGTGGCTCAAGAAACAAAAAAACTTGTGGGAACCAGGCTAGCCTCTCCTTTACACACCATCATCAAGGGAAGGAAACTAAGCAAAGGCTTCAAGAGTTTCATACAGAAGTCAATTACTTTCATAGGAAGGATTAATTGTGTCTTATGGCCTCTTTATAAAATATTTATTCAGCATGACTAATTGCTGATTGAAATTATTGTCCGAAAAGCAATTGCTGACTCTGGATGCAAAGAAGGTGCAGTCAGTAGCTTCCATTTTAACCATTTCTTTTGCTTACAGGTGATTTGCTTATTTAACAAAGTTAATGTAATTTACATGAAATATGCTTTTCCCTTGGGGTATTGTACATTTCTGTAAAGAAATATCAAAGAAATTTAAATGTGTTCTCAATTAAATACAGTGGCCCAGATTCTGAGGCTGGGTTGAACTTCTCAAATCATACTTTTGATGCTTCCATCTTCCCATGAATTTTCTTGCTCTGTGTGTGCATACAGTAAGAGAAACTTCATTACAGGGGTAGTTTAGAGACACATTTAGCTCCTGATTGCCCTTCATCCAGACAGTGGCTTCCAATTTAGAAGGACTGACTTGATTTTACTTAAGTCCTTTCAGTATATTCAGAACAGAAGATTCTATTCAAGTTTCTCTGGAGGAAAATCTAAAATTGATAACAATAAACAACTTCATGAGAATGTGGTATGACTAATATTATCTGAATACCATGAACCTGAAGCCCATAGTAACTGACAATGTTTTCTTCTCATTATAAACCCAGCATTCTTCAGTCATCACACTGGAACTTAAGTCACCGGTCACTACTCATAAGTAGTGTTTGGTTTCAGTTCACCTCATGATCATTGTACTCTGGCTCTGAGTCTTTGCAGCCAACGCAGCTTCCTCATTATTCTTGGTACTGCTATTTAATGGCAGCTTCAAAAAATGGAAGCACACAAGGGGAAAAAGTGTTCCTGCTGTGTATGTCTTGGTTCCATCGCTCACAGGTTGATTCGTATGGAAATACAAACAGGAGGAATAATATTTCAGTGAGAGAAAGATGCAGAAAAAAAATCTTTATTGATGAGTAGAGGGCTCCGGTCATTGCAATCGCATCTACTTATTGCAAAGAAAATCTGCAATTTAAATGCCATACCCCATAAATTCAGCCATACAATTGCTGTATAGGCAGATTCTGGCTATATCATTGGGTGGGGCAAACAGTTGCATTCCTGAGGTTTCTACCCACAGAGATAGCACCATGGAGTTTTATTTAATTGTTTCCCATAATATCCGTTGCCTGAAGGAAACATTTCCACATGTTATGATAAATTATGGAGGATACCATATGTGGTTAGACTGGCAGTGTCATAATGAGCAGATATAGGCAGTGGGTATATTAATACTACAGCAACTGCCGTTTAGGGAGAGAATTATCAGTGTTAATAAAGTTTTTCAGTGCAAACATTCCCTTCATGTCTCAGGATCCTATTCAGCAGTCCTATGAATCGAGAACAGCTCCTTTTAGAGTAGTTTGTTTTCAACATGGCATTGTGTAAAAAAGCATATGATTTTAGAATTTGGCTGTGAGTTTTTCTAATAATCACCTGAAACACAGCTATGGTCCTTAAAGAACAGTTTTCAAAAACAGATAATTATAATATGCAAGTTCAGTTGGATCAATAAAGCAAAAATGGTTAACGTTGGTAGCATATGAACTATAAGCAAGAACACAGGTGCAACCTTAGCTTGCTAAACCTCACATTGCTTAGCATAGCGACCTGCTTGAATTGTAAATACCTTCTCATTCTTATGAAAGCCCTCTTAGCAGAACAGTAAATCGTGCTGGGGTTGAACTTGTCACATTCCCACCTCAGTGTGTCACTTTGAATATTTGTCATCGGTGCAGATAGTTTCTCTTATGGACCCCACATTTAGAAATTTTTGCAGCTAATGATGTACCCAAACTTAAAACAAATTATTTTTCTACTAAATAAGGGTTAAAAACAAACTACTCTAATATATTCACTGGATCCTCATTATGATATAAAATTTCCATTTTCCAAACTGCAAGTGTGATACCTAAAGTCCCTGTTTTGCTTTTGTGGTTTTTTGTTTTTTGTTTTTTTCTTTTTCAGGTTCTGAAAGCTGAACACAAGAGCCAAGCAAGAAGCAATAAAACTAAAGTGGTTTCAGGACCAATGGATGCCACTTGAAGTTTATTATTTCCCTAGGGGGTCCACCTTATATTTTCCTTGTCAGAAAGCATGCAGACACAGGCAAGCTTAATTGTCCTACCAAACCCCCTGATATGAAATTTAGCATATCATAGTCTCTGTGGGCATGTACAGCAATCCACCATGATCACAGTGGCATTTGACATGCAAATGACTGACTGGAAATCAATAGGTGACATCAAATTTAGCTAGAGGGAAGGAAGATCAACTTGATTTAATGTTAAAATGACTAATTAGATAAGAAAAACTACAATTTAGTTTATTTAGCATATTTCCCTTGTATTGGACTGACTTTTTTGATAGGTGAAATTGGAGTCTGTCTAAATTGTACTGATAGCAAGATTGTATTCTCTGAGTAATTTGAATTTGTAAGATAGGACTTATTCACTTCTACTTGCCAAAATATGAGAGCCCTATTATCCCAGTGCTATGATATGGCCATATCTGATAGACATCAATTCTTCAGAACATAAAAGACAATATTAATAACATAAATAAAAAGAAATACGTTGTAAGTTGTATGTAGTAGAGTCTAATTAAAGTTTCTGTGATAACGGATATGTTTGATGCCTGTGCTGCCTGACACTATAGGCATTGACAGCCTGTGGCTTTTCAGCACTTCAAATGTGGTTAGTGTAATTAAGTAATTGAAGTGTTAGTTTACTTGATTTTTATTGCACTGTTCATATATAAGTAGTCACTGACACAGTAGGCTGCTAAGTACATCACAATTACCCAGAGGATTTTTCATGGAGGGATATTTGAAGAGAACGTTCTAGCAGAAGATAAAATTATACAAAATGCAGGAGGTAAGAAAGAGACATGGCTGACATAAAGGGATCAAATACTACATAAAAGGAAAGTTCTCAAGGAAGAAGAAATGAACCAAGTCAGAGAAGGACTCGTTTTCAAATACAAACTGGAAACTTAGTTTTTAATCTGATCATTAATTTCTAGAGAACAGTTTTAACAATCCCATTAAGCTCCCAGAATAGGGTAACTTTTTGAATAATTTTGTTTGCTTGTACGTATTTTCAGTATAGGCTCTCCAAACCATGGCCTCACACTAGTAAGTATTCTATCTACCACTGAGCTATATTTCCAGCTCCATCACAAGGCTCTTCTAACTTGACAAAACTAATAAGGAATATGTGATTGGTTTTAATTATACTTTAATGAAATTATATTTCATGTGTATACGAGCATAGATATGAGTAATTAATTGTCTGCTGAACAAATTCTGAAAAAAGTTATCTCCATTGGGAGAATTTAGGAGACAGGTTAACATTTTCAACAGAGTTATGAAATTTCAGCACTCCACTACAAGAACAATTGTTTTCATTGTAGCCTCATGACAGTAGTAATGAGAATTGGGGGAATTCATTCAACAGAAACGTTATTATTGAATGGTTGGATAATTGCGGAAATAATATGCTGCCTCAATTGTCATTGATCTATTCATAAGAAGTCAATGACTAAATAGAATTCAGTAAAGATTTATAGACTCAACAAAAGAATGTTTAGCTATATTTAATATGTAAATGTTCAAGCATTTTAGTTTCTTGGTGGGAACAATGAACAATGAAACCAGGTTGATTATTGCCAAAGTCACCTCCTTCCCTGTCTATTTATAGACCCATGGGTATTTTGTGCTTCAGCTGTTCTACTCTTTTTTGTGTGTTTAATGGAAGCCAGTCTACTTTGGACTTCACAGGGCTTATCTGCTACTGGAAGAAACAAAATAAAGAAAAGGAAAATAACAAACTCCCACAAATTCAGGAATGCACAATCTCTCTGTTTCTAAATTATTATTTTATAGGATGGTTAATATGGACCAGGTACAGTTGTAAGAATTGAGAATGTAACGCAATACACACATACATACATGCATGCATGCATGTGTGCGTGTATAAGTCCATGTATACATGTATCTATGTTGAGACTTTGCACATCTATTTGGAAAAAAAGTCCATTGGGATAATTTCACAGGTTGTATTGAGAGTGTAAAAACGTGCATAAATAAGTTTATCAATTTTGATGGAAAAATTGGGAAATCAGGGCTGTCATGAACTACTTCGATCATCATTGCTCACTGGTGTGGGGTGCAAAGGCTACCTGAGGTGGATAAGAGAAAATAAAAGATTGTTGAATGGCTTGTTTATCAAAGATCAAGTCACCATAGGTGTATGGGTTCATTGCAGGATTTTCAATTCTATTCCATTTATCTACCTGCCTGTCTATGTACCAATACTATGCCATTTTTATCACTGTTGTTCTGTAGTATAGCTTGAAGTCAGGGATGGTGATTCCCCCAGAAGTTCTTTTATTGTTGAGAATGGTTTTTGATATCCTGGCTTTTTTTTGTTGTTGTTGTTGTTATTCCAGTTAAATCTGAGAATAGCTCTTTCTATCTCTGTGAAGAAGTGAGTTGGAATTTTGATGGGGATTGCATTGAATCTGTAGATTGCTTTTGGTATGATAGCTATTTTTAAATGTGAATCCTGCCAATCTATGAACATGGGAGATCTTTCCATCATCTGAGGTCTTCTTCAATTTCTTTCTTCAGAGACTAAAAGTTCTTGTCATACAGATCGTTCTCTTGCTTTGTTAGCATCACACCAAGATATTTCATATTATTTGTGACTATTGTAAAGGATGTCGTTTCCCTAATTTCTTTCTCAGCCCATTTATCCTTTGAGTAGAGGAAAGCTACTGATTTCTTTGAGTTAATTTTGTATCCAGCCACTTTACTGAAGTTGTTTATCAGCTGTAGGAGTTCTCTCATAGATTTTTATGGGGGGATCTCTTATGTATACTATCATATCATCTGCAAATAGTGATGTCTTGTCTTCCTCCTTTCCAGTTTGTATCCCTTTGACTTCCTTTTGTTGCTTAATTGCTCTGGCTAGAAATTCAAGTACTATATTTAATAGATAGGGGGAGAGTGGGCAGCCTTGACTTGTCCCTGATTTTACTGGGATTGCTTCAAGTTTCTCTCCAATTAGTTGGATGTTGGCTATTGGCTTGCTGTTTATTGCTTTTATTATATTTAGGTATGGTCCTTGAATTCCTATTCTCTCCAATACTTTTAGCATGAAAGGTTATTATATTTTGTCAAAGACTTTTTCAGCATCTAATGAAATGATCATGTGGCTTTTTTCTTTGAGTTTGTTTATATAGTGGATTACGTTGGTTGATTTCCATATATTGAACTACTCTGCTTCCCTGGGATGAAGCCTACTTGATCATGGTGAATTATCATTCTGATGTGTTCTTAGATTCGGTTTACAAGAATTTTATTGAGTATTTTTGCATCAATATTCGTGAGGGAAATTGATCTGAAGTTCTCTTTGTTCAGTCTTTGTGTGGTTTAGGTAGTAGTGTAACTGTGGTTTCATAGAATGTATTAGGTAGCGTTCCCTTTGTTTCTATTTTATGAAATACTTTGAGAAGTATTGGTATAGGATTATGTGGTTCTCTGGAGTCTAACTTTTTGAGTTCTTTGTATATTTTGGATATTAGCCTTCTGTCAGATGTAGGGTTGCTTAAGACCTTTTCCCAATGTGAGGAAAAGGGAGAGAGAGACCTAGGTGGGAGAGAAGAGGGGGAGGAAAGAGGGGGCCAGGATCAGGTGTGACAGGAGACAGGGGAGAAGTACGGAGGGGCAGGAAATAGAAGGGAGGTGTGTAGCAGTGGGTGATGGGGAACTGGGGATAGCCACTAGAAAGTCCCAGATGCCAGGAAAAACAAGAGACTCCCAAGACCCAACGGGGATAACATTAGCTGAAATACCCAACGAAGTGGAGAGAGAACCTGTAGAGACCACTTCCAGTAGATAGGCACAGCCCCTTGCTAAGAGATGGGGCCACCCACCTATCTCAAAAATATTAGCCCAGAATTTCTCCTGTCTAAAGGAAATACAGAGACAAAGAGTGGAGTAGAGACTAAAGGAAAGACCATTCAGAGACTGCCCCACCTAAAGATCCAAAAAATGCATGTTAGAAGAGCCCGGTATAGCTGTCCCTTGAAAGACTCTGCCAGAGCCTGACAAATACAGATGCGGATGTTTGCAGACAACTATTAGACTAAGCATGGGATCCCCAATGGAAGAGTTAGGGGAAGGACCGAAGGAGCTGAAGGGGTTTGCAACCCCATAGGAAGAACAACAATATCAACCAACGAGACACCCAGAGCTCCCGGAGACTAAACCACCAACTAAAGTGTACACATGGAGGGACCCATTGCTCCAACTGCTTATGTAACAGATAATGGCCTTATCTGGCATCAATGAGAGGGGAGGCCCTTGGTCCTTTGAAGGCTCAATGCCCCACCATAGGGGAATGCTAGGGTGGTGAGGTAGAAGTGGGTGAGTTGTTTGGGGAGAACCCTCACAGAAGCAGGGCAAGGGGGTGGGATAAGAGTGTTATGGAAGGGAAACCTGGAAGGGGGATAACATTTGAAATGTAAATAAATAAAATAACCAATATTTTTTTTTCATTTTTTTTTTGGTTTTTTGAGACAGGGTTTCTCTGTATAGCCCTGGCTGTCCTGGAACTCACTCTATAGACCAGGCTGGCCTCGAACCCAGAAATCAACCTGCCTCTGCCTCCCAAGTGCTGGGATTAAAGGCGTGTGCCACCACTGCCCGGCCCAATTAAAAAAAAATCATTTTATTACTATGTTCCTTTAATGGAACAGCAATATTTGGTTTTTCCCTGGGGCCCTGGGCTAATTTTTCTGAGGTTCTTGGCTATTCAAGTCATGTCAGGTATGGTCTTCATCTCATGAAGTGGACAGAACATCAAATCAGATCTTGCTTGGTCATTCCTACAAACTTTGTTCCACCATTGCACCAGAGCACCCTCTGGACAGGTCAATATTTTATGAAGACTTTTCACCTTGAGTGGTACTCACCTTTTCCTTTTGGTAGAATTCAGGGTACCTTCCAGGACCATAAACATTAGTCTAGAGGAGTGAAAGATCTAGGTAGGTACCTGTTCAACATTTGTTCATGTTCAATGAGTTATGTCGTTGTTTTCTTCAGCCATAGGGACTTACCATCAGTTTGTAGAGAGCAACTGATACCTTTGGAAATACTGTGGGTTTCTTAAGGGTTCACATGGGACCCCCATTTCCATTCAATTATATGTAACACATTTCCAGTACATTTAGTGCCAGAAGATAACAAAATGGGGCTCTTTCTCCCCTGTTACTTAGAGATTTCGTATAGACTGGATTCATAGATGTATATAGTTTTAAGAGATTTTTACTGTATTATATTTTGTTATGGCCTCTTAAATGGACCTTAGTTTTCTCTGTCTCTTCTTCTCCCCAGTTGATCTTATAGTTACATATAGATATGTTTTTTTTTTAAAAGAAGAAAGTGCAAAATATGAACTATGTCTTGAGGTTAAAAAAGGAAGACTTATAATTTAATATTTTGACATTTAGAATATCAGAATATAAGTAGCTTCATAATAAATACTTCCATATTGTACCACCTCTAAGGAGAATGAATGGAAATCTGCAAGTACCCGGGATAAGTGGGTCAGCGAGAGAAAAGAAACTCTAGGAGACCAGGGGTAAGGATGTTCTCAGGTGTCAATGTGGATTACCTTAGCAGAGTTGCCTAACAGTGAGGATATGGAACCTAAACAGGCTACCTCCTATAGCCAGGTAGGATTCCCACTGGAGGGACAAACCAAGCCATGCACAAAACTTTAGACCCAAATTTGTCCTATCTAAAGGAAATGAAATGCAGGGATGAAGATGAAGCAGAGACTGAAGGAATGACCAACCAAAAACTGGCCCAACTTGAGACCCTACTCATGGATAAGCACAAGTCCCTCACACTATTAATGATACTCTGTTATGTTTGCATATAGAAGCCTAGCATAACTGACCTCTGAGAGGCTCAACTCAACAGTTGCCTGAAATAGAAGCAGATACCCACAGCTAAACATTGGACTGAGGTAGGGACTCTATGGAAGAATTAGGAAAAGAATTGAAGGTCCTGAAGAGGATAGGAACTCCACAGGAAGACCAACAGAGCCAAACAATCTGAACCCTTGGTAGCTCTAAGAAACTGAGCCACCAACCAAAGAGCATACACAGGTTCAACTGAGGACCCAGGCACATATGTAGCACACATGCAGCTCAGTCTCCATGCAAATGGATGGAACCAGAAAATATCATTCTAACTAAAGTAACCCAGACTCAAAAGGACATGCACAAGAGGAGCTTAACATGACTGTCTTCTGAGTGACTCCACCTAGCAACTGACTGAAACAGATGCAGAAACCCACAGCCAAACATTGGATGGAGCTCAGGTACTCTTGTGGAAGAGCTGGGAGAATAACTGAGGGCCCAGATTGGATAGGAGCTCCACTGAAAGACAAACAGTGTTGACTAACCTTGAGCCTTGGGGCTGTCAGAGACTAAACCGCCAACCAAAGAGCATACCGTGCTGGACCTAGCCCCACCCCTTCACATATATTGCAGAGACACAGCTCAGTCTTCATGTGAGTCCTCCAACAACTGGAGTGGTTGCTGTCCCTAAAGTTGTTGCTTGTCTATTGAATCCCTTCCCCTAACAGGGCTGCTTTGTCTGGCTTTAGTGGAAGATGATGTGCCTAGCCCTGCAGAGATTTGATATGCTAGGATGAGTGGATACCCAGGGAAGCCTTCATCCTCTCAGAGGAGAAGGGGTTGGGGGATGGTGAGACTGTGGGGATGGGAGATGGTGAGACTGTGGGGATGGGGGATGGTGAGACTGTGGGGATGGGGGATGGTGAGACTGTGGGGATGGGGGATGGTAAAACTGTGGGGATGGGGGATGGTGAAACTGTGGGAGGGAAGGCTGGGGAAAGAAGCAGCACCTGAATGTAACGTAAATAAATAAATTAATTAATGGAGAAAATACCTTATTTTAACTCATAATTGCAAATAATAACAAAAATAAAATACCAAAAATTTTAAATAAAAAATATTTTACCACTTCATCCCATTTATTTTCTTATTCTTAGTATATAAATATCTTTCATTCTTTTCATTTTAATTTTCTCATAATTTTGAATAGTCCTAATGCTTATTAATTCATACTTTAATATCTCTATTTTGGCTATGCAATATAATTATTATCATACTTACATATTTTTAATTTTCTTAGAAATCACCGACTCCTATACTAGCTTTTATTATAAAATGTAGTATACTTTGACTTCTTAATTTCTTCATATACTAGATAAGGAAATGATTTTTCTCTTGTGACTTCTTTTGTTGCTATCATTATCTGCATATGCTAAATTTCATCTTGTTAAAGTTCCAAGCAGTTGCATTTTATTTGACAACATTGAAAGTCATTAGCATTTGACTATGTTAATGCTGTTTCCCTCAGAACTGTTAAGAACTAGTGGAGTCAGCATTATTCCATTACCACAAAAAATGTATCCAATTTAATGACTAATCCTCCAGCATTGTAGTCATAATAATTTTCTTGTGTGTGTGTGTGTGTGTGTGTGTGTGTGTGTGTGTGTGTGTGTGTAAGAGAGAGAGAAACAGAGACAGAGAGACAGAGACAGAGACAGAGACTGTCTTTGTGTCTGGTTATGTGTCTGTGAGTCCAGAACTGGGACAGTGTATTCCTTAGAGCCACAGTTATGGACATTTTGAGCCACTTACTGTGGGTGCTGGAATCTGAACACTAGTCTTCTGATATAGCAATAGGTGCTGTTGCTGCTAACTTTCTTCATTATGTGTCGTCCTTTTAGTTCTGTCTCTTCCTTCCTTCATTCTTCTCTTCTTCCTTCATCCTTTTTACATTTCCTCCTTTCTTTCTCCCTTTCTTTCTCTCTTTCTCTCTTTCTCTCTTTCTTTCTTTCTTTCTTTCTTTCTTTCTTTCTTTCTTTCTTTCTTTCTTCCTTCCTTCCTTCCTTCCTTCCTTCCTTCCTTCCTTCCTTCCTGTCTTTCCTTCTTCCTTTCTTTCTTTCTTCCTTTCTCCCTCCCTCCCTCCCTCTCTTCCTCCCTCTCTCCCTTCCTTCCTTCTTCCTTTCTTTCCTTCTTCCTTCCTTTCTTTCTTTCTTTCTTTCTTTCTTTCTTTCTTTCTTTCTTTCTTTCTTTCTTTCTTTCTTTTCTTCTTCTCCTCCTCCTTTATCATCATCTTTATCTTTTCGTTTTTACGACATGATTTAGTTTAATTTATACTGAGCCAAGATATTCTTGGTTTTCTTTTCTGGATGATTTTTAAAATATTATTTATTCCTCATTAGAAACAATTGTAATTGTAATTGTAAATGATAGAAGGATACCAGTTAACCTTAGTTTTAAGGACATAAAAGCGTTTTGAGTTCTCTTCTATAGATCCAAACTGTTATTTTTTAAAGTATCTTTTAAAATTTGTGGCTGAATTTGAAAGAACAAAAGTTAACAGCTGTTAGATAACTTTCTTTCTGGCATATTTGTTTTGAAAGGAAATAATAGACTTCTTGAAGTCTTTTTGGATCTGATCATTTACTTTCTACTATGATTCTCTTTAAGTTTTTCTAGACCGTGACTTTAATCAATATTTTAATGATTTAAAATAACTGCAAGTAAATGTCATTGCTCACCTACAGAATGCTTATTTTTCCTGATGTCTACACGATTGTTTCTAGATTCAGAGCCTGAATTTTTGCCTTTCCTCTTTCGTTTCCAGCATTTATGCTGTTCATTTGGTACTGTCAAGGTCAGCTTTTGTCTTTATAGCTTTTCTATATTTTTAATTTAAAACATAAAACTTCCTTTTTGTAATTCAATGCCTTAAATTTCATGGTACTGTATTTGGTTGGGATTATTTTCTATATGTATTGATTTATCTTTTTTATTTATTTTATAATACATTTGTACATCACATTCAATTTCTTTCTAATTGTTCTGTCAAGATATCTTTAATCAAGAAATAATTGTTCTTCTTGTTATACAAAAACTCTAGGTTTAAATAGCATAGACTTGTATCTTGCATACATAATGTTCTCTCAACTTTTGCAAAGAATACTAACTTTATACAGGAATATATCACCTTAGTCCCCTCTACTTTATGTACTCCATTTAACCAAATATTTTATGTATTTATTTAGTTCTATTAGGTATTTATTGATTGATTGATTGATTGATTGATTGATTTTATTTCAGAACTTTCATTAAATAATTTTCTATCTGCTACCCTTACAACTCTAAGACTTCTTCCTATTTCTTAAAAAAATATGCAAGATAAACAATGATACAATAAAACAAACTGACAATTAAAACAATGAAAGTATGAAAGAATATGAGAAATGCACACACACAAACACACATGACCCACAAAACACAAAATTTGAAGCCCTAATATACAAGCAGAAGACCAGTAAATTTTTTAAAATGCCCAACAAAGCAATATGAGACAAGTCACTCTACCTTGAGATGTAGCTGTACAACTTTTGGACATGTACTCAAATGATGCTTCATCCTTCCTCAACTGTGTTCATTGCTACTCTGTACATAATAGCCAGAAATTGGAAGTAATGTGGTACATTTACACAATGGAATATTACTCAGTTGTTACAAAAATGAACTCATGAAATTTTTAGGCAAAAGGGTGGATCTAGAAAAATCCTCCTGAGGGAGGTAAATATATTATGCATTTACTTGTATGTAGATGTTAGTCATTACATAAATCATGGCCAATCTGTAATCTGAAGACCAAGAGAAGTTTGTTACAGAGGAATGAACTAGCAGGAACAAATGGATCTTCCTGGAACAGGGAAACTGAATAGATTTTTATGTGTATACTGATGGTAGGGGAATAAGAGTGGGAGAATCAGTGGGGAGAAGAATGTGAGATGGAGTTGAAGGGCAAAATGCAGAGAAAGACAGCTAGGAATGAGAAGTATTTGAGGGGTTTATGAAAACCTAGTACAATAGAAACTTTCTAAAAATATCTGAAGGTGATCCTAATGAACTCTCCAAATAGTGAGAGAGACAGAGTCACAACTGGCCAACTCTTGCAATCAAATGAAACTTCCAGTACCAGAGCTAGGCTATATCCAATTGGGTACCATCCAATTGAATTTCTGACCAAAGGGGTCCCATGAAATTGCCCAAATATTGAGGCTACTGTCACCTCATTGAACATAGAAAGGTTGTGCTGATACCTACATAGAATGCTCCTCTCATGTTCTAATGTCTTTGATAAAGGAATGTATTCTGCAGGCTACCAAAGAAGAAAAAAGCAAACAACCCACCCATAAAACTTTTAATCTAAAAGATGTCCTGCCTACAAATTTTCCTAGGTCAATGGTGGCACAAAACATATGGAAGTAACCAACCAATGTCTGATTTGACTTCAGGCCCACTCCATGAGATTGAACCCAATTCTGAGTGTGTTACCAAAACCCAAAGACTAGCAAATACACCAGGTCTTTCAAAAATAAAAAGAACAATAAAATTTCTCCCGGTGATATTCTTCTATACTGAAAGATCAGTGCCATATTCAGATTTCATCAGAGAAGCTTCTTCCTGCAGCAGATGGGAACAAATACAGAGACCCATAGCCAGACATTACACAGACAAACCATGAAACACAGATCAAATTGGGATGTCACCATCAAACTCAGAACATGGGGAACTCTACAGAGAAGGCAGGGTGTAAGAGTCAGAGGGATAGAGGACATCAGGAGAATAAGGCTCTTTAAATCAGCTGAGAAAAGCTAATATAAACTCACAGAGACCTTAGGAGCAAACACAGGGTCCACATGGGCACACACCAGGTCCTCTGTGTGTGTGTGTGTGTGTGTGTGTGTGTGTGTGTGTGTGTATCCTAGCTTTCAGTTTAGTGTTTTTTATGGGAATGCTGAGTATGGGATTGAGAAGGTCTCTTACTGTGTCTTCTCTTGAGGCTCTTTTCCTTCTTTTGGCTTGCCTTGTCCAACTTCAATATAATATTTGTTTTACTTTATTATATTTACTTTGTTATGTTTGGTTATTATCTCTTAAAAGATTGTTCTTTTCTGAGAGACCAAAATGGAGTAGATCTTGGTGGGAAGGGAGGTGTAGAGGAACTTCAGGTGGTAGAGGAAGGGGGGAAAGCTGTAATTGGGATATATTGCATAAGAAAAATTTATTTTTAATAAAATGGAACAAACATCTTCAAAAAACTTTTACTTCATTTTGTTTGACCATCTAATGCTTGGCTATTTGTGGTTTGTACACTGAGTAAGACTCTCTTGGAGAAACCAGTTTTTCTTTTATAAGCGGTTATTAACTTGAGGTTCCTTCTTAGTTATGGACAGAATCATATATCTACTTCCCCATCTCAGAACTAAGACCCTGTAAGATTTGAATCTGTACAAGCCCTATATATATATATTACTGCAGTCTCTGTGAGATTATATATGTGTAAATCAATGTGCCTAGACTATGTTATTATCCATCCCTTATAGCTATTACAATCTTTCCCAACTCCACTTCTGTAGAGTTCCCTGAGCTCTGGGAGAAAGGATCTGATAAAGACATTCCATTTAGGACTGAGTTTTTCCAAAGAGACTTACTATCTGCACATTGTCCAGATGTGGATATCGGTATTAGTTCCCATCTACTATTGGAGAAAGGTGCTTTGATAGTTATGTAAGACACTGATCTATGGTTAAAGTGCTTGGGGGACTCAGTTTTATGCTACAATCATTTAGAAGAATGATAATTTTTTATTTTATCTATGTCCATGTACTATCTAGTGTCAGATTTTGTCTGAACAGTGTTGAGATGAATTCTGTGACATGGAATAGACCTTAAATTTAATCAGACAGTGAGTGAGTGGTTACTTCAACAGATTTTATGTCATTACTGCACCAGTATATCATACAAGCAGGTCACTGCTGAAGATAGAAAGATTTGTAGCAGGGTTGATAGTTACAGTTATCCTCCAGAAACACGCAATGTATCTTTCATGTCCATGAATAGTAGCCAATAGGGGTGAAGGCTACAGTTAGACAGCACTCGATTTTTCTGTGTCCAACGAAATATATGGGTTTTGTCCTCAGTTACTGCTTTTTAAGCTGAATATTTAGGCTGTGGGTTCTTCTTCATCCAAATACACCAGTACAATATTACCTTATTTTTTCTCAGAAACTGTTCAAAGTATATCATTTACTGCATGCTCTGCCCATTAGGGTTTAAGAAAGATATGAATCATTTCTTGAAAGGACCATCATTATCATTATATTATTGGTGTATTAGAAGAATTTATGAATGGTTATATGATCTCAACTAATTAGACTGATTTGAATAATATGCATCCATACATATATATATACACACATAGACTTACATATGTAATATATAGGCATATATATTACATATGATTATATATATAATATATATGATATACATTAATGTCAATTTGTCAGTCTATGCATATATATGAATATATGGGTTCAAGCACATATGTATACTATAAAACATAGAAATTAATTTTAGTGACATTTTCTTAGCTATTGATTGCATATATGCAAAACCATAACACTATTCTGGTGAAAAATTATTATACCAGAGACAGAAATCTCAATCTTTCTGACTCACAGGACATTCATTTATTTCTGTACTAATTTAAACAAGGAAGAATGCATGCCAGGATAATGTGACCAAAGTGATGGCAAAATATTGACATTTAGCAAGGAGGAACAAAATGTGGCACAGTGATGAAGGCCAGATTTGCTTTGCAACTTCAACTGTCACACACATAGAGCTTAGGAGTTTGTATTCCAAATCACTTCTTTTTTTTATTCTATCATATAAAGTACAGGATTTCTTATAAGCTATATGTGTAATGACCTTTTATTTCGATTAGGATAAGGAGAGCAAAACCATCCTTTTGTAGATTTGAAGCAGGCAAAACTGTTTGGTTAAAATTACAGTTACTTCTTCCTCCTTAGGGAATCAAATGCCCTGCACATAAGCAATTTGAAGGCTAAAACTGCATGCTCATTTTCCTTACAAGCTTCAAGATCCTTTTGTAGACACTTGGCCTGAAGGCCGGTATCTCATAGAAACCTTGTGCTTTAGGTGTTTTGTAAATGTGTCCCTGTAACTTTCTGCAATTATCCCTTGTTGAATGAACACAACAATAGGGCACCCAAAGAGGCCCCAGCGAATTTCTCCCTCTTTCTTTGTTTTTTGAACCTTCCAGGGTTGCTTAATCCTGCAGTTATAAACTGGCTGCTGTGTGTAAGGCAGTGTTGTTCAATGCTTTTAAGGTCTCAGATAACAAACTTTCTTCATTGTCCTTTGTTTTATTAACCCGACCACTGGGGCTATTCCAGTTCTTTCCTGTATTTGGTGTACTTTCCCTGTAGGCTCAAAGGCAGCCATTTAAGACATCCTTAAATGTTTCAATTATATAGAAGACCCACTTTAGCTCTGAGATTGCTGGACCATCAGCCTCTCCAAGAGTTGACATACCTAGAGACCAATCAGGAAGTCACAGGAGATAACAGTCACGGGTTGCTAACTCAGCAAGATACAGTTGTGTAGTGAGGAGTTTTCTTGCCATGCTGGTCAGCATTTCTAGCCTTGAACTGGACTTTTTTTACTTTCTTAAGAAGTTTAGGGCAATATCTACCTCCATTTCCTAAGTATTAAATTATGATGCTGTAACCACCATGTACAAAGCAGCTTAAAGACCTTGTGCTTTTAAAAAACTGCTCTGCTACTTTATCAGAAAGAGTCAGTAGCTTTATTTCAAATGGCTTCTGTTAGGGCAACATAAACTTAATAGGACACATAAGAAAGGTAAAAGGAGGAAATCTCATTTTATTCTTAGAGTTCAGTTTTTTTTTGTTTTTGTTTTTTTTTTACTTTTCCAGAAAAGTATATTCTGACAAAACTAGGTAGAAATGAAGCACAGAATCATAGCAAAATGTATTAAACCATATCAGTGAATGAATAGTATAAATTTTCTGCTGAGCCTGATGTACTCTCATTCTAATGAGCTGCAGGAAGGAAGGAAGGAAAATGAAGGGCAAGTATATTGTGCTTATAATTGTCATATATAATGTCACAAGGAGTGAGCACTATAAAGACAAAGTAACTTTCACATTACTTCCTATTCATTTATTAACTTAGATTAACATTGATCATAAATATGACACTACAGAAAATTCAGTGAGAGGAAGAAACATTTTTAGTTAGTGTCACAGACCCATGATAGCATATAACTTTTCTCAAAAGTCCTTTCCAAACTTCAAGAAAATAAATACAATGGTAATTTAT
Source organism: Uromys caudimaculatus (assembly GCA_028551405.1). Classification (NCBI taxonomy): domain Eukaryota; kingdom Metazoa; phylum Chordata; class Mammalia; order Rodentia; family Muridae; genus Uromys; species Uromys caudimaculatus. The sequence continues at coordinate 39,293,306 of CM052703.1, forward strand.
ATGATTTTGGTTTGCCTGGAGGTTGAGATTAAAACAATATCATCTCAGTGACCACTGTTGTAGGTTGTGTTTTATATTACTTTCAGATGCTGTCAGAACTCAGAGTCAGTGTGAATTATATACGGACACCTAGGTTAAACTCACAGTAGCATGGTTGTCCTTGGGTATATAGAGTGGTTTCCAGTTGTTACTAATTTGACTCAGTGACATTTCTTTTTCTTACCTTTACTTCTGATTGTATGCATTTGCCCCTACTTAAAATATACACAGAAATGATATGTGAAGTCAAACATAATTATTCTCATTCCGTTGTCATTTCTAGAAATGATTTGTTCTGGGCATCAAATACAGAGCAGACATAGTGCACAGCTCTGTTTTCAAGAGACAAACTAGTAACTAAACTGAATCATTACTTCCAAACTTTGACAGTGTACAAAATCCCAAGTGTCCCGTGAATTTCCATGGAGTGTATCAAACTAGTTCTGATGCTACCATGACAGCAATGATTGCTCCAATTCTGTGGAAATTCAGCTGCCTCTGCAGCACTCTTCCCTACAGTTAGTACTTTCTGTTACTTTGTGTTATAATTATCTTTTTACATACCATCTTTCTCATGGAACTTCCCCATAGAAACTCAAGCTGTATATGAAAATTAGCACAAATAAAAAGGATCTTTAGTTATGAGAAAATTAAATATAAAATACACAAACCATTTTTGTTGTAATACAAGTTGTATGATGTTCACATGGCAATAATATTCATATTACTATTTCTCTATGTTGAAATATAGTTGACAGTTCCTTTATTAGAGAATGATGAATGTTTGGGCCACATAAATTTCATTGGAGGGAAGAATATTTGGCCAAGTTTTGTAACAGAGTTTTAAATTGTTCTTCATTCCTTATCTACTATCTAATTCATCTGTGTGATTCCATTCTTGGTAACATATTTGTCCACTTAGCCCGAGGATCTCCACAGCCAATTCTAATGTGGCCATTGAGCGTTATTTTCTGATAATATGTTTCCGAAGTAATATATCAATGATTGTAATCAAAATACTCAAGGAGGGACATTAGATGGATTAGCAAGTAAGAGGATTACCACACAAGCTTGGAAATCTGATTTTGATCTTCAAAACACACATAAAAGTAGAAGAAGCTTACATGTGTACCAGGTCACATATTTGTACTCATTCATATCAGCATGTTCACATATATAATTCACACATATGAAATAAAAAATTAATGATAAACAAGAAAGAGAATGAATATTTTAAGTACTAAAGAGATGCGTCTTACTTTGTTAGTAAAATATGTTTTGGTTTCGAATTTTAATCTTTATTTTACATGAACTTATGTTTAATTCTTAAATGTCATTCATTTTGACATTTCATTGACTTGTCATTCTTTTTATAAACCTCTTAGTTGTTCTTGCCAATTTTTTAGAAACCTACCAGATTTTCCTGCAAGGCAGTGATTGGCTATTTGAAGTGATATAAGCAACATGATTGAGTGACTTAGGTAAGTAAAGAGCACACATCCTTTTAAACATTGCTTTATGCACTGATGGTGATAATTTGTGCCCATTAATTTAAATTCCCTTGGGAAGGTAAATCTATGTTTATCAATTCCTCTTGATTTAGAGCCATCTAAGGAATTGTAAAGGTTCAACTATAGGTGTGTCTATAAAAAACATTTCCACAAATTAACTGTTTAAAGTTCTGACTGTGGCCTCACCATCTCTCCTGTCAATGTTCTCAAGAGACTAAAAGGAGTGGAAGAAGAAAGCCAGTCAAGTAGTACTGTCTACCTCTTTCTGTTCCACGATGACTTAATGTGTGGTACTCTACCTTGCCTTCCTTGTGTTCATGGCTTGAAATTTCCACAGTGGTGGGCTGAGATAAATAGTGCCTCCTTTAAATTGTCTATGTCAGGCCATACCAATAAGAAAAATTATTGATACAGCACTAAAGTTTTAAAAATGTGTTGCATCACATGGCTTTTCAGAAAAGTTCAATAATTATATGTCATCTGTATCTATGCATTCTCTTCTTGATAATTAATCATTAATTTAAATATTACTAATAACAGATGTTGAAAGAATATTTCTATTGCCCAGACCATCACAGAAATCAATTTCCTCTGTGAAACCACAACAAAATTCTATTATGACAGAATGATTTATAATCTGTCTAACTAATCTTACTCCATTTTTTTAATAGAATTCAAGTAGTTTGGAAAACAATTCATGCTTTAATTTAACTGAAATAGATTGTTAATAAATAAGAGGATCTAGGATCACTGTGATAACAATGTATATATCAATAATGAAGAAACTGTCCCTGCTTCCACATGTATTTCTTATATAGATTAGCATAGTTCCTATAGAAGAACTGTGTCATTAAAAACAAGAAATTCATTTATCCAGGTTTCTCAAAACCAGAAAATCTAATTATCTACTGTATTTACTACATTATAACCAAACTACCCAAAATTCTATTTACACGTCTTCAAGTTATTTATTGTATATCCTCTCAAACTTTAAGCTCTGGAATCATTTGAGACTCATTAGCACTTCTTTGGATCAAATCAAAACATAAAGATACAATGAAGTAATTCACATACACTCAAACTTTATACAATCCTTATAAATTGAAGTTGGCAAGTTTGAAAGAGATCAACAACAGCAATTCTAAACAATAAATACATCAGACAACTCTATCATAGTGTGTTGGTTTGAATGACCCCCCCATAGGCTTACTTGTTTGAATGTTAACAGATACAGTACTATGAATAGCTGTTGAGGTTTAAAACCCTATGGCAAGCCCTACCTATCTATCTATCTATCTATCTATCTATCTATCTATCTATCTATCTATCTATCTATCTATCTATCTATCTATCTATGTCTGCCTGCAACTTTTGATTAGATGAGAGCTATCAGCTACTTTTCCAGCCCTGTGCCTGCCAGGCTGCCAGCATCTTTCCTGCCATGGTGATCATGGACTATCCCCCTGAAAACCAAGAACCCAGTTAAATACTCTTGTTTTATAAAAGTTGCCTTAGTCATGGTGTCTTTTCACAAAAATAGAACAGTAACTAAGACAGAAGTCAATACCAGGAATGGGGCATTGCTATGACAGGCCTGGACATACTGTTTGATGAAAATTGGAAGACTTCAGAATTTTGGTTGAATACTTCAAGTACAGCTTGGTGGGCCATCCTAATAGTTTTAATCTCAAATACAGGAAGAAAATCCCCACATACCCATATCATCATGGCCAAATTAATTAAAGCAAGTAATTAATTAAAGCAAACTTTTAAAATTCCTGTACATGGGGGATTTTGTGGGCAAAGTAGTCAGGGTAATAAGAATAAAACATAAGTCTAACAAATTAGTGTCACCTGAAACAAACAAAAAAAAGGTTGCAACATGGGCAAAAGAAGGCTGTCATAGGTGGTCATATAACCTTTTTAAAAAAATGGTTGGGTTGCAAGATGGTTATAAACAACTTTTGAAAACAAACATGATTACCATTTCTGGAACAGGCAGTGCAGAACATTTGTAGTTAAGGTTATAAGTGGGGTATAGCTTACTCCTTGAAAAACAGAGGTTTAATTCTAAGCAGAAATGAGCCTATTTTGTCTTTACTGTAAGTTGTTTTTGAGCCTAAGCTGGAGGCAGGCTTGTTCTTCAGTGGGAGCATTTAAGACAGTAGTGCTGAAAGTGATGTGGACTATGGAGGTTCAGTTCAAGAGATTTCAAAGGAGAATATTAGCAGCTTGGATACAGACCATTCTACTTATATCTGGCAAAGCACGTGGCTATGTTTGCCTTTGTCATAAGAATCTACTTGAGGTTAAATTGAAGAGCGTTGGAATAATGTCATTAAGAGGAGATTTCAAGACAGTCTAGTATTGTCAGTGTCACATGGTTATAAGTGATCACTCTTAAACAGATCTACAAGGAAAATGAGCAAATAGGCCAAAAAGAAATACAAAATGTACAGTTTGAAGAGAAAAAGGGCAGGAGGAAATGCAATGTTGGAATCAAGGATTTGCTCAAGTAGATGAAAAGATTAAACAGAAAGACAGATGCAAATGGAATAAAGGCAGTGAAAACCTCAGGTGAAGCCCCTACTGAAATAATCCTGAAAACCACAAAAATAAAAGGTCTGAGGGATTTCCAAGGCCTGACCAACCTGAAAAAGTTTATACAAATGTAATTCAAGGAGTGAGCCAGGTTCCAACCCCAGCAAGGAGAAAAATTTCAACCATGTAGTTCTGGATTTAGAGTCAAGATGGACAGAGCTTATGGAATCTTTCTCCATGCTTAAAAAAGACACTTGTTAGGGGCTACTTTTGCATGGAGACCTGGAGAAACCATTGAGTGAAGCCATGAAGGTGAAGCCTGAATTGTATTGCAGACCTAAAGATACCCTAAGATACTGGAGATGCCAATGTCAAAGGATACCTGTCAAAAGAGGGCTGCTAACAGGGAATAAATGGAACAAGCCTGAGGTGAGTGGAGAAGGTCCTGCAGACAGCAGAGCAGGAAGGGCAGAACCATCTAAGTCCTTAAACACCAAACAAGGAGTTTCAGAATTTAATATTTGCCTTCTAGATTTTGGTTTCTTTGCTTCAGTGTTTTGCATGATAATGTAGACTATGTGCCACTAAATGTTGTAATTACATAATTTACTTCCTGATTTTACAAAAATGTATAGTTCTTAGGTTTCTTCAAGTTTCAAAAAAGACTAAGGACTTTGAAAGTTTAAACAGTCTTAACACTGAATGACTATGGGAGCATTTGATGTTAGATTAAATGCATTTTATATTATGATAGGGTACAAGCCTGAGGGGGCCAAGAAGTGCAATGATATGCATTAAATGGTCTCATAGGCTCATGTTTTGGAGTGCCTTGTCTCTGGTTAGTTCAACTGTTTGGGAATGATCAGGAGGTGTGGCCTTGTTGTGGCAGATACAGCATTGTTACAGAAGTTGTGTTACTTGGGGTGGACTTTGAAATTCCAAAAGCACACACAAGGCCCAGTCTTTCTGTTAAGTGTTTCAGAATATAAAGAGTTTTGCAATTTTGCATTGTCTGTTGTTACTTTTCTCCATGAATCCACAAAGTAGACAAATGCAAAACAAGATACGGCAAGAAGATACCGCGGATGTGCAAGTGTTTTCTCGTATCAGATTATTTAACCTAAGATACCTCTGCTGTGAAGACTGAAAATGTGGCTTTGAGAAAATATTCTCAACATGACAGCAAAATTACTTTGTGATGTTTATACATTTTTCATAGTGTTTTTCCCAGTAGAATGAATTTCTCTATTTCTTACAGTACTGGTATGAACAATCTGCCTTTAAAAGGTTCAGAATCTGCTGACACTGCTGCTAGGATTTCTTGTTAGCTAAAAGACAATGTTGAGCCTAAATGTATCAAAGTTAAAACTTCGAGACACCCAAGGGTTTCAAGAAAGTGAGTTGCATGACCCTATGTGTTCACATTTGTGGTATTAAGAAAGAGAAAGTTATAGTAGAAATATTCTAAACTCCTAGAAGTGAAATAAAACCACAAGAAAACCCCTCATGCACTGAAACACTTAGGTTTTATCTAAGTCAGACAATATGCCACTGAGCTTGATAAATCTATACTTATTTTTTATATCTTGTAAGGTCATAGATGATGCTGACACTGGTTTCCTAGCAACACCCACTACTAGCCTACTTTTGTGCTGATCACTAAAGAATGAGGTTAATACTTTGAGCTACATATCAAAATGAAAAGAAACAATGCCATTTGTTAAGTATATATGAATAAAATAAAGGTGTATACACAGAGATATCCTATTTTTGTGAGTTATACATCAAAAACTAAAAGGGGAAATTTTTATTTCCAACAAATTTCTAAGAATTAAGAATAAATACGCAGTACTCTCAGAATCAATCATACACTGAAATATCCCAATGCTTATTTCGATGTGATAAGACATTTGATAACGACATTGAAAATTCGTGTTGATAAGATGACTGCATATGATAAGTAGTGACCAGGATGAATTAAACATGAATGTAGAGACTGTGTTTAAGTATAATTATGTAATTATTACTTTAAAAGCAAATAATATTTTATGAGTAAAATTGTTCATTTATCAAGTTTTGTCTTTCAAGTCTGTGATAGTGCTCTCACAATTATTTCCTTGCTATAAATTTTAGGATATATATGCTCCTCTAGTTTTCTCTTTTTCTTTCTTAAAAAATGAAAATTTTTCCTTCTAGTGTTCATATAACTTTTCCATTTTTATAGTTCTACCATTTCTCCGAATTTTGTTGGATTGGCTTATAGACTATTTTTTTCTGGGAAAAATGATTACTTTGTTCTATTCTCTTATTTGATAGGAGATTGTAAGTATTAACATCAAATAATTTCCTACTGAAAGGTGATCTATCTCCACTTGATCTTCATTGAGGAATGCTTCACCCAGAGTCATCAAACACAGGGAGTGTGAGAACACATTATATTGGCTGCTTCATATTGTTGTGTCCATTTTAGGATTTCAGTCATTAATGCATTCTAATGCAACCAGTATTTCCCACTTCTGATCTATTCTTTTGAAAATGCACAGAAATATATTTTCCATTTTGTATTATAGTCCACTTTATACCCAAGACTCAGAATCATGGTTTGGAAAATACAGAAACCACATTATTACTTACTTAACAATTAATACCACTTTAAATTTTTATATGATTTTTATATTATATCTTGATTATATTTTCCCCTTTTCTCAAAGCCTGTTTCCCTACCCATACTACTCTATGTTCTTTCTCTCTTTTCAAAAACAAAAACATAGACACATTTAATAATATAAAGTCCAATTAGTGTTGACCAACTATTCGTGAGCATGTATCCTACCCTGGGATATGGCTGGTATACTCAGTATTGCTTCATTTAGGAAGGGAAACTGTTTTATTCTCTCTCAGTAGCTATCAATTATGAATAGCTTCTTGGCCAACAGTAGAGATCACTTCCACTTCTCTACTCTTGAATTTTGCCTAGTTTGAGATTGTTTAGATAGTGTGCATGCTGTCACAGTCCTATGAGTTCACATATGCATCAGTCTTGTTGTATCTAGGAAACAAAAACACTGCAACACTGCTTCCTTGATGTGCTTTACCACCTATGACTCTTACAATCTTCCCACATTCTTTTCCACATAGATCCGTGAGTCTTGAGGGAAGGGTAAAGGTATTCCAAGTACTCTAAAGTTACTCAATCTCTGTACATTGTCTAGTTGTGAGTCTCTGTGTTAAATACCCTGTACAGCAAGAAGTCTTTTTGGGAAGAGCTGAGCATTGCCCCATATAAGAAAATAACAATGTTTCATTAGTAGTATTTTTATTGCTATGTTGCTTTATCAGAATAGCAGTACTATATTTTCACCTAGGGTCCATAATAGTCACAAATGTTTGGCCTTATTAATAGTGTTAGGTTTGGATGCACAAATGGAATGGGCCTTAAGTGTAATATAATAGTGGCTGGCTTCTCCCCTAACCTTCAGGACACTACTATACCAGTATACCTTGCAAACAGGTTGCTATAGAAGAAAGAACTTATATATTAAAACATCCATATATGACTGTGAGGGTTAATCACTATAAAAACAAAATTTGGATATTTCTATAAGTTACATCTATATTATGTTAACTTATCACAGAAACGTTGGCAGCACCAGTCTATGAAAATAAACAAATATACTATATATAGTATGCTTGTATATTGTGACTGTATATCATATATATATATATATGATATACATATATATTATATATATATATTATATATATTATATATATATATATATATATATATATCATGGCTAAAGGATTGCCATGAATCTTAAATAAGCTTTAGATTTTAGACTTTTAAATAAATTAGAATTGTTAAAAATTATAGGAATCTTTGAAGTTTTACTTAATGTATTTTGTTTTATAGGTGCCCATGAGCATAGATATCAGGATGACAAGGGGTAGAACTTTGATGTTTATTTTTTTTCAATTTTTATTAACTATTTTATTTATTTAAAATTCAGATATTGTCCTCTTTCCTGGTCTCCCTTCAGCAAACCCCCAACACCATTCCTCCTCCCCTTTGCCTCTAAGAGGGTGCTCCCCCACCCACCTACTACCACCACACCCTTCTAGCATCCCCCTTCACTTGGGCAACAAGCCTTCACAGGACCAAGCACCTCCCCTCCAACTGATGCCAGAAAAGGCAGTCTTCTGCTACATATGTAATAGAAGTCATGAACCAACATACTCCTTGGTTGGTGGTTTAGTCCCTGGTAGCTTTGAGGGGTCTGGTTAGTTGATATTGTTGTTCTTACTATGATGATGCAATCCCCTTCAGATCCTTCAGTCCTTCCCCTAACTCTTCCATTGGGGTGTCCAGGCTCAGTAGAATGGATGGCTGTGAGTATTTGCGTCTGTCTTTGTCAGGTCCTGGCAGAATCTCTCAGAGAACAGCTATACCACAAAACTGGATATAGAATAAACTCAAGACAAACTTCTGGTAATGCCTTTGAGAGACTACCTAGATTAGATAAACCTCTTGGACTGCCTGTCATAGATTATCTGATATCTAGCAGTACACTGGGGAATGTGAATCTATACTCAGATATGAATATCACACACACACACACACACACACACACACACACACACACACACACACTCACACACCTGTCAAAGATAGTTAAAAATATATTAAAAGTTGAGATGTAATCTGAGCAGTAGCATTCATGGCTCATTGCTTCCCAACTGTAGCTGCAGTGGGACCAGAAGCCCTAAATAATTGCAATCACGATTCCTCTGCTATGATGTACTATGACCTTGACTATAGAGTACAATAAGCCCTTCCTTAGTTAACTTGTTTTTCCTGGGTAGACTATGGCAACAACTAGAAAAATAACTAATCTAATTACCAAAAGAACTTCATCAAGGATGCCAAGACTAGTCAATGAGTAATTACATCTTCAACAGATGCGTATCAGACCATTAGTGATACTGTCCATGATTTTAACTCAAAATACATTAAACAATATAGCCTCAAACTGTAAAAAGTAACAGAAAACTTTGTGATAACAGTTTATTTGGTATAATACCAAAAAAAAAAAAGAGAGAGAGAAACACTATATGCTGCATTTAGTTTCTGAAAAAAATTAAGTGTGCAGAAATAGAAAATAGAATGATAAATGTCAAAGGTTGTGGGGCAAGGACAGGAAGTGGTACTGTTGAGAAAATAAAGCATTTTAGATTTACAGGTTTGAAAAAATACTGGAGATCTGTTTCACAGATGTGTAAATTATTTTGGTATTGAAGAGCTATAATATAAAAATGACTAAGATACTAAAATGCATTAAATATACATTGATATAGTGAATTAAATGCAAACAACTTCACATAGTAAGAAATGACTGTATTGATAATCTTCAGACTATTCTTAAAGCTTTCAGTTTTGGCATTAGACTCTCCATAGTATTTTAACAAGTGACTTTAGATCATTTGTAGCAGCCCCTTATTTCTAAGTACAAGTCACCTTCCAATATACTATATATGTTTAATTATATAAGATAAGTATAAAGATATATACTAGGTACTGTCTTGTGTGACATTTTATGCTCTGTCTCTGGAAGGCCAAATCTCTTTCTGTCAAGCTTGTGAAATGTATATCTCCAAAAACTGAAAGGTAAATGTTGAGTTGATAGTAACAAAAACCTTGTGCATAAAATCATATGTATTGTTTCTCTAAAAAAAAATTAAGTGCATATTAATGTATGCTGCTTGATATTTGTGAACATTGCAATGTTAGTGCCATCAAACAGCCTTCTACTTGCATAAGAGTGTCCTGGTAACCTGAGCATTAAAAAAATAAAATAAAAAGCTCATAAATCATAAATAATTCAACATATTTGTGGTCATTTTTCAGAATAAAACATCAAGAACGTAAGGCATAAAGGACTGCCTTAACTACAGATGGTGATTTAAAAGGGCAGCAGCAACAATTAAATATGCGCTTATGAAAATATATAATAAAGTATCTGGTACAAAATAAATGCTTAGCAAGTTAATTGCTTTTCTTGCCTGATTATAACCTCTAGGAACTCCCTGGAAACAGAGGGTTGGTAAATCCTATGCACTTGTTTCTTGTTTACATCTAATTAAGTGTGACAGCATTGTTGCCTGCAGAATGTGGCTGAAATGATAGTAGTTTATACAAAATTGTGTAAAAAGTGTTATTAGTCTCACATGAGATGAGCAGTAATTCTATACATTTATTGATCTATTAGATTTAACTTGATCTATAAAATGACTACAATATTATGAACCATGCATAGGGTGAATACTGTCCGTATAGATAAATCCATGTTTCTTAGGATAATGCCAGTTATCAGTAATGCTTTTATTATGGTCACTTGTATATCATATCATTTGCCTAGCAGATGAAGATGATGATTCTCAACTTCAGTAGAGTTATAAGTTCCTAACCAGTTCTTTCCTGGAAAAAAATAATGTCATCTATATCTTTCAATACACAGAAGCATATGAACATTATCTATTACCTAACTGATTATACTGAACCCTCTTCTAGATTAACAAATGTCTGTAGACATTGCCATATTAATCTTCTTAGGTGGGATTCTTATCCTAAAGATAAGGACCAGGGTTACAGAATGACATCTTGAGGGTAAAACACATCCATTACAAAAATGATCTCACAGCCACAGTGGTTGTTTGGGCTAGGCCTTCACAACACTGAGCCTGTTAACAGCCAATTATGGATCCTGAAACGACTCATAGAAACCAACCTTACCTCTTCTTGTTTGGCAACTGATGGATTCTGAGTGCATAGATAGTGATTGCTTACAGGGATAGACATATTGAGCTCCAGTGGTTCCATATTGGGTTCCATATATAAAGTAATACAAAGAGCTTACATTCAAAGGGACACAAAACAAACAGAAAACATTAGTATGGGGAAGGGACTTGTAAAGAAGAGAAAAGATGGCAGGAGTGAGAGAGAGATAAAAGAGAGCAGCGGGTGAGAGCAATCATTAGATAACCTTATAATGCATTATATACACATAGGAAATTTTTCAAGAATAAATTCAATCAAGAAAAATATTCAAAGAGTATTCGTTGCCCTGGTTTGATTCTGTGTATGAATGAGCATTGTCATCTACTTTATTATCCATCCATACTCTTCTCTATTTGGCACTGTTAAAAAGTTCATGTTCACTCAGGGATCTCAGTGTGGGTGAATGAAAATATAAACCTAGTCATTTAAATAGATGTTAAAATGTCAAGCACGTACAGTAATGTTTAATTGACACTGAAATTTGAACAGGAAATAGTTAAGTAGAACAATTAAATAGAATGAAACTACTCCAAAAATAATAAAGTACTATTCTATAACATGGAGAGAAAAGTTACAGAATGCTTTCATGTAAATTCTGCATCAAAGTTTTGATTCTGGAGTAGGCTGAAAATATAAATACCTCCATAAATGGCAAGAGGAGCACATAATTTACAATTTTTGAATTAGGCCACTACCTAGCTTATAAGTAAAGACAGATAATCTCAGATAAACAATTCAGGTCATGTCACTTTATTGAATAAAACAGTACCTATGTGAAAAAGCAAACATACTAAGGTGGTCATATCTACTAAACCATCTCTATATTAAACACATGCGTAGTTGATTCAGGCCTGTTATTACTGATAAATTTAGGAAAGAGGTTTTTGAATTAATTCTTGGTATTTTCCTTTAAAGAAGTATTTTTGTAATAGGTTTTCAATTTTTATTTAGTTGGCACATAAAACAATCCTTCAAAATTAAAATAGAAAGTAACTTACTGCATTTTATATATTTAATAGATGTAAATATATTTTAATATATTTAATATATGTTGATTTATATCCACTATATCTCTATCAATTATCATATCAAAATAAAGTATAGAGAAAAATCTCTTTTTTTTTTTTTTGGTTTTTCGAGACAGGGTTTTGTCTGTGTAGCCCTGACTGTCCTGAACCTCACTCTGTAGACCAGGCTGGCCTCGAACTCAGAAATCCGCCTGCCTCTGCCTCCCGAGTGCTGGGATTAAAGGCGTGCGCCACCACTGCCCGGCTAAAGAAAAATCTTATTAACAACTTCTTTAAATTGATCTTCCTGTAGTGCAGCCTTTACTGACAGTAGACATTAAAGTGATTTTGTTGTTGTTGTTATTGTTGTAGAAAATATATGGTTATATGTATGCTTTCTCAGGTCATTAGGTTTAGAAGGTTTTGAAGTGCAGCCAGCAGGCTGACCACACCACATAGTATTTTAATAAAAAGTAATAATTCATGTTACCTAGAGCATATCATGGAAGTTAATGCACATATGCAAATTCCTGTTTTATTTTGATAATTTATTTACATTTCCAATGTTTCCCCTTTTCTGGGTCTCCTCTTTGGAAACCCCCTATTCCCTCCCCCTCCCCGCCTCTGTGA
>CM052703.1:39305968-39320835 GCA_028551405.1 Uromys caudimaculatus
GGGGGGGGGGGGGGGGGGCATCAGGCCCATTGACGCTGTTGCTCCCTCCATGGGGCTGCAAATTCTTGAATGAGGCAATACATAGAAAGTAGAAGATGGTTTAAATAATATTTATAGAATTTTAGCTTAGTCATGAATTTTGTGCTAGATAAATTGTGTGACATGTTTGGTACTAATAATTTTCAGAATTCTGAGATATTTGCCATATAAATATTACACACACACACACATGAGAGAGAGAGAGAGAGAGAGAGAGAGAGAGAGAGAGAGAGAGAGAGAGAGAGAGAGAGAGAGAGAGGAAATTATACGTGAAAACCAACATGTTCCCTATGGTTTTTTCAGTCCTCCTTACAGTCACACATTTCACCTCCTACATTTTCCCTCAGTGTGATCTGCCTTCTTCCCTCCCCAGACAATACCTCTTCTTTCCTCTTTATATCCTTCATAGCTCCTGTGTTTTACCAAGCTTCTCTCTAGAGCTCACCCCCCCCATCATGATAACTTTGCCCATTCTTGGCTTTCTGCAATTACTCCATATTATATACTAGCATCTAATCATTTGGAGGTATGATTGACAAATAAGATGCAACATGTCATTTTCTCCCTGGGTCTCGATTACCTCACTCAGTATATTATTTTCTAGCATGACCCATTTACCAGCAAATTTCATTTTTTATAGCTATAAAATATTTTATTGTGTATATTACCATATTTTAATTTTCCATTCATTACCTGAAGGACATTTGGGTTGTTTTCATTTTCTAATTGTTGGAAATAGAGTGGCAATGAGCACAGCAGAGCAAATATCTGTGAAGTACGATATAGATTCTTTTGAACACACACCAAGATAATAGTACCTCAATTCTTATGGGAAATCTATTTTTACCAGGAAATTTGTAGCTTCATGAATATAAGTGACATATAACCTAAAGATTCTAAGCTTCTGCCTTACAAAAATAGAGAAAATAGCAATATTAGTCTCAAGGAAACTAAATGCATAAATAAAAATATAATAATATTAATAATGATGACAATGACATTCAATCAAAATCTATTTACTTTGTTAAAATTTGTCTTCTGAAACCTACAATTCATATGGCCTACAACAGCAACCTTCCCCCAAAATATACTACTACAATAGTGGCACTAAGGGAAAGGGAGTAACCAACCTTTTGCTTTGTTTTGGTTTTTTGGTCTTTTGGTATTGTTCATTTGTTTTATGGTTTTTGTTTTGTTTTATTTTTATTTTTATTTTTATTTTAGGTCCACTCCATGCAATGGAAGCCTTACTAGATGGTTCCAGGAGAAGAAAATACTATTATTATTTTCCTAAAGAACATAACAATAAAATCACTCCTAGTGACATACTGTAGATTATAATATCATTCAACCCTCATCAGGGTAGCTTTATTTTGCACTGGATCATAGTTACCACACAGAACCACAACACTACAGTGTGAAGAAAGTGAGAAAGTTTTGAGTACTCAGCCCTACATGAGATGTCTTTATCGAAACTTTACCTTCAGCTTAGGTTTCTATAAAGAAGTGATTCTGAGAGCCAGAGGTGATGAAGCAGTGTCAACCAGACACAACAGAAATGACATATATGAATTCAGAGACTGTGACAGCACACTGCACCTACAGTTTCAAACTAAGCAAAAATCCCAATACAAAGAAGTAGAAACAGAAGTCCTACTCGTAACCAAGAAGCTATTGCAATTCATTTCTACCTGGAAGAGGGAAATCTGTTTTTTCCAATGAAGTGTTATTGGAAGTATTAGCCAAATTCTTCCAGGACAGGCCTCATGCTCAAGAATAGTTGGATAACACAGAATGAGCTCCATGGGTTGTTTTCTTCTTCCCCCCCCCTCCACCTTCTTCTTCTTCTTCTCCTCCTCTTCCTCCTCCTCCTCCTCCTTCTCCCTCCTCCCTTTTCCCCTTCCCCACTCCCTTCTCCCCTCTCCCCTCTTCTTCTTCTTCTTCCTCCTCCTCCTCTTTTTCTTCTTCTTCCTCTTCTTCTCCTTCTCCTCCTCCTCCTCCTCCTCCTCCTCCTCCTCCTCCTCCTCCTCCTCCTCCTCCTTCTTCTTCTTCGTATGTATGTGCATTTATTGTTTCATTTTGTTTGAGTATCTTCTTGCCTTACTGGAATTTTGTTTTGTTTTTGTTTTTATGGAGACAGAACATGACGTTGGGTGGGAAAGAATCTTAGAGGAATTGAAGGAGGGAAAATATAAATAAACATATGACATGAAAATTTTTAAATAAAAATATAAACTAACAAAGAATGTTACCAATGAAAAGAATTCAAAGACTATCTGATGGTTAATTATTGTCAAGGTACCAGGACTTAAAATCACCATGGAAATAAATATGTATATGGTTCTCTGATAACAAGTTATTTTTATGAGGTTAATTAAGATTACTATTCATGGGTAGAGTCTTGGAATAAGTTTAAAGAACAAAAGGAGCTGAGAATAATCATTTTTTTGACATGAATTCATCATGTTTTAAGTGAGGACACAATGTTACCAGCTGTCTCTAACTCTTAAAACCATTCTTTCTTCACTGTGACAGACTATATCCATTTGAAGTATAAACCAAAGTAGCCCTTCCTTCTTTAAGTTGCTTTTCTGGGGTATGTTGTTAGAACAAGACATGTAGCTAATATGGAAAATATTTAGTTTTTTACTAATTATTTTATATATTCACATTTCAAATGTTCCCTCTTCCCAGTCCCCTCTCCATGAACCTTCCCACCCTATCTCCCCTACCTGTTACCTCTAAGAGGGTGCTCTCCCACCCACCTACCCATTCCCACCTCATCCCTCTAGCATCCACCTCCTCTGGGATCAAGCCTCCACAGGACCAAATGCATCCCCTCCCACTGAGGCCAGACAGGGCAGTCCTCTGTTACACATGTAGCAGGGCCAGGGACCAGCCCATGTATGCATTTTGGTTGGTAGCTTAGTCCCTGGGAGTTCTAAGGGGTCCAATCAGTGGACACTGTCATTATTCCTATGGAGTTGCAATCCCCTTCAGCTCCTTCAGTCGTTCCCCTAACTCTTCCATTGGAGTGTCCAGGCTCAGTACAATGGTTGGGTGTAAGTATCTACATCTGTCTTGGTCAGCTGCTGGCAGAGCTTCTCAGAGGACTGCCATGCCAGGCTCCTGTCTATAAGCACATCTTGGCATAAGCAATAGTATCAGGGTTTGGCATCTGCTCCTGGGATGGATGCCAAGGTGGGGCAGTCTCTGGGTTGTCTCTGCTCCATTTTTTGTCCTTGAATTTCATTTAGACAGGAACAATATTGGGTTAAAAATTTTGAGATGTGTGGCCCCATCCCTCAGCTGGGAGTCATATCTATCTACTGGAGGTGGTCTCTTCAGGTTCTATCTCTCTGCTATTGGGCATTTTGGCAATTATCCCCACTGGTCCTGGGACCTCCCACATCCCTGGTGTCTGGGACTTTCTAGTGGTTCCCTCCATTTCCCACCTTATATTGCTGCATATTTTATTCATTCTACTTGCCCTCTACGATTCTCTCCTGTCTCCCCACATACCTGATCCTACCCCCCTTTTTATCCTCCCTCTTGGCTCTCCAACCCTGGTCTCTCCCTCCCTCTGCTTCCCTTTACCTGAATCCCTTGATTATCTTGTTCCCCCTTCTAAGTGGGATTGAAAAGCATCCATACTTGGGCCTTAGTGATAATATCTAAGTTCATAGAAAGGGTGATTCCCATCATGATATACATTTTAACAAAAAATCTTAAATTTAATGTTGTTTTGTAATAGATACAGCCCTGCAACCACTATCAGGATCAAAATTCAAGTAACTAGACAGAAAATAGGCCCTATGGAAAACCTTCTACTATTAGCCTGCTAAAGAGTCATAGTATTAAACTCCTAATGATTTACCATTAGACTCATATTTTACTCGTGAAGTGTTTTTTTTCCAGCAAATGACATTTAACATAAAATAAAGAGAATAAAAGAATGTCAATTGTTTGCCATAAATGAAAAACTTCTATCATAGCTCCTACTTTCAAGGCTCATAGATCATTTCAGAAGACTGCAAGAGCCAGAGGCAGGAGATGACTACAAGACAACAGTTTTCTGAACACAATAGGGAAATTGTACATATAAGTTCACAGTGGTAGTGACACCATGTATAAAACCCGAGGAAGCTCAAGCCGGATAAAATCAAGTTAGAGCAGAATAAATGGTCATGAACTCCCAGCACTCCTCAAAGTTGAGAGGGTATAAAAGTAGAGAATTGTTCTGAGAGGAGTTGAGGAAGGGGTTAAACATAACCTAAACGTAACGTATGATTCTTAAAGAATTTAAAAATCAATAAAAATATCTATTGCCTGAAGTTACAAAGAAACACAGTAAATATTTTGTGAATATGCCAGCAAATATACAAAAAAATATCATTTATCAGACCCTAGACTTTACACAAATATTTAAACAATATTGTTGAGACATTTTTCATGAGAAATTTGTTTCTGGGGAGACAATGATATGTATCACACTTTTCTAAAATATATTAATTCAGGAAAGTTTTTACTGGAAATTTGGTCTCAGCTTCCCTAGCTGTCTCTTTATGGTGGACAGTGATGTTTCACATATATATTAAATTTGACTCACCCGATACGAGGAAGGGATTTAAGCAGATTTGAAAACATTTAACCTGTGAATATTTTACCTAAAATGCAAATTTCTGATTTCTACTGAGCAATGTGATGCTTAGCACAGTGCCTACAATCATTCTTGACAGCCATCATCAATTCATTTCTGTCATGCTTCCCTCATTTATGTCACCTGCTTGTCCCCTGCAATTGACTTTCTGACCCTTTCGGTAGGTCATTTTTGGCAATTTCAATTTCACCTTTTGTGAGTTGCATTTCAAGAATGCAGAAATAAGTTTGAAGTGTAGGGATCAATATAACAACGCCACATGACTGCTTCATGGAGAAACTGAGTCCCAGTGAAAGTGTATCCCTTTTGAACACAAGGGCTATACAAAAAGGTACTTATCATAAAATACAAATAAGCATTATGTTAAGTCCTACAGAGTTTTTCACCGTGTAGAGGATGGAATGTTTATATTGGCAGAATGCGAGCCATAAGGATGCTGAGTGGTAAAGCAATGTTGATAGTTGATGCATTTCTCATGCTGTGGAATGACTCCTGAATTATATTCATCTTTATGTGCATCATTTGAATGATACGTTCATTTTGCATTACATGTGTGTAAGAATCCAGAAACATATTTCAATTACAGATTTGCTGTATTTTGTAAATTCAGTTAATTTAGTGGTAAGAGAGCTGTTATGTAGACCTCGTCAATAATTACACAGAAGGGTCTGTTAGACTAACAGATGCTGTAACAGTATAAACAAAATGTTTTGTTTAGAGTTCTGTTTAACTTTACATATTTAATTTTAATAATATTTTAGTTGAGTTATCATCATTTATAGCACTGTAAAATTAGTTTAAAACACACACAGCATGAAATTTTTATAATTATAAATGTATAGTGTTTTAGGGCGCAGCTGCCCATGAATTGATTAGCTATAGGACAGAAAATGCTTCACAATCCTAGTAGGATCTAAATTTCCAAAAAGCAAGAAAGGCAATTAGATTTTGAATGACAAACTTAATGAAGATACATCTCCTTTGATAAAAACAAATTTGTTAAGATCCTTGTTATTATGGCAACACATTTTATTGCGAATGGTATTGCTTTTCAGATTGCATAGGCCATTTTTTTTCAAGCTTATAATAAGCATTCTTATCTTGAAAGTTATTTAAAGTCTTCAAGGCACTTTCTCCTGGGTTATGGCCCTCTATCAGAATTACTGAAAAGGTTACTCTCTCAACCTGCTTATATTTCCAATTTAGTGTTTATGCTCCTGTTCAGAACTGCATGTAAAACCTACATATCATTGGATATTAACTAGAAATAATAGACCATTTAGTGAAAATTTCCTGAAATAAAGGTTTATAAATGTGTTCTGTGAGCTATATTTGTCCCTAAATATTTTATCTTGTACTTACATGGTTTTTCAAAGTGAATTTAACCAAAATGTCAATAATCTAATAATTGCAGATTTCTCAAAATATCAGACTTTATTTCCAAACAGGTTAACTTAGTGTATGTGTGTGTGTGTGTGTGTGTGTGTGTGTGTGTGTGTGTGTGTGTGCGCGCCTGTGGATATGCACATTACACAGAGTATGTGGAGGTTCAAAGGACAATATTTAGTAGTTGGTCCTCACTTTCAACACATGGGTCCCTGGGATCAGTTGTCATTGCCAATCTTGATGACAAGCTTTTTTATCCCCTAACTTATTTCAACAGCTCAACGATTGGATTTCTATCTCCCTTCAAAACAATGTGAAGATTAGAAAGGGAATTGTCTTAGGGTTTTTACTGATGTAAAGGGATGTCATGATCACAACTATCATAAAGAAAAACACTGAATTGGGGCTTGCTTATAGTTCAGAGGTTAGTCCATTATTATGGTGGGAAGCATGATAGCATGTAGGCAGATATAGTACTAGAGAGGTAGCTGAGAGTTCTACATCTGGATTTTCAAGCAGCATGAAGAGTGACGCTGGACTTGGCTTGAGTATTTGAAACCTCAAAGCCCACCCCTAGTGACACATTTCTTCCAACAAAGTCATACATACTCCAACAAGTCCTCACCTCTTAATAGTGCCAGTCCCTATGGCCTATGGGATTCATTTTCATTCAAACTAGCACATGAACTAAATACCTTATTTAATTACCTTAAACTATGTGAGTGACATCTCAATATCACTGCATTGTTAGCCTTAACCTACTGAGCAACATGACCTCCATTATTCATGTTGACTGTTCTAACATCCTGCTGTTGACTTTTCATGTTGTTTCCAGGTTTAGTACACATGATATTTGAATTAGTTAGTGTTCTCCTCTCTGTGGAAGATTATCTGACAGAAATAACTTAAAAGGAAGGGGCTAAAAAATCACATGTAGTCTCGAACATCTGATCCTGCTGTCTCTGCCTCCTTCAGCAAATCCTATTGGTGTGCACCACCACAACTGGCAAAAAAGTATATCTCTCCACATCGCCTTACTTCCATCATGCTGCTGTCCTGTCACAGACCAACTCAGTACAGCCCAGGTAACCAGGACTCGATAGGGATAACATTAGCCAAAATGCCCAAAAGTGAGGAGATGTAACCTGACGAGACCACCTCCAGTAGACAGACAGGGCCTCCAGCTGAGGTAGCTGCCACCCACCTACCTTCAAAATTTTTAACCCAGAATTGTTCCTGTCTAAAGGAAATGCAGGGACAAAAATGGAGCAGAAACTGAAAGAAAGGCCTCCCAGTGACCAGCTTAACCAGAGATGCATCCAATGCGTGCATACCAAAGCCTGACACTCTTACTGATGCCATAGTTGCTTGCAGATAGGAGCCTGGCATGACTGTCCTCTGAGAGGTTCTGCCAACACCTAACTAATACAGGTGCAGATATTCACAGCCAACCATTGGACTGAGGTTGGGGACTCATACGGAAGTTAGGGAAAGTACTGAAGGAGCTGAGGGTGATTGCAATCCCATAGGAAGAACAACAGTATCAACTAATTGGACCCCTTAGAGCTGCCAGACACTAAGCCTAAAACCAAGGATCATACGTGGGTTAATCTGTGGCTCTGGGCACATGCATAGCAGAGGATGACTTTATGTGGCATCAATGGGAGGAGAAGCCCTTAGTCCTGTGAAGGATGCCCTAGCATAGGGGGATGTTAGAGCAGTAAGGAGGGAGTGGGTGAGTGGATGGAATAGCACCCTCATAGAGGCAAAGGGGAGGAAGGATGGGATGGGGAGCTGTGGAGGAGAAACCAGGAAGGAGGATATCATATTAAATGTAAATGAAAAAAATGATTAATAAAATTTAGTAATAAATGTTAGAGGTGGAAGTAGATTTTAATAGAGAAAAACACTTTAAAATTCAAATTGAAATACTAAAAATGAAAACTACAATAAAAGCAAAAGAAATTCAATCCTCACAGAAAGAATGAATTAAGGGAAGAAAAAAATCAGGCCTTGAAAACATGAAAGAGAAATTGGAAGATTTAGCTAAATATTCCAATATGTAAACAATGTATAAATTGACACCTGAGACTAATAGAACATTATTAAATTCAAAATACACATATTATAGAAATATAATAAGATAAATTACAAGATAAAGACATAGAAAACACTTCCATAGAATAAAAGAAAATTTTCCCACCTCTAGATAAAGAAACATCCATCAGGAGAGAGAAAACAGAGAAAAATCTCCCTGTGTCATATTGCAATAAAAATAAAATATATAGAACAATGAATGATATAAGTAAAAAAACACCAAGTCATATGTAAAGATAGGTTGTTCAGAATAACAATAGTGGACTTGGAATGGCATATCTCAAGCTCTGAAATATAACTCCACCCTACACTATTATACGCAACAAAAGTATCAATTAAAACTGAAGATAAAATATTCTAGTAATTATGAAAAATAAAAGGAGAAGCAAAAGAAGTTCATAACACTGAGCCCATACTACATAGAGATTACTGGATGAATAACTCTTTCAGACCAAAGAGACCTATGAACACATCCATGAGCCCACCAGCAAAATATACTATAGCAGAATTTAATAAATGTAAAATGAGAAACCACCTAACGCTAGATAAATTTTATAACAGAAAGGATTTAGTAGATAACTTTGAAGAATAATTTCAACTATTAATACTTTCAATTCTCCAATCAAAAGCACAGACTAGAAGATAATATTCACAATCAGGATTCATGCATTTGTCTCCATCAAGATTTGTATCATATCAAGACATATTTGAACCAGAGAATCAAAGTAGAATTAAGATATTCTCAGAAAATAAAACTAGGAAATAAAAAAGTGTCACTAATCCACTTTTCTAACAAAAAACATTTCAAACCAAATTAGAAGAGAGATGGAAGGTCACTTCATACAGATAAAGCTAATAATCTGGCAGAGATGACACTGCAGTCTTTTACACATACCCAACAAGCACATGTGTACACGAATATGACTAGATGTAAAGACATAGATTGAGCCTGTAACAATAGCAGTGGCCAACTTCAAAACCACTCTTACACCAATAGACAGGTAGTTCTGACAAAACATAAAGAACTGTGTACGTTAAATAGCATATAGATCAAGTAAAAATTTAGCAGACTACAAAACACTACATAACATTATGGGATAAAAATCAGCCTGCTGAATCTTCCATAAATCAGATCACATGAAAGGACACAAATCATTTCTAATCAATGGAAATTAAAATAATTACTTGACTCATGGTAGACTGACCCTGAAAATTAACTTTTATTCCCCAGATATAAATGTTATCTTGGAGACTTACTACTGAATAAGCTCACCCTTTCTAGCTCTTTCTGAACTCTAGCTGGGTGGTCTAACTCAGACGTTCTGGCTCAGTCTCCACTCCAAGTTGACTGATATACTCTAGCTTCTCTCAGGTTCTGATTGAATTGCTCCCCTTGGCCTCAAACTAACTCTAGCAATTTGTTCTAATCTTCCAGCTCCTCCTTATTCTCTGGCTTCAACTGCTTCTGCTGACCTATACTCAATCTCACTGCACTGTACTCACAGCACTGACTCCCAACTGACTTATTCACAACTCCCTGATCGATCTTAAATAGCTGCTCTTTCCTGTGCTGTTCTCTTTAACACTCTATCAAATTGTTTCTTGAACCATTACTTTGTCTGCTCTTAAATTAGACGTCATTGTTTGAAATCAAAGGTTTAGACTAAGGGATTCCATCCAGAGGGATTAAAGGTACATACTATGGGTGTGGCTGCATTCCAGGAAGATCACACTAGATGGTCTTTGAATGTGATCAGAGAAGCCACGTTGCTTAATTAAAATTCCTCTATAGATTATCTCCAGGGAAACCTTAATACCCAAGAGTCCTTATTGGATCAGTTTCTTCTGCTTCTCTATTTCTCTGTTTCTCTCTGTCTCTCTCTGTCTCTCTCTGTCTCTCTCTCTCTCTTTCTCTCAGAGAAAAAGTTGGGAGGGAGTTGAGGGGCTTGGAGAAATTAGGCTAAACAGGTAAAAATCATTAAAATATATCATATGAAATTCTTTATAAATTAATAAAATATTATTAAAATCTAAATTGTGCACTTTGACAACAATGTCACAAAATTAGAAGCCAACAGCAAGAGAAACTGTAGAAAATTCAGAAAGTCTCTGGATGGACTTTCCTTCAGTCTCTGCTTCAATTTTTGTCCCTACCTTTCTTTTAGACAGGAACAATTCTGGGTTAAATTTTTTGAGATGGGTGGGTGGCCCCATTCCTTGACTGGGGGGCACGCCTATCTACTGGAGGTAGTCTCTACAGGTTCTATCTCCCCTTTGTTGGGTATATGGGCTAATGTCATCCTTGTTGGGTTCTCAGAGCCTCTTGCTTCCCTGGTGTCTAGGACTTACTAGTGGCTATCCCTGTTCCCCATCCCCCACTGCTACATATTTCTATTCAATTTTCTGACCCTCTGTACTTCTCTCCTGTCTCTTCCTATCTTTGATCCTGCCCCACCTTTTCCCCCTTCCCTTCCTCTCTCTCACCCAGATCCCTCACTCCCCCTATCTCCTGTGAATATTTTGTTCTCCCTTCTATGTAGGATTGAAGCATTCACACTTTGGTCTTCCTTCTTCTTGAGCTTCATATGGTTTGTAGATTGTGTCATCGTGGGTATTCTGAGTTTGGGGGCTAATATCTACTTTATTATTTATTTATTTATATCATTCAACTGTTTTATAAGTCAATTAAGAGTTCACTTTTGTCCTCTGCTTTCCTGTAAAATACCACCTCCATTCAGATTATAGTACAAATGCTTTTGAGTTTCTTTACTAGTGTATCTCCATCAGAGATTATAGCCCACTTGATCCCAGTTTTTGTGTATGTGTGTCTGTCCTTCCTTTGTTCCTGGCTACCCAAGTTGGGTCAATCTCTATGCCATTCAGTTTGCAGCAGTGAATTTTCAATAAACACCTTTTTAAAATACATAAGAAAAAAATGTGATTTGAGATTTTATGGAAAATATACATTACTCTATCTACTAATAAGGTAGATTTTTGTAGTAAGATAGGCATAGATTTAACCTTCTCTTACCAAATGTTGCTGACACATCAAAAAACAAAATGTTTTAGCTTACTGTGACAGCTCCCCAAAAATAATTCTGAAAAGTCACATGTTAGTTATAAATAAACATTTAGTAAGGAACACTTAAATTAAAGATGTGTAGGGTTGTAGGCCCACATCCGCACCATCTCGAAGACCACATCTAGGAATTATACCATAATTACATCAGTATCTAAGTGAAATAATATAACCTGGATTAATATTGATGAGTCAATACAGCTGTGTTCAAATTGTTGCTTAAATCCAATGTTTGCTATAGCTACTGAGTTCCATGTCGATCCTTTCTAGTACGTGTACCATTTGTAATGGCAGTGTTAAACATTCTGAATTTTACTCTACATATAGCAGATTTATTTATTTTTATCAAAAAGAATGGAAGTGGCACTCAACATTATTCATGATTAGAAAATTAGAAATTGCAGCTACAATAAAGTACTATTGAAAAGCTAAGAATGCTTTTTAAAATCCAAAGTACCAAGTTGTGGGAAGAATGTAAAATAGTATTTCTGAGGGATGAAAGGTAAAGCAACTTGTTTGGGAAACAATCAGACAATTTTCAACAGAAATAACCACATACCAATATCCTGATAAGTTCACATCTTAGTTGTTCTGTTGCAGTAATGAAACATCATGATCAAGGCACTCTCATAAATGAAAGTATTCAGTTGAGGGCTTGCTTATAATTTTATAGGGTTAGTCCATGATCATTAATTATAGTGGGAAGCAGACATGGCACAAGAGCAACAGCTGAGAGCTTTACTTCCTAATCTGGGCTTCAGGCAGAGAGAGGGGTATACTGGAATGACATGAGCTTTAGAAACCCCAAAGCTCTTATCTGATGACATCCCTTCATCTAAATGCAAACCTACTCCAACAGGGCCATATCTCCTAATCTTTCCCAAGTAGTTTCACTATTTGATGAATAAGCAATAAAATATATGTGCTTATGAAGATAGCTATTATTCAAATTACCACACTCCATTTCAAGAGAAATTATATTTATATTAGGAAAAAATATTTAAGAAAAATGTTTTGATATGTTCTTTCATAATCTTCCAATAAGAACAAACCAGAATTTCTTAAACTGATGAATAAGCAAGCAGTTGTGCATCCAAGATGAAACATTGCTCCCTTTTAGGAGAACTATATACATTGACATAATATATGGGAAAAGAACTTGTTTTCTCACACTTAAAAAATGTCCAGATAGAGACAGGGGAGGCTCCTAGCACAGAATCATATGGGTTCAGCATGTTGACAAGGGATCCCATGCTGCCTTTCTTTCCTGCTATATATTACATGGATTTTCTTTCCTTGTTGGTCCTCTGAAAGTACTACAATTCCAGCCCTTACTTCTGCATTCTAGGTCAGAAAAAAAAGAAAGTTAAGGAGTCTTATCTTGGAATGTACCCCAACTCCACCTCTGGCTAGAAATAAACCTCAGCTGTGCTAGGCAAGCATTTAGGCCACATTTTAGTTTTTAGTTTTAGCACAGAGTAGCCTTGAGATCATTTTGTTGCCCAACTAGGCTTTTCACTTTTGACATTTCTTCCTCAAATTCTTGAGTAGCTGGTATTACAGGCCTGTGACACCTCTTTTCTCTAAGTAGCTATTTACTGTATAATTTACATGTCACACGCTGATTAAATTTAATAATAATGTTTAGTATTTTGAATGAAATTTTCAGAAATATCATGCAACCATTATGACATACATTTAAACATTAGCTTCATTCTAGGGAGATTCCTTATGCCTTTTTCTTTCAAATTCTGCCGGCAACTATAGTGTCTTAGAGTTACTAACACTCGAAATCAGTAGACTTAACTTTTCTGAACATTTTCTGCAAACAGAATTGTACACAGTAAAGTCTATTGTTTTGCTCTTTTAAACGTAGGATAATGTTCGTGTTTATCTATTTTGTAATATACTGCAGAAAAACATAGATAAAATCCAGAAGTCCATTTTGAGGTCAATAGAAACCAGGAGGACAGAATGATTAAGACCACAGGGAGGAGAGAACAACAGAAGAAAGTGGGGCACAGAGAATGGCAGGGTGCTGATAAAGACAGACAGTGGCAGCAAACTGATTGAATTGTGAGCTTTCCCAGAGACTTATTGTATATCATAAGTACTCCTGTGGCAAAGACAGCTGCATAAAAGCACATCACCATGTCCTGTGGAAATCCCAAGTCTTCCTGAGACTGAGTACAAAGTGGGTTTATTCACATATAAACAAGATGAGGAAAGAACTGGGCAGCAGTTTTTTTACTCCTTCAATTTTATAGCTTAAAATAACTTGGCAAATACAATCTTCTCAATACAGGAGCAACTTAAAACAGCAGCGAAATTAGTCCTTACAAGTATGCTAAAAATTTTTAAAATTACCCAGGGATCAGAAGAGAGAACATACAGGTGAGTTGCTATATGTCCGAAAACTTGCAGTAAATATTTCACAATTCCTAGCAAAAAATAAAGAAAACTAACCCAATGTAGGAACATTATTGCAATTTGTTGTGACAGTGTACCCTAAAAGAGAAAAATTATTAAGAAGAACTCAGAAAAGAGAAAAATATATACAGGAAGTCATAAATCAGAGTTCTATCACTAATGTATCCTTTATAAGCAAAATATAATTGAAAAAACCCTAGAATATAATAACTGAAAAAATAGGAAACACACAGTTTATATGAGGAAAAATCCAAATTGAAGAGGAAATACAGAGACAAAAATTTCTAGTTACAACCTCATTAACAAACCTAGTTTATGGGATAAAAAGTAGAAAGACAAAGTGTTATTGTAGAAAGAATAACCAAGATAATATAAATTAAACTAAATATAAATGGATTAAATGCACTCTTTACAAAAAATATTTGGAAGCTAAACCCTGAAGAGAGAAACACTAGACAAAGGGTCACGAAGGGTTGCAGAGTGAAACCTTATGTACTTGAAAGCAGTTAGAAAGAAAAGTATTTCGTATATTGGTAACTCTTGTAGACCTGATAATATAAAATCACCTGCAGTAGGAATGGCTCTGCCTTGGGAACCTTGTGTATGGAGTACATTCCTATTCAAGAAACTAACTGACTGTCTCAACTTTCTTAGTTATTGTATATATTGATTGATTATGTTATATCTATCTGCTGCAGCTATTTTGTAGCGGGAAACAGCTCCAAAAGAAGCACACTCATCTATCCAGCATTATCTCTGCTGGAACTCTGACTGGCTGCCCTAACTGGGCTTTAGTACATTTCTACTTGATCTTTTGTGTATGCAGTTAGATGATCTTGACTATATCTGTCTGTCTATGTGCTACTTGCATTATTTTAGTTACTTGATATTTATTCTTTACTTTGGCTTTCTGTATACCTCAAAAATTCACTCATTCAAAGCTGAAAATATGGCTATCATACATTTTCTCAAAACCATAAAAAATGGCCAAGATCAAAAAATTAGGTGACAGCAGATGCTGGCGAGGATGTGGAGAAAGAGGGACACTCCTCCATTGCTGGTGGGATTGTAAGCTGGTACAACCACTCTGGAAATCAGTGTGGCGGACCCTCAGAAAAATGGACATAATACTACCTGAGGACCCAGTTATACCTCTCCTGGGTATATACCCAGAAA
>CM052703.1:39320935-39345876 GCA_028551405.1 Uromys caudimaculatus
GTTTGGACTACATATGAGGCAGAGAAATCACCTCGATGGCCATCAGGGAGAAAGGAGAGGACTTTGGGCCTGAGGGTACTAGAGGCCCCAATAAAGGGGAATGTCAAGGTGGGAATATGGGAATGGGTGGGCGGGTAGGTGGGAGGAGGAATTCCCTCACAGAGGTGGGGAGGGGGAGGGGATAGGGGGTTTCCAAAGAGGAGACCCAGAAAAGGGGAAACATCGGAAATGTAAATAAAGTATCAAAAAAAAAAAAAAAAAAAAAAAACCACTCAGACTTTATACAGTCTAACCCAATATGACCATTTAGAGTTGTTTTTAAATATTAGAAGAGAAAAATGAAGAATAGACCAAAATCATGGTATGGAATCTTCATTTATTTTGTTTTTTTCTCAGTTTTGTTTTGGTCTGTCAGTTATTTTCAGGAATTTCTGCTGGATAATTCACTTTAGCAATTTACCATCTCTATTCATTATTTCCTTGCCCATGTCTATCATATTCTTTCACATATATAAGTTCCCTTCCTTCAAAGTAAAAATTAGCAGAAAAAAAATTCTGTATATAATAAAAGAAAACAAAAATTATTTGCTTTTGTTATAAATTTAGTTTTATTGATAATCACTTTTTATTAATTAAAATACTTTGTTTTGCTTTTTTAAATTTTTGTCTAACCACAAGCTAAATATATTTTCAAACAACCTCACATGGAAAGGTTAACTGAACTGTCCAGTTCTTAATGGAAAATGTCTGTAAATGAAAAAAAAAAAAAAAAAAGACTATCTTTTAGCATGGAAACAAACACCCCAAATGTGGTGGTTTGACCATGCTTTTGTTTGAAGGAGTATACACTTTAAGAATGTGGATTAGAGAAGCAGTTAAATGCTTTAAAGTGGATTTAATTAGTAATATGGAAGACAGTGTTGTCGAGGTGATTGGAACTGTTGGGGTCTAGCTCAAGAGGTTTCAGAGGAGAAGAATGTTAGTATGTGGCCTAGAGCCTGTTCTTGTGATATTTTTGCAAAGAATGTGACTTTCATTCTTATCTGTAAAGTTTGCCTGAGGCATAATTGAAGAGTTTTGGATTAGTTCCATTAGCACAGGAAACCTCAAAACATCCTAGTATTGACTCTCTCATATGGTTATTAGTGTTCACAGTTTTGTAAATTTGTAATGGAAAGGAGCAGGCTGAGCAAGTAAAAATACAAAATGTATGATGGACTGAGGAGATATGGGGAAGCAGGAAGTAGAATGAAGCTGAGTCCCATGTTCAAGTAGATTAAACAGATTAAGAAATTGAATAATAACAGTAGTGGTATCTGGGCAAGACCCCCACCAAGCTAAGCTTGCAATTTGTGAAAAGGAATTAAAGAATAGCTTAGGTCCAGCCATGGTGGTTCATGCCTTTAACGCCAATACTTAAAAATCAAAGGTTGGCAAATCTCTAAGTCCAAGACCAGAGCAATTCCCAGAACAGCCAATCTTAGGGAGTAAAGGAGATCATTGAAACCAGAAAGCTGGTGGAGATGTAATTGAACTGGGGGTCATGTTCCAGCCTCAGCAAACAGCAGAACTTGGCAGCTTCAGCCACATGGTTTTAGCATTAGAGTCAAGGATAGAAGAAAGGGGTTATGAAGTCTCCCTCTACCATTACAGGAAGAAGTTGGGGCCAGATATGTAGTGGGGTGGGTAAGTATCCCTGTGTGTAGGCCCAAAGAGGCCATTGTGTGAAGTTCTGAAGGTGAACCTTGGATTGCCTGGAGACTCCAAAAGTTTGGAGATATCAGAATCTTGGGATACCCACTGAATAAAGCTGCTAATAGGGAATGGATATGTCTTAAGAGAAAGAAGTGTATTGTGGTCAACAATGATAAAAGGAGATAAAGCTCTGAAGATCACTTTGACATCAGACTTGGAATTGCAGAGTTTGGTGCTTGCCCAGATGGTTTCAGTCTTGCTTTGGTCCATTATTTTTTCACTATGGTCCCTTTCCTACAGTTTTGGAATGATAATGTATATCTTGTGTCATTATATGTTCAAAGCATATAATCTAATTTTTAATTTTGATTTTATAGGAGATTAGAGTTAAGAGTTTGCATGAATCTCATAAGAGGCTTTGAAATTTGGACTTTGAAACATTGTTGAGACTGTGATAGACTATGGGACTTTTGAAATTGGACTAAATGCATTTTGCATTGCTATGGCAACAAGTGTATGGGGTACAGAGTGTGAAAAGTGATGATTTGAATAGATGCCAGCCCACATAGAGTCATATGTTTGAATGCTTGTCCCAAAGAGAGTGGCACTACATGGTATGGCCATGTTTGATTAGGTGAAGCCTTGTTGGAGGAAGTATGTCATTGTGGGGCAGGCTGATATGCTTAAACTATACACATTATGGTTCATACTCTTCTTCTATTATCTGTGGATCAAGATACAGAAATCTTAGTTACTTCTCTAGCATCATGTCTGACAGCAAATCTCCATGTTACCCGACATGGTGATGGACTAAACCTCTAAACTGCAAGCTATTCCCAATTAAATGCTTTTCTTTAGAAGAGTTGCTATGGTCATCATGTCTTTTCACAGCAATAGAAACCATAATTAAGATACTGAATGATATCTATTTCAGAAGTCTATGAACAGTGACCTCAACAGATTATTCAGTACCTCTGCAGATATTCTAATCTACAACCTAATTTGTTTATTTGATTGCTTCCTACCTTCTTCCTCATGGTTGCTAGCATTGGTAGAAACATGTTTTAGAGATTGGCAGATTAGTCATTAATCATTGACTCTCAAGGATGACATTTTAAAATGTGCTTCAAAAGAAAACACAACACCTAGCAGTCAACAAGATTGTAAAAAGAAGTGATGAATAATCCATATCCTACCAGCTTACTAGAAAAATACTACTTTGTTTCATATCTTTTTCCATATTGTCCTCTTTATTAGTCAGGGTTCTCTAGAGTCACAGAACTCATGGAATGTCTCTATATATTAAGAGAACTTATTGTAATGACTTACAGTCTGTAGTTCAACTAACTCAACAATGGACAGCTGTGAATGGGAAGTCCAAAAATTTAGTAGTTGCTCAGTCCCAAGAGGCTAGTTGATTCACCTTGTTTTCTGTATAAACTAGAATCCTGAAGAAGTAGGTTCCAACAGATGTGCTAGTGAGTACAAGCAGATAGTAGTTCTTCTTCCAATGTCTTTATGTAGGCCTCCAGCAGAAGGTATGGACCACCAAGCCTGGGTCTGGCACTTGCTTTGTCTAAGGATGACCTTGAATTTAGAGATCTGCTTGGGATTAAAGGTGTGTATCACCTAGCCTGGGACTAATCTTTTCATGGCCACTATGTCTCAAGATCTCCATGTCAAGATCCGGGTCATAAGCCAGTTTCTTCCAGCCTTAAAATCTGGATCACTGGTGTGCCCTCCAAAATGTATTAAGAATTCATTAAGTTAGACTCCAACAAACCAAATACTCCAATTAAAAAGTGGGGTACAGAGAATTCTCAATAGAGGAATCTGGAACGACAGAGAAACACTTAAAGAAATGTTCAAATTCCTTAGTCATCAGGGAAATGCACATCAAAACAACCTTGAGATTACACCTTACACCAATCAGAATGGCTAAGATTAAAAACTCAGACGACAGCACATGCTGGTGAAGATATAGAAAAAGTGGAACTCTCCTCCATTGCTGGTGGAATTAGAAATTGGCGTAACCTCTCTGGAAATTAGTCTGGCAATTCCTCAGAAAATTGCTATGGTGTGCTTACAGACAGGAGCCTAGCATGGCTGTTCTCTGAGAGGCCCAACCAGCAGCTGACTGAGACAGATGCAGATAAATAGTTACACCCAACTATTGAACTGAAGATGGGGACACCTACCGTTGAATTAGGGGAAGGATGGAAGAAGCAGAAGAGGAGAGCAACCCCATAGGAAGACCAGCAGTCTCAACTAACCCAGACCCCTGGGATCTCCCAGACACTGAACCCCAGACAGCCAGCATACATGAGCTGGACAGAGGCCCCTGACACATATATATCAGAGGACTGTTTGATCTAGCCTCAGTGGGAGAAGATGTGACTAACCCTCAAGAGACTTGAGGCCACAGGGAGGGGGAATACTTAGGGGTAGGGAAGCATCCTCTCAGAGACTGGAGGAGGAAGAATGGGATGAGGAACTGTGGGAGGGGGACTGGGAGAAAGGGCAATGGCTGGATTGTAAATATAAGAAGAAGAAGAAAAAGAAAAAAAGGAAGAAAGACAAACAGAGAGAGAGAGAGAGAGAGAAAGAGAGAGAGAGAGAGAGAGGGGGAGAGAGAGAGAGAAAGCGCAATTCAAATAGGTTTTATGTGTGAGTTTAGGGCTCCGATTCTAGTAGGTGAACAAGAGAGATGTGTTTAGATCTCTGCTGACTCTTCCATGCTACAAACCTTATTTTTCTGAGTCCCATTTTCATTTTCTTTCTATATAACACATGTTCATTCCAATACTCTGAGTATGCATTATGATAAAACAAGATACGTTTGTTTGTTTGTTTGTTTGTTTGTTTTTTAAACTCCTCCCCTTCTTATCTTTCCCCTTCTTCAAATAAGTTGGAAATTCTACACTTCTCTAATAAATACAAACAAAATAGAAGAAGACCCACGGTGGGAGAATGGGGCAGAAACAATTATAACTCAGAACAGAACAGGCAGGACATAGAGGTAGATGCAGCTCACATGAGAAGGGGTTTGTCTTAGTTAGGGTTTCTATTCCTGCACAAACATCATGACCAAGAAGCAAGTTGGGGAGAAAAGGGTTTATTCAACCTACTCTTCCACATTGCTGTTCATCACCAAAGGAAGTCAGGACTGGAACTCAAGCAGGTCAGGAAGCAGAAACTGATGCAGAGGCCATGGAGGGATGTTTCTTACTGGCTGCTTCCCCTGACTTGCTCAGCTGGCATTCTTATAGAGCCCAGGACTACCAGACCAGAGATGGTACTACCCACAAGGGGCCCTCCCCCCTTGATCACTAATTGAGAAAATGCCTTACAGCTGGATCTCATGGAGACATTTTCTCAACTGAAACTCCTTTCTCTGTGATAACTCCAGCTTGTGTCAAGTTGACACACAAAACTAGCCAGTACAATTGACCCCTTGTCAACTTGACACAAATACATCACTATTAAGCCTCAACCCTTACTTTCTTATTTATCCCCAAGATCTAAATAACTTTAAAAGTTCCACAGTCTTTGCAAATTCTTACATATCAAAATTTCAATCCCTTTAAAAATATCCAATCTCTTAGAATTCAAAGTCTTTTTACAATTAAGTCTCTTAACTTTGGGCTCTACTAAAATACCTGCTTCCTTCAGGAGGAGAAATATATTAGGGCACAGTCACAATCAAAAGCAAAATCAAACTCCAACTGTCCAATGTCTGGGATCCACTCATGATCTTCTGGATTCCTCCAAGGGCTTGAGTCACTTCTCCAGTTCTGCCCTTTGTAGCACACACCTTGTCTTCTAGGCTCCAGATGCCTGTACTCCACTGCTGCTGTGTTCTTGGTGGTCATCTCATGGTACTGGCATCTTCAAAACACTGCTGCCTTCCGCTGCAACTAGGCTTTATCAACAGCCTCTCATAGGCTCTCTTCATGGTACCAAGCCTCAACTCCTTTGCATGACAAACTTCAGTCCTGGGCTGTCAATTGCAACTGAGGCTGCACATTAATCAGTGGCCTTTCTGAGGCCTCTCACAGTGCCCAGGCCTCAGCTGTTCTTCATGACTCCTTCATGCCTTCAAAACCAGTGCCACCTGGGTGACTCTTACACATTACCAAGTCCAGCCACAGCACTAGGTACAACCCTGGCTATCTCTGGAATGCAGCCTCTGTGCTCTCAGAAAACACTTCTCAGAAGAATTCACCTTAATGATGCTGGTCTTTTCCCAATAACCTCTGATTTCCCAGCTCCAGCTAACCAGCATCAATAGTCCCAGTAATGCAATGGTTTTGCTTTAGTAGTTCTGGTATCTGGTTAATCACAGCTGGTACTTCAGCCCCAGATAACCAAAACCGCAGAATCTTCACAGTCAAAATAGCAATGGCCCTGATAAGAGTCTTTAATCTTCCCTCTGAAATTTCACAAGTCAGGCCTCCATCTTCTGCACTGTTCTTAACATTATCTTCCAAGCTCCACAGAGCTCTTAGCATCCCAATGACTCTTCTAGCTCAAAGTTCCAAAGTCCTTCCACAGTCTTCCCAAAAACATGGTCAGATTGTCACAGGAATACCTCACTATACTGGTACCAATTTAATATGCAATACTGTGGGCTAGTAGTCTTGGGTTCTATAAGAAAGCAAACTGAGCAAGCCAGGAGAAGCAAGCCAGTAAGAAACATCCCTCTATGGCCTATGCATCAGCTTCTGCTTCCTGCCTTGTTTGAGTTCCAGTTTGACTTCCATGAGTGATGAATAACAGTGTGGAAACATAAGCTGAATAAACCCTTTCCTCCCTAACTTGCTTCTTGGTCATGATGTTTGTGCAGGAATAGAAACCCTGACTAAGACAGGGTTGAAAGGTTCTTGAAATCTCATAGTAAAAGGAAAGAAATGGACTTCTCAGAGAGACAGGGGCCTTGGAGAGTCTGTTAGGAGAATTCTGAGAGTGATCTTAAACAAACAGAAGAGACCTTGGTACCCTTCACCAGCAGGAAGAGAGGAGATTGGAGTAGTGGAACACTGTACTGTGTCTTCTTAAAGAAGTTTTCCATCGCTCACAAGTGAGAACCAACCTCCAAATAAAGGCTATCCTTCATATTGTTCTTAATTCTCATGTTCAGAATTGGACATAACCACCTCACCCTTCTGACACTAAGAATATGGTAGGGTAAATGGCTCCTTTGCAGCCTTCAGCATGTTAGTTGAGAACAAACCAGTTGAGGATTAGGGAAGTGACAGGAAAAGTTACCACACAATAATGCAAGGCACAAAGGAAAAAGGAAGCTCACTGCAAATGAAAAAACTTCAGGCATTTTATTTATTGAAATTGCCATTGATGTTGAGCACATATGAGCTCTCTGCTAACTGATATGCCAAATCAAAGTTCATGGTTATTAAACTTAAGGTTATTTAATACCTTGAGAATTAGTGCGAAATCATGAAAAAGTTTCACTTTTGTGAGCTATAAAGAGTTGATATTTTGCAGCCATGGATATTCTACATTCATGGATACAAAAATATGTGGACTGCCATAAAAATGATTATCCAGAGACACTATAGGTATTTTCATGTGATTTTTTTTTATGTTTTTTTTTTATTTTTTATTTTTTATTTATTTATTTATTTATTTTTTCATGTGATTTATGTCACATTTAGCATCACAATAATCTTGGCCAATAAGAAAGGTAACTTACATTACTATGTTCATTCTAGTAATTGAAAAATAGGCTCTTCACACACAAAAAGGTCTTTCTGAAGACTATTCATCTATCTATCTGTCTATCTATCTACCCACTGCCTCCCTCCCTCCTTCTACCTCTCTCTCCCTTCCCTCTCTTTTTTCTGTCTCTCTCTATTTCTGTATCTCTCTATGTCTTTGTCTCTCCTCTCTTTCTCCCTCTCTCTCTCTCTCTCTCTCTCTCTCTCTCTCGCTCTCTCTCTCTCTCTGTATGTGTGTGTAAGACAGTGGATGGGACCAAATGGAATTAGATATTAGCTACTAGGAGACAGAGATATGGTTAAGTAAAATGATATGACTAAATTAAAAATCAATAGGAAATGGAAGGAAAGGTGATTTATTAAATCTAGTTTACAATGTTATATTTTACTACTACTCTGCAATGAGCATTTCAGAATCTCCGTTTAGAAAAGCACAGAGCATGAACCAAACAAACTGAAAGGGCTTCCCATGCTAACATTTTACTAAGCCAAAAAGGACAAGGCTTTCATTCAGTTGTTTATCCTTCATCTGTCTATGAGAAAGTAATTAATCCCTCACTATTTGACTGGATTTTCATTAAAGTCCCTTTCATCCTTTTCCCCTTCTTCCGTCCATTAGTTTAGCTGCTCTTCAGTACAGTCTGTGGGGACTGAACCCAGTGTGACTAAGTATGAAAGCAATCACTGACAACATCAGAAGTCACATGATGTTCTTGAGACAAAGAGAAATTAAGCACTACATTGTTGCACTAATTCATCTTTGATGAATACAAAATAACTTAGCAAAAGAAAGTTCAAACTGGAATTATGATGAGGCAAGTCCATTAGCACTCCAGCAAATTCACATGAGTTCTGGAAGGGTTTTAGGGATGGCACTAAGCCTTCTAATTATCTTTAGACTGAATCATATTAGAAATTGAGCTCTATTCCCCCCTGTATCAGACTCACTAGCTCTTAGTTACTTTGGGAGAAGTATTAACCCTTCAGGGCCTACAAGTTCTCTTCTCCAGTGGTTTGGCATTTAGCAGCAGAAATAGCATATTTCATATAAATACCTCTGGGACTCTTTCTCATGCCCAAAGGTTATGTGTGACTCTCTCTTACTCATGAAAATAAGTTAGCATTAGAAATCTTCAAAAAAAAAAATCTTCATTTTTTCCATTACCACAAGACTGGCTGTATTTACAATTCCTGTGCTCAGTTAACACAGAATGATTTCAGATCTATTTTCATCTTTTGCCTATAATTTTTTAAGTCTCTCACAAGCATAAATATTTCAGTTTTAGGTTCTAAGTGCATAGTTCATTAGGACACACGAAGAAATCAATACATTCTTCCAAGTAATCTCTCTACAGATGTTAAGATATTTTATTATTTGAGAGGCAACATTAAGATCTTCTCTTTGCCTTAAACAAAAATCCAAGGTCAACTTCTGATCTGTTGCATTTTTTTCTTTGAATCTTTACAATGTAACTTTCAATGAGAAAAAAAAAAACCTGTCTTCTAAACCTGGCAGATTAAATCTTCTGAGTACAACTGGCACCTTTGCTTCCATTGCTGGGCTAATTTGGCAATGCTCAGTTAGATGTGCTCACCACAGTACTCTGCTATGTGCTTACTCTAAAGTCTGACACTCTCTTACCTAGCAGATCAAATTAATGATTACAATTACAGTAGTACATTTCATAAAGGATTTAATTCATGTGATAATATTAGGATATTTTGTTAATTATTAAGAAGATATTTTTAACTGGTGCTATTAAACAGTTGACATACTGAAATATTATAGATAGAAAAATATGCACAAATAGCAAGGAACATATGCAATATCAAATAATCTTTTAATGGTACAATTCAAGCACAAACTGGGTTATGAATAATCTCTTTTCAACTAGCAGCTGGGGAAAAAATAGTAATCATTTTATAAGGCATTGTGAACAGCCCAAAATTTTAGGTGAGATACCTCAGAAATTATCCCAGAAGTCCTTTTGCTTAAATAGAGGAGGTTGTATTAGATAAAATAATATTATATAGTATCTGGATTTCTGAATTGGTTCAAAAGGTCCAATACAATAGAAGATTATGCATTTCAGCAGGCCAGGCTCTTTCCACTCCTACCACTGTCTGGACATGTATTTGGAGGAACGGGCAATATAATATGATCCCACAGTCAGTGGCTTTCCCTGATGGCTGTGCAGTCTAACAATTGGTTGTATCCAATAATGCTTTCTTTTCATTATGGTTCATTAAATAAGACATCACGCAGAGCCATTCATGCTCTCACATGGTAAACTATATAAAGAATACTGGAGAGGTTTTGCCTTTTTCCCTTGCCCTTTGAAACACAGAGTGTCTGTTACTTCAACAAATGGAAATTTTATAGAACAATATTCTCCCTGTGTTAATTTAACAATAACTATGGACTCCCTTTTCAAGTTTTCTTTTTCTTTTAGGCTTATTTACTTTTATTTTATTTGTACAGGTAATTTTCATGTATGTATGTATGTATGTATGTATATATGTATGTATGTGCGCTATGTACATGCACTGTCTGAGATGACCAGAAAAGGACATGAGATTACTCCAGAACTGGAATTACAAATGATTGTTATTTATGATATAAGTTCTGGTAATTAAATTTAGGAAGAGAAGAGTAGCCAGTACCCTTAACTGCTGAACCACCCAGGCCCTCTGCTGACACATTTTTAATATGAAAACTATGAAAGATGCTGAAGAAATTCCTAATACTCAATATGTCACAGGTAAAAGAAATTAGAGTCTCAAGCCCTTGCAGAAGCCATCACACTCACATAAACTAACAAGGCTTCTATGGGTATCACAACTCCTCTCTGACATGAGAAGTAGGCTGTACACAAGTAAATATTCATCCAGCTTCAGAGGAGAAGCCACATGGGATTAGACCAGGGATTTTCAGCACGGAAGTGGTAAAGATGGGAAATTGTAGAATTTGACTCAAAAGTAGTATTTATTCATTAATAAGTTTGTATTCAACAAAAAGGTCATTTTCTGGTTTTGACCAAGACAACCACTGAAAAGGAGGGAGAACTTTATCTTCAGTAATATTTTCCATGTCCGCTTCATATGGAACCTAACATTCATTATGGAGAAATCATCCTAATTTTTCTACTTGGAGGAGGCTCTATTGAGAATTGTCATCAAATGAATCAATTGATTCACATCCGTTGAACAAAGTGTAAAACAGTACTATATAAAATTCCACGTTACTATCGTCATTTCATTTCCCTTTGGTGAAGGAGGGTTGTATGTCTACATATTAGCTGCAACAATAGTGGGATCAAATTTGACAAAGTTAGTTTAAATACCTTTGTATGGTGGTGCTATTGTCTCTGAAGAATTATTTCTTGAAAATACAATTTCTGAGTCCATGAAATCTATGAATTTTTCAATTAAATAAATTTATAAATTAGTTCCACATAATGTTATAGCCTTTTATCTTTAACAAATAATGCAATGGGATAGCAACATCAATGCCGCTCGTGCAAAAGTGACTGGAGCCCTTTATTTGAATATTTTGTCATTTAATGAATGTTTGAACCTAAGCTCTTTCTTTCTATGATATTATTTTAATTTTTCATAAGCACAAAATTACTTTTTATTAATGAAATAGTCATTTGTTTTGCTCACATTATTTAAATGTTTGTGTTTATGTAATAAAAACTTGGTACTATCATCCTTACTTAAAAAAATTTGTTAACTTTGCCACAATTGGTCAGTCATATATGTTGCAAACATTACTAAATATTTATCTTTGAGTTTTTATATTTTAATTTAATTTTTTCTTAGTTATTCATTCACATATAAGTATTTGTGGTGAAAGAGATGTTAGATATTTACAGGCATCCATTCACATTAATTATTGATCAATGAATAGTGTGATTTTGTATATATTTTCACATATATTATTCACATATATAGCTTTCTTGTTTATTTTAATTGTCATTAGCATAGTAAATATTTAGAGCTTAATTTTTAAGTATATCAATTAGAGCATGACCATGTTTTATGATCTGAGCTCATTCTTCTAAATCACTCCCTTTCACTTTGTAATATTTTCATAAGGCAGTTATTATTTTGTTTCAATTTTATTTTGAGTTTCTGCCAAACTTTCTACCTTTAGTCAATGATTCATCATCTGAGTAATTTATTTGAGTAATCTTTTTTCCCTCAAATGTATCAAACTTCCTAGGTTAAATCAACACATGGTTTAAAATAGGAGCATTTTTGTTTCTTCTATTTAGGTGTTCACATGGATTACATAATTTACTACATATCTGTGACTAGTTTACACAGTTTCCTCTTTTAAAATTACTCTAAGGGTAAGATAGTCCTGTATCAGCAGGGTAGCCTGGGTTATCACTTGTGCAAAGACCCCTTCCATGCCTGGGTCTTGCATTACCACCTCCTGTCCCTGGTGGTATTTCTGCTACTCTTCCATTTTCAGCTATCCTGCTTCTCCATTTGTAATTGATTGTTGGTGTCCTCCACTTCGTTGTCTTTTATTTACCATTCACTGCATCACAAAGAAACAGCTTCTAATCTACCTATGGTCTTGCCCAGATTTCTCCACAACAAACTCTTTAAAAACTTCCTAAACCTTGTGTAGTAGGCTTATTCAGATGTAGAGGATTTGTAATCCAGCAATGTAGAGGTACGATGCCTTTAATCCCAGAACTCAGGAAACAGAGGCACGCAGATCTCTTGAGTTCAAGGTCAGTTTACACAGCAAGTTCCAGGACAACCAAGTATAGGCAATGAAAGATGTAATAGAAAAGGGGGTCTATATTCTAGCCCCAGTAAACAGCAGAACTCGGCAGCTCCAAGATGTGGGTCTGGCTTTAGAGTCAAGAGTAGAAGAGGTTACTGGGATAATTGATGCTGACTAGATGGAGCTAAGAAATTATGTGATTAAGAGGAGACTAGTATCACTGAGAGGAAATCTTCTAGGAAGTGTTTTCTCAGAGCACAAAGAAGCTGTGTTCAAGAGATATTCAAGGTTGTACCTCATACTACAGCTGGACTTGGTAATGTGTATGAATCACCCAGGCGGTACTGGTTTTGAAGGCATGAGGGGTCATAGACAGCAGCTGAAGCTCGGCACTGTGAAAGGCCAGGAAAAGTCATTGATGAAGGTGCAGCCTCAATTGTAGTTGATGGCCCACCAGGATTCATTCAAGGGGTCATGAAAAGAATTTGAGCCTTGCCATCATGAAGAGAGTCTACAATAGGCTATTAGAGAAGCCTAGTTTCAGCAGAAGACCCTACCATATATTGGAAATGCCAGCACCATAGGATGACCACCAAGAACAACAGCAGCAGTGGAGTGGGGTCATCCAGAACCCTGGAGTGCTACAGAGGGTGAAGCTAGAGGTATGACCCAAGCCTTTGAAGGAGCCCAGAAGATCACGTGTGAACCCCAGACATTTTAGGACAAGAAGCTGTAACACTGAAGTTACTTTGGGGACAAGAATATGCTCAAGATTCCAGAGCCCTGGGATACCTGCTGAGGAAAGTTGTTATCAAGGAGTGGAACCAGCCAAGAAATAATTGTACTGTAGTCAACACAGTAGAAAGGAGTTAGAGTGCTTTTGACATCACATGCAGACGTTGGAGTTTGCCCAGCTGGGTTTTGGTCTTGCTCTGGTCCAGTATTTCCTCACGATGACACTTTAGAATGGTCTATGATGCTAGATGTATGTGACTAGCTTTTTAATTTTGATTTTATAGAGGATTACAGTTAAGCAATTGGATAAATCTCAGAAGAGACTGAACTTTGGACTTTTTGTTCAGTGTGTGTACTGAATTGGATTTTTAAAAAAATTATCTTTAATCTTCTTTTTTACAGTCCATTCATTATTCTCACCCTCCAACAGTTCCTCATTCCTCTATCTTACCTGTCCCACAGCACCCCCACACCCCCAAGAGGATGCCCTACACCACCAGGTCTCTTTACTCCCTGGGGCCACAAGTGTCTCAAGGGTTAGTGCAACTTCTCTCACTGAACTTTAGACTTTTAACATTGCTAAGATTTCTATAGACTATGGGGACTTTTGAAATTGGACTAAATGTATTTTGCATTATGCTATGGCTAGGTATGGCCCCCATACATTCATGAAGAAGCCTATGGAGGCCAGAGAGTAGAATGTGGTAGTTTGAATATGCTTGGCCCAGGGAGTGGCACTATCAGAATATGTGTCCTTGTTGGAGTAGGTGTTGCCTTGTTGGAAGAAGTGTGTCACTGTGGAGGTGGGCTTTGAGACCCTCTTCCTAGTTGCCTGCGAGACAGTTCTTTTCTGGTGTAGAATTCTTACCTCCTCCAACACCTTGCCTGACTAGACACTGCCATGCTTCCTACTATGATTATAATGGACTGAATCTCAGAACCTATAAGCTAGTACCAATTAAACGTTGTCCTTTATAAGATTTGCCTTGGTCATGATGTATCTTTACAGCAATGGAAACCATAACTAAGACAAGCAACATGGCTGCTTTGGCAGAGGATCACATTCAAAGACCTTCTAGGTCATTATGATCTAGCAGGAATTCAGACATGCCTTGCATTACAATAGGGACTGACTGGAATACAACAAGCATTTAGTACACTTCTTTAATACCTCTGGCTGAAATACAGACAAGTCCTTAGTACACACCTTCAATAACAAATAACAAAGTTAGTTTGTAAAAGAAAGCAACACTTTGAAAATGACTTCTACATGATGGACAGACAAAGTGACTAATCAGAAAAAGATTTGACAGAATGAGTAAGAGATAGGATGCACCCACCACTCAGGAGAACAACATCAGAAAAAGAGGATACTTACGAACAGTGAGAGAGAGAAAGGTGTGATGTGCATATATATGACAGTTTTATCAGGATGATTTTGCAGGTAGGTTTCAGAGAGCACAAACTTGACACAGGTAAAGACAAAACAAGCCAGGGAATAAGAAGGAGCCAGAAGATAAGAATATATTGCCAAAGTTAGTAGGAGGCCAGGCAGGGCAATTCAGTCAGAAGCCAAGAGAACTGAGTTTGAATCAGTCAGATTAAAGAGGAGTTTTGAGACAGAACAGCTGAGTTGAACCAGCTAACCAGATTACAGAAAGAACTAGAAAGGGTGAGCTTAGTCAGCAGTAAGCCCTGGAGACAACGGTTACATTGGGTGAATAAAAGTTACTTTTATAATAGTCTGCATTTAATGTTACAAATTTATATTTGCTTCTTACTTTTGTTGAACATTAATCATTAATTTCCCACTGACTACATATTGTTCTTGTTCAAGAAAGATTTTTAAAGATATAAATGGATT
Source organism: Uromys caudimaculatus (assembly GCA_028551405.1). Classification (NCBI taxonomy): domain Eukaryota; kingdom Metazoa; phylum Chordata; class Mammalia; order Rodentia; family Muridae; genus Uromys; species Uromys caudimaculatus. The sequence goes on from CM052703.1 coordinate 39,335,715, forward strand.
CTTTTTATTCTCCATTACATCACTCAATCCCTTCAGGGAAGAGTATGGAAGTGGATGCAGAGAGATTGTAGGTGCCAGATCAGAAAGTTTGCTATGAGATTGCATCACCTAGTAATTCACTGATGTTGTAAACACACAGTATGACTGATTAAATAACTCCAACTCTCTTGCTCTACTTTTGATTGCTCTTTCATCCATTATCAGTTATTTTGATGTCTCATTAGTTTTTATTCAATTCATTTACTTGTTACATTACACTCAAATTACTATATTCAAATATTACATTCAATTATTCAATCTTATTATATTCAATTACTCTATGGATTTCTATTTATATTGCCTTTATGCTTATTTTTTCTAGATGCATCAACATTTCTTCCATTCTTTGAATTAGTTGCTAAGAGTGTATTTATTTTCATGTTAACCCTGAGTAACAATTTTGTCTCTTCTTCAGTATGTAGTACATAGGCTTTTGCTTGGCATCCAGGAAAAAGAAATTCAGCATCTCTTACTTCAAAACACCCAAGAACTTCTAAGTGTATCTCTAGATTCCACTAAGAGCTTTACTGTGGCTTTAAGCAGTAATACTCTGGGGAAAAGTGGGCACATTCATAAACACAGAGGCATTTTCTCTCAGACCTTAACATCTTGTTCATTTTAGAAAAAAAAATAATTTACCAAATATAGTTTTCCCTCACATATTTGTTTAAAGTATTTTGCAAAACAAATGCTCAGACCAAATACTATACAGCACATAGAGTTCATTTAAGGATTAAAATTTTATTTACTTAGTCCACAACACATATTCAAGTCAAATCAGGACAATGTATTGTATACAGCATCTATAAAATCATTACACATTATTCTCAGGGCTCTGAAAACTGCTTATCAGGAAAAAGTACTTTCCATGTAAGCACAAGAACCAGAGTTTGTATTTCTAGAACCCATGTAAAAACTCAGTCAGGCGTGGCAGACTTTCTATAATTGTGCCACCTGGAAGTTGGAGACAGAGACCTAGCAGGCTGCGTAGAAAGATTTACAGAAACATTATGCTCCAGGTTCAGAGAAACTCTTAGCTTCATAACAAAGAAGATATTTGATACTAACCTTGGGCTTCCACATACGTGCACGCATACATGTATTTAACAGCCTGTAACTGCATATATGCATGCATGCACATTAAACACACATGCAAACAGTGAAAACAAACAAACAAAAAACCAAATAAATTCCTTTCTTATTATTTATAAAACAGCCAAGAATAAATTAACAATCAAATTTTAATATATTAGAAAGGGTAGTATTTCAAAGATTTATGTATTTCAGAAGGTCTTAGTTTTAGAACTAAGAAATTACTTCTACACAATTTTATATCAAAAGAAAAAGTGGTATTGTAATGAATACTTGGATGTTAATTTTTTGATGAGATTTTGAGATGAAGTATCCAAAGTTTACCACCCTCCCAAAGATGCCAAAACCATCCAGTGGGAAAAAAAGGACAGCATTTTCAACAAACAGTACTTGTTCAACTGATAGCATATAGAAGAATGCAAATTGATCCATTCTTATCTCCATGGCCAAAGTTCAAGTCCAAATGTACGAAGAATCTCCACATAAAACCAGATACAATGAATCTAATAGAAGAGAAGGTGGGAAAGAACCTCGAACACATTGGCACAGGGGAAATGTTCCTGAACAGAACAACAATGCTCTAAGATCAAGAATTGATGAATAGGACCTCATAAAATTGAAACGCTTCTGTAAGGCATAGGACAATGCCAATAGGACAAAAAGAGCAACCCACATATTTGGAAAAGATCTTTACCAACCCTACATCTGATAGAGGGCTGGTATCCAATATATACAAAGAACTCAAGAAGTTAGACTCCAGAGAACCAAATAACCCTATTAGAAAATACAGAGCTAAACAAAGAATTCTCAACTTAGGAAACTAGAAGGGCTGAGGAGCACCTAAAGAAATGGTCAACATCCTTAGTCATCAGGGAAATGTAAATCAAAATAACCCTGAGATTCTACCTCACACCAGTCAGAATGGCTAAGTTCAAAAACTCAGGTGACAGCAGATGATGGCTAGGATGTGGAGAAAGAGGAACACTCCTCCATTGCTGGTGGGATTCCAAACTGGTACAATCACTCTGGAAATCAGTCACTGGATTCTCCCTTCAAATTTATAGCTAATGAGTTCTCCCTGAACAATTTCTTCCTAAATTTGAAAGTATATTGGATATTATCTTAACATATTTTATGTAGTTTTATATTTTTATCTTTATATGTTTATTTGTCCTATTCTTGAATAATTTTATTTGCTTTTCCCCGTTTGCATTCCCATTAGATCATTTTTTGTTTCATAAATATTAATTTAATAAATATTAATAAATATTAGGTATTCACTAATAATTTAGGGTTTCAAGTCTACTTTACATTCATGCTTAGAAGCATGCACCCTAAATTCAGAGCTGCAATGAGCTAAACCTGAAGCACAATTACTGCTCCATCATGTCCTTTCTATAGCAATTTAGAAAGACACATCTATGCTTGCTTCCTCTCCATAAATATGAATATAACATCAACACCTGTCAGACTAAATAAATAAAATTAGAAATACATGTTTGGAAAGGTCTCGTCTGTTGAAGGAAGCAATGTAAATATTTGTTCTTTCCTCAGAATTCATCCATGGTAGATCCCACAATGCTCAAAGTCCTTTCCAGCCAGGTTTCTACCACTACCTGCTTGTTCTTTTTACCTATTCCTTGAATGATTCTCTTAGCTGTTCTCATGTCAAGTGTTAAGGCTGAGAATTTTATTTGTCTTATAATAAACCTATGTCCTATTAATCATAGTAATTTGTCATCAACATTTTCTAGTCTTCACACATAAGATGGGTTATTTTTCCACCTACTTTGCTACATTGCCACCATCATATCTGTCTGTGTCCAAGAGATCACACCTGCGCAATTTGGAAAGCATCCAATACACTCTGTAGAGTGCTGAATTACGTTATCTGTTAGGTAGCTCCTTTGATGTAGTATCAGTGGAGTCAAGTGTTCTGTTCTGTTGGCTTTTTAGTCGCTTTGTACATTTTGTCATCTATGGTACTTTGCTTTCTGTGTCTCAATCATTTTTGTGTTTGCATTAGTTCCATTAAAAAGATGCCCTGTTTTTAAATTTAGGATTTTTCATCTATGTTCACATTTTTACAGTTTCAAAGAACAGAATACACTATGTACCAAATGTTGACATATTGAGTCAAGTTAACAAGTTAAATATAACATAAACAAATAAAGTGTATAAAGAGGCATATATACTATTTATTGTCTAATAAGGTAGTCATTGTTTTATATATGAGAAATTAATATGTAATTGTAGAAACAATCTTTTTATTTTACACTCCAGATTTTATCCCCCCCCAGTCCACCCTGCGACTGTCCACATCCCATACCTCCTCCCTATCCCACTGTCTTCACAAGGATGTCCCCACCACCCACCACCTACCCAACCAGACCTCTAAACTCCCTGGGGCCTCCAGTCTCTGGAGGGTTAGGTGCATTGTCTCTGACTGAACCCAAACCTGGCAGTCCTCTGCTGTATATGTGTTGGGGGACTCAAATCAGCTGGTATATGCTGCCTGGTTTGTGGTCCAGTGTTTGAGAGATCTTGGGGGGGGTCCAGGTAAATTGACACTGCTGGTCTTCCTACAGGGTTGCCCTCCTCCTCAGCTTCTTCCAGCTTTTCCCTAATTCAACCACAGGGGTCAGCAGTTCTGTCCTTTGGTTGGGTGTAAATATCTGCATCTGACTCTTTCAGCTGTTTGTTGAGTGTTTCAGAGGGCAGTCATGATAGGTCCCTTTGTGTGAGCACTCTGTAGTCTCAGTAATAATGTCAGGCCTTGGGACCTCCCTTTGAGCTGGATCCCACTTTGGACCTGTTGCTGGACCTCCTTTTCCTCAGGCTTCTCTCCATTTCCATCCCTGTAGTTCTTTCAGACAGGAACAATTATGGATCAGAATTTTGATTGTGAAATGGCAACCCTTCCCTCATTTTGATGCCCTGTCTTCCTGTTGGAGGTAGACTCTATATGTTCCTTTTCCCTACTGTCAGGCATTTCATCTCAGGTCCCTCCCTTTGAGTCCTGAGAGTCTCCCACCTCCCAGGTCTCTGGTGCATTCTGGAGAGTCGCCCCCCCAACCTCCTACTTCCCAAGGTTGCCTGTTTCCATTCTTTCTGCTGACCCTCAGGGCTTCAGTCCTTTTCCGTCACCCAATACCAGATCTGGTTCCCCCCCAAGTCCACTTTCCTTCCCAGATCCCTCCCTCCCTCCCTACTTGTGATTGCTTTCTTCTCCCTCCCAAGTGGGACTGAGGCATCCTCATTTGGGCTCTTCAGTTTGTTGGTCTTTTTTGAGTTCTATGGACTGTATCTTGGGTATTAAATGTTAAAAGATGCTTAGCAATTCCTTTGTTAAAAAAACATATTCAGCTTAATTATAGATGTACCTTATATATAGTGAAAACATCTTGTTAGCTCTGCTTAGTGCAACAGTGATGTAGCACACGTCCCAAGACAACTAAATCCTTTCCAGAATAGTGATATAATACTATATATCACCTGACATGATAAAACAATACAAAGCGTTATTATATGCACTAAAATGTTACAGCTGGAAAAAAATCTAAAGGATAATGCCTTATTACGATGTCCTCATCTTATGAATTATGGGATTAGTACACAATGTATTTTGCAGTATTACAGTGTGATCAGAATTCTAAGGCTCCAGAATACTCTAGCCACATGGTTTAGAATACAGATCTTTTCATCTTTCTCTGCTCTGACAGCCAATTCATACAGCTTATAGTTTTGTTAACCTTGTATGTAATTTTCCTCTCAATAATAGCATTAGATAGACTGATTGACTACCTTGTATTCAGTTCAATTTTCCTATTGGTATTCTTGGCACTGAGTAGGTTGATTTTTTTTTCCTTTCAACATACTTAAAATTCTGTGTAAAACTGGATTTTTCATGCAAAATAGAAGCACTCACCTTGATTTTCAGAAATGTAATGCCTATTACTATATGAATAAGATAGCCAAGAAAAGGAATGATATTTTGAAATCATTACTTAATTTTGATTAAAATATATCATTCTGAAAGGACTATGAACAAACTTTTGCTGTTTTATTATGTTAAAAAAATTCTAATAATAAGTTAGGAACTCATTTGTAATAATTCTTTTCAAAATATGAATCATTTCCATGAAATAATCTCAAAGACATTTCTCTTCAGTAGTTTATCCCACTCTACTGGAGTAGCCCAGATGTATTGTACACCTGGGGCCCTTAAATGCTCACAGTTAAAGAGGTGTTTTCTATTGTTACTGACCTTTAAAATTGAGAGTGTCCTGTATTTGGGATGGAAAGAGCATATTAATCAAAGAGGGCAGATGATTGTGTGGAGGGCACTTGAAGGCTTATGCATAAAGAAGGGAGTGTGCAAAGGCTACCTCATTTTGCAAAGAATGTGGATAGTGTCTGTATAAAGCTCTCTGTTTCCTGCCTTCAGACATATACCTTTTATGTGTCTGGACACTTTTCTTAGACTTCTTCAAGACTAGGCATTTCTGTCTGTAGTAGATTTTGTCAATTTAAGCTGAGGTAATGGGGGAAAAAAGAATAAACTATTGTGTATTTGAGTAATAAAATGCCTTTAACTGAAAAGAATGACTTTTCTAAGAAATCATTATTACACATAAATACAATAGCTTTTTTCAAATAGCGTATACTTGGTGGCTTATGGTCAGTTTCTAAAGTTTTGAATTTTATATCTGGTTGATAATTTTAAAATAAAATTATTATTTTTTACTTTTAGTTTTTTAAATTACTTTTTACATACAAAGTACTTTGATCATAATATTCCCTCCCAACAACCCTCCAGCATTCTCCCTACCCAACTTCTGACTCTGTTTTACACACACTCCTTCAAAAAAAATAACAAAGGACAAAGAATAAATGACAAAAATATAACTAATTAACTAAAAATCAGTAAGATAAAAAGTGCCCAGATAGAACAAAACATAAAGCACACAAAACAAAACAAAACAAAACAAAACCAAAAATGAATACAAGCAAACAAAAAATATGGAATCTGTTCTGAGTTGGCCATCTACCCCTGTGCATGGAGCCTGTGCTTATGTATGGTTGATATACTCAGAGTCATTTCATTAAAGACAACTGATTTTTCTCTTTCCCAGTAGCCATCAATTGTGAATCATTTCTTGATTACAAGAGGAACATTGTATTCACTTCCCAAACTCTGTCTGTTTTGAATAAGTATTATTCTTGTGTATGTTGTCACAGTCTTGGTGAGTTCATTCATATATCAGCTCTGCCATGTCTGGATGACACTGATTTGGATGTCACTCACTGTCCCTGGCTATTGTAGTCTTTCTGCCTCCTCTTTTAAATATATTCCTAAGTCTTGAGGAGATGCGTATGATTAAAAACCTCTCATTTAGTGTTAAGTGTTCCAGTGTCTCCCACTCTTGACACATTTTCTAGTTGTCAGTCTCTGTGTTAATTGCAATCTAATGAAAGGAAACAATTCTCTAATAGAAGTTGAGTGATGCTCTACTCTATGGGTATAACTATACATCATCAGGAATAATTTCATTTCTATGTTCCTTTAGCAGAATAATAGTAGTAGGATCTCGCCTAGTATCTATGTCCTATATGGTCTGAAGTTCTTTGCACTTTCTCAGTGTCAAGTATGGTTCCACTTCCGGAGTAAGACTTATCCAATCAAAAATATGTTGACTTTCTGAATGGATCAAAAAACAAAATCAATCTATCTGTTGTCTACAAGAAACATATCCTAGCTTTAAAAACAAACACTACAAATACTGTAATCAAATAGGGTCAGGAATCAAGAAGGCATTAGTGGATGAATATCTGACAAAATACCTAAATATTATTCAGAACACATAAATATTATTCAGAACAGATAAAGAGGGACACTTTATTCTTATCAAAGAAATGGCTAATCAAAAAAAAAAAAAAAAAAACCACCAAGCATATGTACACAAGTGCACCCAAATTTGAAAAAAAAATACTAATGTATTTAAAGACATACATTAGTATCAACCCATTAAGGGTAGGTTGTGGGCCCATTCTGCCTCTGCCTTCAGGCATTTTGTACACCAAGCTGGAATGGAAGGAATGAAGCTTGTCCCAAAGGGTAGGTTCCACAGGAATACCATTGTCTTGAGTGTGCAGGGGTTGGAGGAGAGCCTTCTCTGAGACTGATACAGATTTCTTTATTCAGGCATAAGGGCTATATAAGCTTTAGGGAGTACGCAGGGGTTAGGGGGTGAGCATACATTATTGGCTGGGTCTTTTGTGGTGAGATTGCTTTATTTACATGAAGAGGAATTTCAGGTGGTTGCTGGACATGTCATTATATGGAGAAATGAAGTTAAACCTTAATTTGGCCATCAGGATATGTCACTACTTTGATGGTGATACAGATGGAGTCTGTAGGTCTACTCATGCTAGGCACATTTCTCCTGGTCACACTTGCCCCACAGTAGGTGAAAATAGTACTTCGTTTTCTTCAATAGAGGGTTATCTGTACAAAAAATATGAGCAGAAAACTATCTGGACTAACTGACATAAATTAAATGGATTTACTAGAATTCTATAGCATATTCTACCCAAACACCAAAAGATACACATTCTACTCAGCAACATGTAGCTGTTTCTTAAACTAGAACACATCCAAAACAAATCAGTAAAATTCTAAAAGACTGAAATGAACTCTGTGGATCCTACCTGACCAACAAGTAATAAAACTTAAAATGAGAGCAAACAAACATCTAGTAAATATACAAACTCATAGGCATTAAAAAACACTCTATTGAATGAATGAGATAAAGAATACAACATGGAAAAAAAAAAAAAGGAAAAATTTCCTGGGACTAAATCAAAAACACAACACAATGAAACCTCTGGAAAATATTGAAATCAGTCTTAGAGGGGACAATTCAGACTTCTAAGTGAATACATTAAAAACTGGAACAATCATAGAAAAATGACAGAGCAGTAATGCAGCTCCAAAATGTGGAAAAAGAAAACCAAACCAAAGCCAAATCCAGCCGATCACAACAAATAATAAATACCAAAGCAGAAATTAATGAAATAGAAAGCAATAAAACAATACAAAGCACCAATTTATCTAAGAGCCCATTCTTTGAAAAGATTTAAAAATGCAAACACTTGGCCCAAACCAAACAAAGGAGAGAAGGATACCAAATTAACAATATTAGAATGTTAAAAGAGAATAATTTCAAAGCTTGCGTAGAAATAAATTGGAAAGCTTAAAAGAAATTGACAAATTCTTCGAATCAGCCAAACATCAAAAATTAAACCAAGATGAAATCTACAACCTAAATAGCCCCATGGTAAGTAAAGATTGAAATGGTAATAAAAGTCTTCCAGCTTAAAAAAAAATCAAAGTAACAAAATTAAAAATCCCTCTAAGGTGAGGTTGATTCACACTAGAATTCTGCCAGACTTTCAAAGAATCTCTATATCCAATCATTCTCAAACTAATAAAAAGAAAGAAAGAAAAACAAAAAACAAAAAAAAACACGAAACAGAAGGAGCAGTCCTAAACTCCTTCTGTGAAGCTAATATAACTCTAAAAAAATAAAAGAAAGAAAGAAATGTACATAAGAAACCTCCAGGTCATATGCCTGAGCAATATAAACTCAAAACTCTTCAACAAAATATTTGCAAAAGAATAAAGAGTAATATCTAAAAGATGATTCACCATGACTAAGTTTCCTGTGGTCAAGAAATTTGAGAGAAGACTCAAAATATACAAGTCAATAAAAGTAATAGACCACATAAATGAATATAAAGATGAAAATAGCAGGATTTCCTCAATATTTGCAGAAAGTCTTTGACAAAATCTAACTAGAGCTGATCTGAAAGCCTCCTCTCTGAGAACTAACTTGCCATACAAGCTTCCAAAAGAGTAGCAAGCGGCAGTCCTGGCCAGTTATAATGCCTATGATGTACAGGAATGGCAGCATGGCACAATAATCCTGAAGTTACAGTAGTAGCATACAAACATTGGTGGTAACCAAGAGCTCTACAGTTGAGCAGGTCTCATGTTCAGGAGTAGTTGACCAACGAATAACGGCCTATAGAATTGTGTGTGTGTGTGTGTGTGTGTGTGCGTGTGTGTGTGCGCGCGCGCGCGCGCGCTTTTATTGGGTTACACCTTTGTGTTTTATTTTTGTTGTTTGTATTATTTTGTTTCTTTTCTTGGTGTTGTATTTTGTTTTATAGATTTGGGGGGTTTGATTGTATTAGGCTTTTGGTTTTATTTTTTGAGAAAGAACTTAAAGTTGGGAGTATAGAGGAGGAGAGGACTAGAAGAACTTGGGTAAAGGAAGAAGATGATGAAAATATCTTTAAAATTGTTTAAAGTAATAAAAATATAATAAATGTAAAAATAACTTTTATTTACCAGATGCAATTATGATCTCAGAGGCTTGCTGCTGAATAAAGGTACCCTTTATACTTCTTTCTGAACTCTGTCTGGATGGTTCAACTCAGCTATTCTGATCCAAACCCCTATACTAGCTGAATAATTCAAGTTTGTAGGGATATCCTCTTGTGCGCTGTGTAAAAGCCTTCTCCTGTCAATAAAAATCCTATTAAGAGAGCCGAGGCAAAAGTTGGGCATCCTATACAGAGCAGGGATTACTGGGATGTATCCAGGTGGGAGATTTGCCCCAGACCTAGAGGACGAGGGTCTCATGAAACTGAGGAGAGGTATCCAGCTATGTGGCAGGACTTAGCATAGAATAAATGGGAACAAATCAAACCTTTAGGCCTGGGCATGCAATATTCATGAAATGTTAAGTCTCAGAATCATTATTTCTGGGAAGAAAGAAGCCAGGTAGAAATGTTCACAGTTACAAATGGTGCCCACTGTAGGATGTAGAATGCAAACTTTAAAGAACCAGCCTGAAAAGTTCAGGGAGAAAGGTACAAATGAACATTCCACAGAGCAGATTCCTAAGTAGATATGAGGAACAGAAGCTGTATGCATCTCACACACTGCTCCTTTAAGAGAAAC
>CM052703.1:39345976-39391353 GCA_028551405.1 Uromys caudimaculatus
GGACGACCTCGATGGCCATCAGGGAGAGAGGAGAGGCCCTTGGGCCTGAGGGCGTTAGAGGCCCCAGTAAAGGGGAATGTCAAGGTGGGAATAGGGGGATGGGTGGGTGGGAGGTGGAATTCCCCCATAGAGGTAGGGATGGGGAGGGGATAGGGGGCTTCCAAAGAGGAGACTCAGAAAAGGGGAAACATTGGAAATGTAAATAAAGTATCAAAAATAACCAAAAAAAATTAAAAAAAAAAAAAAAAAGAGAGAGAAACTGATGATTTCAGTGGAGCCATAGCTTTGCAGCAAAGCGGACTGCCAGGTACTTGAACCAGGGCTATGAAGAGCTGACTCAGTGGGTGAGTGCTGAAGTTGTGTGTGAGTCTTTCAGGCATGTCCAGGCACTCGAAGCAGCAGAGACTACAGTTTCCTGGGTCAGCCATTGTGGGAGAAGCTGGCAATTACCACTGAGAAGCCAGGAAAAGACCCACAGCAGGACAGACCACCCGTTTCTGTCCTGTGGATTGTGGTGGGAGGTTTGAACCTCTAAGGCTTGGCCAGCAGGGAAAAGGATGGCTGCAGGCAACAGAAGCCAGGCCAAGGCAGAAAAGTTCCAAACTTCTGAACTGCTAAGGTATTAAAATTAAAACCAATAAAACAGAAAAGAAACTGTGTACAAATAAGGAGAGGAAAATAGTTTAAAATGAAGTCCGTAGAGAGAGAATTAAATAAATTTAAAGAAATAAGGCACATAAAGATGAGAGGCACAGTGACACAAAGCTTTCACACTCTATATAATGCTATTTTAAATGGTTTAAAGATAGAAATGAAAGAGAAAAGTTATCTAATTGGGACTGACACATTACTAATTATGATTACTATCGGTAATCCTGGTAGCCATGATGGCTTCTTACGACTTCTCAAGGAAACGGGTTTTAGAGACAAGAAAAAATAAAAATAAAAAATGGACACAAACCTCAGAAGAAAAAATATTAAAGTTCATAAATAAGAATGAAAACGATACTAAGATGATAGAGATACAAAAGAAAGCAGAGGATTGCCATATCTGGCATCAATGGGAGGGGAGGCCTTTGGTCCTGTGGAGGCTCGATGCCCCAGCATGAAGGAATGCTAGGGTGATGAGGTGGAGTGGGTGGGTAGGTGGGTGGGGAGCACCCTCATAGAAGCAAGGAGGAGGGTGATGATGTAGGAGGTTTGCAGAGGGGAAACGGGGAAGGGGGATAACATTTGAAATGTAAATAAATAAAATAACCAATAAAAATTCCTCTACAATAAAAAAGACTGCCAGAGTATCTTTTAAATCATGTTTCCGTGTAATTAATTTTAGTGAGAGACTTTCATAAAGTTTCCATGCATATAGTTATACATTTTAATATAACTTCTCAGAAGTAAAAGTATAACAAATACCTGATAGAAGTTACACTTTCAGGGATTTCATCCTCACAGAACTTATTAATAACTTAATTTACATGTGATTAATCTTTCTGAATAAAAAAACAGTTGAAGAAATGTTCCCTTTTGTTCATTGCAAGTATTTTATCATTATATGCTGGAATTTATATGCTGAAAATGGGCCATATTCACTATGTTTTACATATCTTACATTTTGTTGAAAATTCTTTGGAGTTTCTCTATAAAGTATCTTCCAAGACAACATAGAACAGCATTTTATTTGACAGTTTTCTTTTTTTTTTTTGTTTTTTTGTTTTGTTTTTTTTTTGTTTGTTTTTTGTTTTTCGAGACAGGGTTTCTCTGTGTAGCCCTGGCTGTCCTGGAACTCACTCTGTAGACCAGGCTGGCCTCGAACTCAGAAATCCGCCTGCCTCTGCCTCCCGAGTGCTGGGATTAAAGGCGTGCGCCACCACTGCCCGGCTTGACAGTTTTCTTTAGTTTTCTGATAATATTCACCCCACTTACCCTCTCTCACCCCCTACATGTAATACGTCATCCCCTACTTTCATGTTCTATTGTTGCTGTTGTTTTATGTCCCACTGATTTTAAGTATGACTTACTTATTGGAGCATGGACAATGTATAAATGGCTGATATGTTGCTACCTTCCCCTCAAGTAACCACAAAATGTCATTGTCTTTCAAGGGTGCCTGTGGTCTCCTGATGCCCTCTCCTCCCCATATTTTTGTATTGATATTCTCAGTCTCATGTAGGCTTTATCAGGTAACCATAGTAGCAGTAAACTTCTGAGTGTCACGGTCATGTCGTGTCCAGAATTGTTTAGAAGTACTCATCCTCATCTCCAGCTCTGACACTCTTCTCTTGCCACCTTTGTGATGTTCGGTGAGCTGTAGAAGCAATTGCTGATGTGATATGCTATTTAGGTGAAGTCATCAGGCACTTATTCTTGGAACACTTGATTCTTTGTATTAACAACCACTCTCTACAGAAAAAACTTTCTCTGATGGAAGCTGAGAGCAGCATTCATCTATAGTTACAAACACAAATATCTAGAAGAAAATTTGATCACATGTCCATTAAGCAAAACAACTGTAAATAAGTTCTCCTGAATATCTATAGACTCCCCAGTCAGTGGTTCTTGATCAGTTAACAGTACAAGGCTTGGAATAGATCTTAAATCCACTTTTTAAAAGGACTTATCTTTCTAATAGTCATGTGATTATTACACCAGTGTGTTTGCCATTTTTCTCATTTTTTTTTGCCTTTGTTAAACATGGCTAATTACCAACTTATCTGAGAATGTCTTACCTTCTTTCTTTAATAATTAATAAAAATCATTTTTATTAATATTGAAGTATAGCTACTAGAAAAATCTATAGTACCAAAAGAGTAATAGCACATGAAGTATATTCCCAAAAGTAAAAGGAATAGAAACTTAAATATTATTATTGTGCAAAAAATACATGTATATGTAATATATTCATATGTGTGTATAGATATGGTGTTGATGTCTTTTTTAATCACAGAACCCAGAACTTGATATTTCATCTAAAGTAACTTGCTAACAAGCTCTGGAATATAACAGTCTCTTGAGCCCACAATGCTGTGGTTACATGTCTGTATTTTTACATAGATGATGGTAATCTGAACTCAGTTCCTCATGATCACACAGCATAAACTGACCCACTAAGCCATTTCTTCAGCCCTAAGCATATATTTGTAAATGCTAAAAAATACCTACTGCAAAAAATAACCTTATTTCTTTGATCTATTATGTTTTATAACAATGGCTGTATCAGTGACTAAGGAGACTTTCTTAATCATATTATGTGCTCTACCTCACAGTATTAGCAAGTGTCATCTCTCCAATAACAGTGTCATGCTGGTTGCTTTTCAGAATTGGAACCTTGATGCAGTAATTTTCCTTTTCATAGACCTTGAACTTACACTGTGAGAACACTGTGTTTATCACATCACATGACAAATTGAAAGCTTTCATTGAAGCTCTATTTCCTATGGAAATAAACATCACATTTCACTCAGATAACTTCAATTTGTAGGTTTAGTTGCATCCCTTTATCCACTAAAAAAACTTAGGCACATTGCTCTTCAGTGTCTCAGTATATCTTTCTAATTTTAGAGCTATTGTGATGTGTAGTCATCAGATTGCAGACCAAAATTAAAACAAGAAACAATAAAAAGCATTGTTTGAGTCCAAGTTTTACTTTTTGAGTACAACCTTGCAACTCATAAAATATTTTCCTGAACAATCACAATTAGCTCACTAATTTTGTATAAATGAGCAGATACTGCAGCTTGGAAAAGCATCACCTAAGTATTTGTATTAAAACTGGCATCACCTCAATTTCATGCATTTTGCAAAATATGTGTATTGTTTATTGGAATAACCATTAGGCAATGATTTATTTATCCACATGGCCCAGTTGATTTTATATCCATTCATTTGCAATCAGTTTGTATTGCAATATGACAATACATCGAGGATGTCTGAGCCAGTTTCTATAACAAGAAGTTTATTATAAAATTTTCAACAAGAGAGGAAATGTCTCACATCACTCTCCATAATAGTAACCAGTATAAGTGTTATGCATTACGAAATAAAGCAAACCAGAATTATTGTTTTCTAATAATGATAATTATTAGTTTAAGAAATAAACGTATATACACTGAATTTGTGATGTATTCTCTTATCTATATTACAAGGAGTTTATTTAACTCTAGATTGTGAATTATACCGTAAGTAAAAAACAAAACAAAAAGGATAGTGCTCAAGGCTTATAGGACTATTACTGTAACTTATTAGTTCTAGAATGCCATTACTGTTGGGACAGAAACCTTTATTTTTCCTAAATAATTGTGCTGAATATTTTCCATATTTTGGTAAAACTAGTTGAGAGATCTAAAATCCTAAGCTACTGTTACACAAGTGTAGCCATTAAGATTCAAAACTATTGTTATTAAAGTCCTATTGAACATCAGTAGAAGAGATGGTGGCAGAAACATGTGTTTGTATTATTTAAACACCTCGGTTCCAGTTACAAAGTAAGTTCATGCCCAGCTTTGGGGTGCACTTTTATCTTTAGAATGCTTTATGCTCAGATACAGTGGTATGTTTTTCTATTATAGAACAAGCAGATATCTCTAACTGTGCTATGCATAAGAGATCAACAACTTGATGACCAGAGTAGTAAAAGCCTTGTTATCTGTAATGGTGTGAGGAGCAAGACCCTGGCTGTACGTGACATCAACCCTGCATTTGAAGATGAAGTCTGGGATCATGCTTTTTCCTTGATGCAAAAGGATATGAAGAGAGTGCGTACCCGACCATAGACCCCTCCAAAGAGTTCACAGGGGCTTGTTCTTTGGTGAGTGCTTGGGGCAACCACTTACTTGCAAGGCCTTTGTGGCTTTCAACTTTGTCTGTTTCTAACAGCAAAAGCTTGACCCCTTTCCTACAGTGAGTTAACTCCTCTTTGCTGCAAAGCACTTAGGACTAGAGATATCCCTGCACTTCTTGTCCAAAGCTCTGTCTAGGAAACTGAATACTACCATAATTTCTTCTCTGTGATTTTTCTACAGTATCAGTGGTAGAGGTTTTCGAAGTCCTCTTACACAAATAACATAATTTTCCTTGTTATACATTTGGTTCACTTTGAGAGAGTTCCTTAGAGGCAAATCAGAAAAGTAAATCATATTCAAAAGGTTTGGTTGTTAAAAGTGTAAAATAGGGGGCTGTGTCAGTTTAGATTTGAATAGACCTCAGGCACAAATCAGAAGTTCCTCTTGGTATAAAAGACTGTAAAATTTGTGTTCTACTTTTAAGATCTCCTGCTGCATACAGGACTTCTTTTCTAAGTGCCCTAGGGTGATCTAGTTAAGTCCATGAAGTCTCGGTCTCAGAAGTGTCTTTGATTATTATGTAAAGGAAGGTGTGTCACTTCAGGACTTGTGCTCAAAGAATGCTGTGCATTCATTGCACAGAAGAAGAGCACAGAGTCAGCTTTCAAAATACCTGCATTTTAGATTCTTTTATGAAGTTACTTGACATCATCTGCTTAGCAAGTGCAATAAATCTGACCTGCCCCTACATGAGAGGAATTATCAGGGATAGACATACTGAGAAAGTAGTGGGTCTCTCAAAGAAATTCAACATCACAGTCCCCAGGCCTGAGTGAGGCCCTGGATCCAATCTCAGTGCTGGAATTAATAGGACATATATTTTTGCTTCACTTCCATTTCAGTTTTTCTTAATGTGTATGGATATGTACCCTTTATTAATATCAGCAATCTGATTAGAATTTAAAATTTGACTCTGCTTTTACTAATGAAAATTTTACTTTTAATGTCTGATTAGAGAATCATTTCTGAAATTAAGGTTAACCATACTTTAAATAAAAACTATCTAATAGCCTTATTTCATTATAGCCTTGATAATGAAAGATGCATCTCAATGCTTTGCCTTGGTGAGAATGTACAATATATGGAAATTTGTGAATTCTGAATTTGCCAACTAACAAACTTGAATAATTTTCTTTCTGAATCCTGAGAAACAGAAGCCAAATAAACTTTTTGTATATATCTTAAAGACCAGCCGTGTGACAGTGACATAAAAGGTTATACCTGGTATACACAGAGACAGATGTGTTTGTAAAACAAGACAATGATTCCTATCAGAAACAGAAGAAAAGAAGTGGCAATACCACAGGTGAGTTAGACAAGGAGAGGAGCAAAAGCCAGAGTGAGCAGACATATTAAACTCATTCACTCACAGACAGGACACCTAAAGAAGTGGAGAATGAGCACGCATGCAGCATCTGATACAGACACATCAATGTTCATGACCCAATCCTCCTGCATACTTAAAGTGCACGGTTTCTGCCAAGCTGCTCTAGTCAGCACCTGTGAAAGTGTGGCCTTAAATGAGCAATAGCATCACCAGGGGACTTAGATAAAATGCCAGATTTGGAGTCCTAGCCTAGACCTGCTGAATCAAAATTTGAGCACCGGGCCCAGGTATTCTGTATTTGAACAAACATTCCACGTGACTGTGATTCAGTCTCAAATTAATACTCTTAAATTATCAAATAGGTTTCACAATCTATAAAATAGAAACAGTAACACACCTCTTAGTACAATTATGGTAAATAGAGACAATGCTCATATGTAGCTTGGGTATGTTAATTATTCAGCCCTGGGAATGAAAGCATTATCCTTCCAGATCTATTTACAATGGCATCCAGTTCTTCATGAAGTCTTTATTCTCCACACAGACATTGCCTCTACTCATTTTTGAAAACCAAACAGCTTTGAATTCCAATTTCAGACTGAACTATATTAGCATTCCTACCTCTTTACTATATCATGGTTAATTCTTGTGGATAGAAAGACAGATTGTTCACTTCGGGTCTCTTAACATACTTGACACATTCGTACACGCTTAACCTTTTAGGCCAGTAATATGCATCTATCCCATAAGGTTACTGTGAGCTTTTAAATAGAATTCTATTAAGACAATACCTAGTCCTCAAATTGTGGCAATTATTATAGTGATGAACTTTTTAAGAAATGTTTTAATAGTAGATTTATAATAAGCATTTCCTGAATTTCTTTGGACATAAGAGGATTTCTATTATTTTCCAAATAATTAAATGTGTTCACGGACAACCTAATGAATGTTTGTGATATATTCTACTTGCTATCTTTTCCTCCCCAGTTCCCTCATCTCCCTCTCACCCACATTGTCACACTCTCTTACACTGAAAAAATGGATCCTCAGTTTCTAATAGATGTATACATCGTTTAGCTTTCAATCTCTTTCACTCATCCATAAAACCAATGGGAGCACGTTGATATCTTCTCAAGCTGCATGCTGCTGTCTGAACTTTTTGTTCCCTTATGCACTTATAAGGGCTCCTAAAATTACTTAGGAAGTCCCATGACAACCTTGGTCAGTCTTACATTTAAAGATTTAGGTTTATCTATCTTTGTGTATGTGTATGTATAGGAGGTAGACATAAGAAGATGTTAGCTCTTGATCTAGAGTGATTGGTGATTATGAGCTACCTGATAGGAGTATTTAGAACCTAAATCAAGACCTCTGTAAGAACAATCACTCCTATCTCTGAGCCATCTCTCTAGTCCCAGTTTTACGATTTTAAAGTGTAAAGATTAGCATATGATATCATCTTGAAATCACATTGGCATTTAGTGTTACAAAACCAGCATGTTAACCAACAGTTTTAACTAGAAGTTCAAAACCATGGGAGACCCAAATGTTCCCAGCAATATTCTAAGAAGCTATTTACTGAAGAATTTACCACTAGAGTTAATGCTGCCTCACTGACAGTTTAATTCTACTGTAAAAAACTTATACATTTCTTTAATTTTATTTAAAATGAGATGAAATATTAATTTAAGAGCAACAGAAAGAGAATAGACTAGAAGGGAAGGGAAGAGATGGGAAATGGTAAGGGAAGGGAGGGGCTTACTGAATAGTTGTGGGAACAGAAAGAAGTAGGGAAGGAGGGAAAAAGAACTCATTATTTGGTAATTGCGTGTATATTATTCCCGTCAATTATTATTTGGAATGTGGTGTAAAAAAAATTCAGTCAAGAATTAAAGTTTGTGTTGGATAAGAAATCTCAAAAGTTGAGTCAGGATAAGCAAATCTGTGATCACCAAAATTTTTCTCTCTCCCATGCTTCTCAGAGTATGACTGGTGATAAAACAGGCAGAATATGTAATCATCATCGCAACACCATACCCTCTGAGCACCACATCCCAGTGAGTTTTGTTCTGTTTTATTTTCAACCTTTATTTGTTTATTTGTTCTGAGACTAGATCTCATGCTATTCCAAGCTTCTCTGAACCTCACCGTGTAGCATCATAGATCAGAGCAACTTACTGCATGGTGGCCAGGAGGCAGGGCACAGGCCACATAAGAAGAGGCAAGCACTGCCCCTGGAAGACAGGACCCTGTGATATACTTCCACCGGAGCCTTCTGGTGTAGTACAACCAACTGGATACATGTGTCTCATGCACAGACCTATGAAGGTCATTTCAAATTCAAGCCATAATATCATTATTTGCCCCCCTAGTGCACTCCTAGTTCAGTGATCTTTTCACTGAAAGCCTGGGTAATGATGGTCTCCTGGCTTGCACAACCACTTTGAGAATGCACAGCATTCTTTAATCCATTATTATAACCAGTTTTTAGAATGTTTCATAAATCTTTTTACATTCATCAATGTGGTTTGAATAAGCCAAACATAAATGGAAAAAGTACAATTGTATCAAACATTTTGTGCACATAGTTCTGTTTGCCCATTGTATGGCTTTTGAAAAGAGATTTAGTAGCCCACAATATTCTACACATAGGTCCAGAATAAACAGTTACTTTTAGAAAAAAAAAAACTTCATTTCTTAATTACCTAATAGGCTTATATTTTTCAACTTTATTGCAAGGATAAAATATTTCAAATAACAATCTCTTATTTTCTTTGGGTTACAGAGAATTATTATCTATTCAGTATATAAGAATAACACTTTTCTTTTGCCTTTGTGTTGTGTGTGTGTGTGTGTGTGTGTGTGTGTGTGTGTGTGTGTGTGTGTGTATGTGCGCGCGCACACACTTGCTTTTCCTCTCTTTGCCAAACAAAATTTGGAAGTTTTTTTAGCTTTATTTCCATCCTGTCTGTTTTGACCTCAGTCAAATATTTCAGTCTCAGAAGATCAGGTATTAGTCTAATAGCCTTCATAATTTTTGTCATTTAAAATAATGCATACCATTTCCAGGAGGGTGAACAGCAGTGAAGGCTCCATGCTTCAAGGTGGCCTATGTTGCTGCTTAAAGCCATGTTGGTGTCTGTGGTCATGTTACCACTTAAGGCCATGTTAATGTCTATAGTCTATGCTATGGCTGAGTACTATGTTAATGTCCATGATCTATACTGCCTCTGGAGTCCATGCTGAGGTCCTTGGTCCATAGTCCTGCCAGAAACCATGTAAATTTCTGTCATCCATGCTGTCCCCAGAAATCATATAGAAAACCTAAAGTGCAAGAAAGCTTCTTTGCAGTGGTATAGATGACTGTAGTCTCACAGTTAAGAATGAGAGGTTCTGTGACAATCTCTATTCCCATGCGTGCACGAACACACACACACACACACACACGCACACACACACACACACATACACACAATGTCTAGACAGGAAGCTATAGAAGGGGGCTCTTAAAACTTGTGATAGGCATGTTGAAATGTAGCTCTTTACAGTTGATGGCTTCTGGCAGGACTGGGGGTGGAGAAGTATTAGTTTTCTTTAAGGAGACGGCCACTGGGAGGTTGACCATGCTCCAGGAGTATACAGATAGAATAAATTGGATTTGGCATATATTTTCTTCTTCTTCTTTTTGGTGTGAGAGATCACAATGATAGGGGTGTGGGACTGGGAAGACTGGGAATTGAGTCTGATTGGAGGACATTATGTGAAATCCCTAAGTAATCAATAAAAATATTATGCTGGAAAAAAATGTACCAGATGAAGAAACTTTGAAAAAAAATCATGTAGTATGGAAACAAACCGAAAAACTGGCCATATTTCAACACCAAGAAATAATTTTTGGAAAATTTTTATTTATGTTTATCCTCAAAACCAAACTAATATTAAAGGTACTTTTTTTCATTGTGGTTCTTCTATATGCAAATTATGACATGAACATTCTCTGTATGATCAAATATTCTTCCATGACATTAATGTTCTAATTTACTTGAGTGTCTCTTGATTGATTATCTTTTTCTGTTTTGAAGAATCTATAAAGTTTTTGCATGTACTATTCAATGTAATTGCCACAAAACCAATATGACCCTATTAGGATATTATATTATTCACATTCTGGATAAAGAAATATTCCCCAAGGCATTTAAATACATGGTCATACAGCCAGCATGTTGCTAAAAAATGCATTTTCTTTGTTTTATAAAATATTTTTAGAAGTTTGTTTTATTAATTTTTTAATGTCAATGTCTCTTCTATTCTAGTCTAATAATCTAATTGTTATTCACATTAAATTATTGTTAATGATTCAATAACCCATTATCAGGTCAGCTCCATTTTTTTAGATCTGCCAAATTTGGTGATAATTTCTTCCCTTGAATGGATAATCTCTGAATCTTGCAGTTAAAATTATAGCCATATTTAGTAATTGATTGAAGATTCTAAAATCTTTCTTCTCTAGAAATTTGGCAGACAATATATTTATCCTAACAATATTGCCATTTTTTTTATTGTGGTTGTAGTTGCTGTTGTTCCAAAGTATGATTCTGTCTTAGTTAGAGTTTAATTACTGTGAAGAGACATGATGGCAAAGGCAATTTGTATTAAAGTAAACATTTAATTGGAGCTAGCTTACAGTTTCAGAGGTTCAGCTCATTCCCATCATGGTGGAAGGCATGGCAGTCATGTGATGGAAGGGCTGAGAGTTCTACATCTTGATCCAAAAACAGCCAGAAAGAGACTAGGTCTTCCATGAGCTGCCAGGCAGAGGTCCTTTCCACATCCGGCAGAGCTTCAGATAGAGATCTCAAAACCCCTCCCACAATGACCCACTTCCTCCAATAGTGCCTCTCCCCACGGGCCCAGCATTCAAACACATGAGTCTAGGGTGGCCAAACCTGTTCAAACCACCACAGATTCTTTCACACGCTCAGCAAATAGCCCCAAAGCGGGCATTTCCAATGTTTGGTTAGGGAAGGGTGATAGTAATAGTCAGTGTGAGGAAGGTGCTTATAGCTTGTTTGATATCTTCTGCTGGAGAAAACTGAAGCAATGGCACAGAGGCCTTTGGCTTCTTTGTCCCATAGGTGGAACCTCAGGTGTTTAGAAATTATAGTGGCTGTCCTTTCATCCTTTTGAAATTAAAATTTCTCCCTGAATTTTCCTGTGTGAGAGCTTTATTAATGAACCAGTTGCAAATAGCCAAATAAAAGGTGACTTCATGTAAGATTTAAATATATATATATATATATACACTTATGTGTATATGAATGCCCTTATGTATGCGTGTGTGTGAGTTTATCTTAGTCATTGTTCTAGTACTCTGAAGACACACCAACACCAAGGCAAGTGTTGTAAAAGAAAGCATTTAACTGGGGGCTTGCTTATAGTTTCAGAAGTTTAGTTTATTAACATCATGGTAGGATTATGACAGCCTACAAGCAGGGACTAGAGCAGTAGGTGATTGCTACATCCTAGTATGCAGGGAGAGAGAGAGAGGAGGGGGAGGGAGGGAGACAGACAGACAGACAGACAGACAGACTGGGCCTCCCATGAGCTTTTGAAACCTCACAGCCCATAGGCAGTGGTATTCTTCCTCCAACATGACCACAACACTTCTTAATTCTTTTAATTCTTTCAAATCATTCCACTTCTTGGTAATGAGCATTCCTTATGCGAGTTAATGAGTCCATTTTTATTCCATCTACCACAATGTACATCATTTGCATGCAGGTAACTGTGTAGGTCAGGTTCAGAGTCTCTGGAACCAGAACTACATGAGGTTATGAGCCACCCAATGTGGGTGCTGAAATGGAAACTTGATCCTCCCTAAGGGGAGTAGTGCTTATAACTGGTTAGGAATCTATCCAGATTTGTTAAAATATGATTCCTCTAAAGATCTGTGACTGCTGCTTTGGTTTATGGAGCACCCAAGTTGTTAACAGCTGATATGGCCTACAAGTTGTAACCTCTTTGTGACATTCTGGAAGAAAATTATACTCACATTAGAGTTAGACTTCTGCTGTATTTGAAAAAAAAAAGACTAAAATCTTATTTGGCCATTTTACTGTTATATGATAAATTTATTAAGTTCTCTACTTTATTTTAATAATGTATAGTAATATAAGTTTATCTGTATTGACATAATAGGTGCCTATATTAACTTGAAACAGTTTACTTAATTGAAATTTCTGTATTAAATGTAGTCAACAAAGAAAAAGCTTATTGTAGAGTGCTTACCGAATTATAATCTTACGAGTTGCATTGGTTATTTATTCACTACTATGACAAAACACCCAAGAAAAGTAAAAGGATGGAAGCACTTTGGTTCACAGCGCATGGCAGCTGACAGCCTGGTGGGAATGCAGACTGGGAGTGGCTCTTCACATTGCAGGACATGCTTGAGAGAAGCACAGAGTGACAGATGCTGCTTTTCATTGGTCAACTGTTTTCTTTTCTTTTTTTAGTTTTCTTTTCTTTCTTTTTCTCTTTTTCTTTTTTGTTCCACTTATTTCAGATCTCCATCCCATGGGGTGTTGATTACCACTTACATTCAGTGTGGGTGGGTCTTTATTATACAGTTGAAGTCTTCTGAAAGTACCCTTACATGCACATTCCATGGTGTATCTCCTAAGATTCTCCAATGTAGTCAGTTAGGCTATGAAAGTCAACTGTCAGACAGTATGAACTATGTATAACTCCCAGAAAGGAGAAATAGAGAATGCAGTTTTAGTTCTCAGATTCTAATTTTAGATGAAAACTCACCAAAAAAAAAATCATTTCATAGTGATATCAACAACATTTAAGATGGATTATGTCTGCTCTTTTAATTTTATTGCCATGCAATGACTGTGTTGGCTGCCACACATAGAATTTTTAAAATGGACAGTAGGGAAAACCCAAAGTCTTTATTGCAGTAATAAATGTTCTAGTAGCTGCAAACATGCTGCAATGACTCACGTGTATATGTAGCTCAAAGTGGTAGTATATTCTGCAATGCTTAATTCAGATTTATATTTGGTAACGCATAGATATCTCAAGCCATTTATTCCCTCATGTCTGCATGTATTTTGCCCTATCATTTGCTGCTTCTTTGGTTTTTTCCTACATCTGTCCCCTTCACTGTTCCTGGGACACAAGAGAGTTTGACCTTTCATCCTGATGACCACTTTGTTGAGCGTCTTATGGTAGTGTTAATGGTGACTAGTAAAACTCCCCATACATTGCTGGACTAGAGATGGCTGATTGGAGAAATTAGTCATAATAAGGACTATAGATCAGACAGACTATGCTTTAATGCCATCAAGACATTACTCAAACAAGATTATTAAGTGTGATTAGCAAACATTCAGGCAGCTAAAATGTTGTCTTTGAGGACACAGGCACTGGATTTGTAGTTACAGATAGAGACATCAATAAACTGTCCTCTCTTCAGAAGCCAGAAAAGCTGAGGAAACTATCTGAAAGAATTGGATTTAAGTGTGCACTTTGAAGCTGACAGGAAATGGTGTTCAGTGTGTGCCAAGGTTAAAATGTTCTTACTCAAGGATAAATTGGATGTGGTAGCAGTTAGCAAAGGCCATTTACAATCATTTATGAGCATTTCAGATCTTTCCCTGGGTCACTGTGATTTGAGGCAAAAATGAGGAAAGATTATTAATGTAAACATCTCAGAAAATATAACTTTTCATTTTTTTGTTTTGACTTATAATATTTTTAAATGACAAAAATCACATCTTCTTTATTTTCTTTGATTTATCTTTTGTTCCAGGTTAATAATGTATATTTAAAAATTGCAAGATGTTCCATTTCTTGAACTACTTTTAAGAGAACATTTCCATATATACAATATTTAGAAAGGAAAACCAAGAAAAAGAGAACCAGAAACCCCAAAGCCAAAGTTGGTAGGATGTCAGATCTCCCCTCATTTGCTCTCTACTGCCATGTCTGGGAGTTTGAAGTGTTACTAAGAATATTGAAATGAGTATTAAATTCATTATTAAAAAGCACTAAAAGGTATTTATTAATAAGAGATGTAGTGTTTGCAATTAAGATGCCAACCGTGGCTCATCCTATTTTGAACATTCAAGCAGCAGCACTGAACGACCTATAATGAAAGTGGCACAAATTCTTTTCCAAATTGAAGAGTTAACAAGGTCAAAAAAAATAAAATAAAATTTACTTTTTCATAAAACCACAAATAAAT
This sequence comes from Uromys caudimaculatus, assembly GCA_028551405.1. Taxonomy (NCBI): domain Eukaryota; kingdom Metazoa; phylum Chordata; class Mammalia; order Rodentia; family Muridae; genus Uromys; species Uromys caudimaculatus. The sequence continues at coordinate 39,360,396 of CM052703.1, forward strand.
AAATAATGTGAAGCTCTTATTCTGACAAATTAAAAAGTTATTACATGAAATATCACATATGTGGATAAATGTACTCACTCAAACGCCCATCCCAACATGAGATTTGATCCCTGGCATTGCCTATGAAGAATCTGCCCCTTCTATTTCCCTTCAGCTTGCTTACCGATGGCAAAACCTGTAACTTTCTCCATGAGGTTGACAAAATAATGTCTCATCTCTACATGGATTTTACATGTTGCCAATAAACAAATATTTCAAAGGAACAATATTGGGAGTATCCTTTAGTAGCTATGTAGAAATAACTGATGTTGTAAGCTGTTATGTTTAACATGTGAGTCTTAACAGCAAATCCTTCATCTTCCCTTTGGTTTTGTGCTATTGTTCATGGGCAGTACAGAAAGTAAATTCTTACAACAGTTATTACAGAAACTTTTAAAAGATAAACCTAGAGGTTTCTGTACTGCAAAGTTGCTTAGAGGTAATCACTGCTAAGCCTGCCGTTTTTCTTAGTTCTAACTCAAAGAAAAAAAATAACTTTTTCCTTTTTTTTCTTCCTAGTTTTTACTTTGGATGTAGCATTGCTGTCTTGTCTTTCTCTCAACCCCAGTGAAATGATTCTGTGATCTCCATAAAAAACAACACTCCATGGTGTTCAAACTAGTTACTTTATATCTCTGCCTCTTTGTCTAGATTGACATATGAAACATCTTGCTCCTAATTATCTGTGATGTCTATTTAAGTTTTATTATACAAAACCATTTATAGATTTGAGTCAGTAATTTGGGTGGTTCAAGTAGCATAATACACATGCAAACATTCGCTTAATAGAAATGTCATTAATTAATAAACCCTTATGAGTAATTATCGGGCATGCTAGATATGAGAAAAGGCAGAGTTGTTCTTGTATAAGTGCAGCCTAAATTGCATTATATAATCTTATCTTGATATGGTACCAGTCAAACTTATCATTCTATAAGAAAATGGCTTTTCCATTTTGAAGTGTTAGTTCCAAAAGGAAAGAAAAAACTCTGAGTTACCCAATCCAAATTTACCTTATTGGAACTATAAAATCAACCTTAGACTCTTTCCTATGGACTATGAGTTCCCTATCCATGGGGTTTGACCATGTTTATAGAGTAGGTATGAATTTCTTCCTGTGGAGCATACCTTAAATCCACTCAAGATAGCCTTTGAAATATTTATCTTCATATCCATGGATTTTCACTGCTGATCTTAGTCTGAGAAGAACCTATTGCAATAGGTAGTTGTTAATATAGACTCCCATTCCTGTTTAAGGTACTTACAGTAAGTTATGGGGAGAGTGTTCTTCAATAAATGCAGCATTTATATCAGTGCCCCCTCCCATAAGACTCAAGGAACCTTTCAGAAGATAGTCGGTGGAAAGAATGTAAGACCCAGAGTATGCGGAGGAGGCTGGGAAAAGTCTTCCTGAAATGACATGACAGTTGCACACATTAACTCACAGCATCTATGGTTACTAGAACAAGATGAAGCCAGTTAAACATACAGCATCAATGAGGGAGCAGTTCTCAAGACCCCATTTCTAGAAGAGGAGGTATTAGCAATGAATGGATCAATTGGAAGAACAGATTTTCTCTAGGAGTGTGGCACCATTAGTTTCACCATGCTTCATTCCATGACAACATACCTATGTGCATATGGTCAGCACTAATTGAATTCACTGGGTATCTAAGACAGGTAAGTAACTAAGACATCTAACTAACTAATTTTTAAAAAAAGAACAGTGATTGAACTTGATATGATATCAAAGTTTTCTTTGTTATCCTCAGATCGAGGCTGGTCTCATCTACAAGGCCTTTAAAAGATAATGGTGAATATTAAATGTAGATACAGATCACAGTAACTGACATCTTCCTCTCCTTGTGCCATGGGGTGGGAAAGTTGGTAAACATTGTAAATAATTATTATTGTAATAATTCCTGTGATGTGTATAATTCTGTAAATATATACATTTGTTGATGGATGGGATGATTTCTCTGTGTAATTGACAGCTGTGAGATTCTTCCCTCATGTCCTGGCGGCTCTTTGAAAAGAAAGGACAGTCTAATAGTCCATTATATCAGCAGCAGCCACCTTCAGTGTTCTTCAGAGTTGAAGCTACCTTCTGTTAAGACAGAAATATGGCTCCTAAGATTCAATAACAGCCAAGACTCTTTAAATGGCTTGTACCAATATTTTTGTTTTTATTTTTTCTATTTTATAAACGGCCAATTATCTTGATCATTTTTAAAAAGTTATTTATTTATTTTATGTATGTGCATACACTGTTACTCTCTTCAGACCTACCAGAATAGGACATTGAATCCCATTACAGATGGTTTTGAGCCACCATGTGGTTGCTGGTAATTGCCCTTAGTACCTCTGGAAGTGCTCTTAACTGCTGAGCCATCTCTCCAGTCCTGAACCAATATTTCTTTATGGCAATTTTAATCAATGCTATAATGGTACCATACTAGAGGGACTGTTGTGACATGCTACAAGCCATGACTGGTGTAAAAACAATTCTTTTTTTGCAAGAAAGTCTTCTGTGTATAAATAAACCTTTTTTTTTTCTTTTTTCTTTTTTTTTTTTCTTTTTGGGCTACATAAGTCAGCTGCTTGGTTCACTTTGGGAGCCAGAATCTAGATATCTTATCGTCCTCTGTTGTCTTCCCAATATTACAAAAGGCTCCACTAACTAAGTAAATAAAAACTCCATAGGTCTTTACTTTCATTTTAATACTGTTTAACAGCAGCCTGTGTCCTAGAGAAAGGGGCAGGTAGATTAGTGTGATCTGTGGTTTCTATTTAATATTCAGAACTTTTATAACACATTTTGTAGTTAAGACCAGACTCAATCTGAGGCTAACACTCAGTACTTTGATATAGTAGTCATTTTCTATGGTGGCCTTTCCTTTTTGCTAGCAATGGGATTGAGGTGGCAGTGCAAACAAAGAAGTGGTGTCAGGGAAGCAATGGAGCCAAGAATTAGCCTTAGTGGAAACACAAACACTGGGAAATCAGATATGTCACTGTAGCTCCATGAGTTTTGTGGGCTAGAGAATATATAAGAAACTTCTGATATTTCTACTTGGTTTTTACTTGAAATTTAAACTGATACAAAAGTCAAAGTCTGCTTGAGAATGTGCCTTACTCGTTGATTTTTTAAATCACAGAAGCTCTAACTATATCTCGATATATAACACTGTTATACATAAATTATACTACATACAATTATGAAAATATCCCATGGAATCTTGTCTTATGTACAATGAAGATATACCAATGAAAATTTATGTCAACAAATTTTGTCTCCTACCATAGTCATATTTAATTAGAACCATCTGTGCTCCATGGATTCTTGAATGCATTCATTAAGTAAATATTTATTGTGTCTGCTTTGCTATAACATGATGATGCACTGAGGTTGAGAAGCTAAGTCTTACAAATAGAAAAGAAAGGTTATGAGCACAATGAAGATAAAGAGGTCATTAGAACATACGGCACAGAATAAATGTTTGGCTCGTTTATTAGAATAAAGCAGCATTTAAAGCTGATATACATATACAAAAAACCAGCAAGCTATAAAATAGTATGGACAAGTGCTGGCAAGAGCTGTGCATCAGCCAACACATGAGCAAGACCTAGAGTCATTCCTACATTGAAGATGGAATAATTCCTGGGAACATCCACAGATGGGGGCATATGCAAGTCCTGGGACGCCTGTGCCTGATATGTCCTGAGGACATCTGTATGTCAGGAGGATGAACAAGTCATGAGAAAAGTAGTACACTGAGGTGTAGGCAAGTGCTAGTAAGAGCTGAGATTAAAAAGATAATGACTATGGGTCAACATGATGACACAAAGAGCTTGGGTTTTGTCTTAGAGTTTTACTGCTGTGAACAGAAAGCGTGACCAACACAACTCTTTTTTTTTTTTTTTGATACTTTATTTACATTTCCGATGATTCCCCTTTTCTTTGGAAACCCCGTGTCCCCTCCCCCTCCCCGCCTCTGTGAGGGAATTCCTCCTCCCACCTACCCGCCCACCCAACACAACTCTTAAAAGGATGACATTTAATTGGGGCTGGCTTACACGTTCAGAGGTTCAGTGCATTATCATCAAGGCCGGAGCATGGCAGTGTCCAGGAAGACTTGGCGTTGGAAGAGCTAAGGCTTCCACCTCTTGTTCCAAAAGCAGCTAGTAAAGACTGGCTTCCAGGCAGCTAGGACAAGGGTATTAAAGCCCATGCCCACAGTGACATACCTACTCCAATAAGGGTATACCTCCTAACAGTGCCACTCTCTGGGCCAAGCATATACAACCATCATAGATTCTGAGTACAATAATGAATCATGAAGAAATTAAAGAAGCACAGAAGGTCACATTAATTTTTTTGGAAAAAAAATGTTGAATATCAGCCATTCTAAGTTATCCGTTTTGAGATATATTTTATTTTTATGACATTATAAGGTTTAAGTTTGAATTCATTTTAATATATTTTTGCATTTAAAAAATATGTATTCACTTTACATCATAATCACTGCTCCCCTCATACAGTCCCTCTCCCATCTCCTCTCCCCTTCTCCTCTGAGAGGGTGAAACCCCCCTGGTATCCTCCCACCCTGGCACATAAAGTCTCTCCAGGGCTAGGCTCTTCCTCTCCCACTGAGGCCAGACAAGGCATCCCCGTAAGGCAAACAGAAACCACCGACAGGCAAGAGCTTTACAGACAATCCCTGCTCCAGTTATTGGGGAACCCATATGAAGACCTAACTGTGCATCTTCTCTGTATGTGCCGGGCAGCCTAGTTCCAGCCCATGTGTGGTCTTTAGTTGGTGGTCCAGTCTTGAAAGCCCCCAAGGTCTTCCTGTGGAGTTCACATCTTCTCATGGGCCCTCAATCCTTTCCCCAACTCTTCCATAAGACTCACGGAGCTCCATCCAATGTATGTGTCTCTGCATCTGTTTCATTCAGCTGCTGAGTTTTAAATAAAGGCATACAATCCATAAAATTCAGGATTCAGGTATGATTTAGTATCCAGAATATGCTGGACATCTGAGAAGTAATAGATGCTTTTTATATTGCGTGAAACCTCCAGAGGGTTTGTAGTAACATTCCATAATCAAATACATGAAATTATCTCTGTTAGAATGTATGAATTTTTCACTTTAAATGGGACTAATCAGTTCAGATCAGATTTATCATTAAATGAATTAAGATGAAATGTTTGGTTGTCAGAACATTTTAATCTCAGAATTGCAGATGAGAGATTTTGGATGAATATTAGATAGATTAAAGGCACACACAGATGCAATGTGAATCTAAAAGCCAAAGCAAAGAATTCAGTAACAATTATGATGTTAGCATTACAGTGATATAACAATGATTTACAGTGTCTAGGAAAGCATCCACAGACTAATTTGATTCATTGGCTGCCCTTCAATTCTGTGTCAATGTTGGATATATTTTGCTCTCCTGCTCAACAGCAGCAGACTGTTTACATGTTTTAATACACACTAGATTTTCCCCTCTAGTATAAATTTAATATTTTATTGTGACTCAGACAAAGTTGCACCCCACAGTTTTTTGTGATCTCCCCTGCTCAGCAGCTTGTCAAACTATTTTAGTAGTGTATTTAAAAACCTCTACTTAAAGTAAAATTCACACTATTATTAAAACCTGGCAATAAACCTAAGGATAGTTTAACTTGTAGTCTATAATATAGCATAATATTTGAGAACCCCTGGGATAAATACGGATCATTGAAAGAATTAAGGAAAGCTAGTGAAATATAAGCAAGCAGTGATTCTAGATCAGATGGTAATAATTTCAACTTGGGTCTATGTAGTAGAACAGAGTCTTTGACTTTGAAATACAAGTCTATTCTGTTTCATTATGATAATCGTTTAACAACAAAAAAAGAAAAAATACTGATCTTTAAAAATTAAGAATATTCTTTGATCTCTAAAATGTTTGAAAATATGCTTGCACGAAGAGAAATTTGTTCTGGATGTTGAAGGGTTGGTAGAGAGGCCAGGAGCAGAGCATTTGAAGTAAATGGCCAGATCGAAGGAAAAATTAATAAATAAAATAAAATATGTGCTGACATAAGTTTGGACAAATTGGGCATCCAACTAATGTGAAAATTCAAAATCTCATTCAGATATCTTATTTCATTCTTCAGGTAAACGAGGACTGGTTACAGGTTATGGTAGGACTAGGGTTGTAACTCAGGATCGAACAATTTGCCTAAATTTAAGTTCCTACCAAGATAAAACAAATAAAACCCTGAAGGTAAATATCAACAGACCTTGCATTCTGCCTCTGAGAAAATATTAATAAAACATTCCCACATGCAATGATTATTTATATTTTTAGAGTTGTTATGCTGCTTAGATTTTTGTGAAATTGATACAAGCTGCTGTCAGTGGGAAAGAGGGATCTATGTAGCTTGTTTTTCTGGTTAATGATTGATGTGTTAGACACAGCCCACTGTTGGTGGTGTCATCCACAGGTAAGTGATACTAGGTTATATAAGGAAGGTAGCTAAGCAAGCAGGAGAAGCAAGTCAGTAAGCAACGATCCTCTCTGGCTGTGCTTCGGTTCTGCATTTGGGTTCTAATCTTGGCTCCTGGCCTGGCTTCCCTCAAGGATAGAATGTGATGTAGAGCTGTATATCAGATAAATCTGTCCTCATATTTTTTAGGTTGTGATCTGGTTTTAAAAGATACTTTCTTATTAATTCTCTGAGAGTTTTGAAAGATCATGCTCAGCTGCCCCCAATCTTCCCAGAATAACACTGCCTTCTCTTCCTGCCCTAACACACCAAGTCCAATTTGTGTGGCCATCCACTGGATCATGCTTCTCCTACCAAGGACTACACCCTTAAGTAGAAATGACTAGCTCTCTCCTAGCAGCTATCAATTGCCAGCAACTGTTCAGCTAGGAGAGGAATTTTGTTACCACCTTCCTCAAACATGCTAGCTAGCTCTTATGTGTGCTCTAACAACTGCTATGAGTTCGTATGTGCAGAAGTCGTGATATGTGCAAAACACATTGTTTTCTTGTAGTCACCTATTACCTTGGCTGTAGGGATGGTTCTGATGCTAAGGTCCTGTTCTCAAATTGGTTCTTGACCTATCAGTAAAGAAGTCATGGGCCTATGACTGGATGGAAGGAATAGGCGGGACTTGCGGATCCCCTCAAACAAGCCTGGCAGATGAAGGGGAGACGAGAGGGGACAGTTCACCATGCTTAAGAGGGAGAAAAGTGAACCAGCCATGTGAGATCTCAGACCTTGGGCAGAGTGGCCATGAACCACTTCTACAGGTGGGAATTTGGGGATGTTGAGCTGGGACCGAATGTGGCAGAGCGAATGTGGACCGAATGTGGCAGAAGGTGAGTGCAGATTTTGGGTGCTGAACTGGAAGCTCTGGAAAGGGCACACTAGCAGAAGTAGATTTGGAGCACCTAGCAATTGTGTCAACTAGGCAAGTTTAAATTCAACAACTGTGTGTGTCTGTTTTTTTTTTTTTTTTTTTTTTATCCACAGATCCAATATTCTCTGGGCAGGGGTTGGAAGCACAGTCCATTCCCGGAGTTAAGGCAGGGTAGCAAAAGTTATATGAAACACCTGGCTCTTAAAATCTTTCCATGCACTCTTCTGAAACAATTCCTGAAATAAGATCACACCTAGGGCTGAGCATTTTATAATCTATTTTCTACATCTTGATCAGTTGTGGATCACTGTGTTAATCACCATCTACTACAAAGAGAAGCTTCTCTGATGAGAGTTGAGAAATTCACTTTTCTATGCACAGAACAATAATAGTCATCAGGAATTGGTTTAATACTACAGGCTCAATACAAGATTGATACTTTCAAGTTCTATGGCTCATGTGTGGGGTTTTCTTCTTCAATAGAATTTTACTGTCAAGGTCTGGAGGGCTAACCAACAGTGTAAAGAGATCACCAATTCTTTGTACTGGGAATTTTATTAATCAGACTCTGATGTCTCTTCTGGGCATTGCTGTCTGTTTATAGGAAATTCCATTTCTTTTATATGTTTATATGCGTGTTTTTAGGAAGCTTCTACAGGAGTATGCCTCCATATAATTTTTTGGAACTATCTTTACTTTAGTAAAGTATAAATTCTTCTTTCCTTATTCTCATCTCAGCGCTGTACTGCTATAGTCCAGCCTATTTAAGCTTTCCTGCTCCATTATTTACCTTTATGTTTTTAAGAGATAATAATAAAAATATAATAAAATACAGGAAAAACTCACAAAGGAGTTGCACAAAACAAACAAACAAACATAAGAAAAATAGCCAAGGAGAATGTACAGGAATCAAAGACCTACTAGTTTTCACACTCAGGAATCCCATGAAACACTAAACTAGAAAACATAATATATATGCAGGTGGTCTGGCTCAGTTCAGCTATGCTATTAATCACAGCAATAGAAAGTAAACTAGGATACTCATCTTCTATCTATCTATCTATCTATCTATCTATCTATCTATCTATCTACCTATTATTTATGTATATAAATATTGAGAGATTGGTCAAAACTCAGAATATCTCCAGTGAAGTCAAATGATACAATCTGAAATAATAAAAATGAGTCAAGTATGCATGTTTATGTATATGTGATTGCATAGACAATGATAATGTTCTATACCTTTTATGTATTGTTAAATGGGTGTACAAAGATTTAGATGTTATACTTAATCCTTGAGAAATCTATGTCACATTTTATTTTGAGTCTTATTCTGTAGCATTAACTGTGACTTCAGTTGGTCAAAGCGTCCTGAAATGTTAGAGAATAGAATTATGCTTTAACAGTGTTTTGAAAGTGAACATTTAATTCACATGCAGCAAAGATTATTTTTATTATCAGACACCAATTTTACCACTCTTTACTAAGGAAATACTTCCCAAACTAAGGACTATGTGTTACCATAGTACTATTCAGGACATATGACTAGTATACACACACACACACACACACACACACACACACACACACACACGGGGGTGGACAGAGAAAGAGGAGAGAGGAGAGAGAGAGATTCTTCAAAATTTCTAGACCAAGAGTAATCACTGGTTAACCCTGCGGTGGCAATGCTTGATCTATGACTCTTTCATGTGACTATTATGTTAATCAAAGTAAATTTAAATTCCATTTTGTAAAGCTATTAGAAATAAAATATTCACTCAACATTTTGGCAACAGACTTTGACCTTAACCCAAGTGAGCAAGTAAGTCCTTTAGTGATTTTGTTTATGTGGGTACAGCGAGAGGAGCTTCGTTTCTTATAATGCAAGCATCATAAGATGTTTTGTCCAAAAACAAGTGCATTAGGAAATTTGAACTATTTTATGAAAAGTTAACATTTCATATTTGAGAGGGTCAAAATGACTTGAAAGGTTTATGAGCAACTGAAGTAAAAAGAATTCACAGAAAATGAGTCTGAATGTAGAGAAATGTAGCATCCATCTTTTTACTCCCCTTTAAAACACTTAAGAGCCTACGGTTCTGGTCTCCTAGGGAGATGGTCAGTAAACTGAGGATGTAATAATAACTGTTTATTTTGCTATGAAATGCCCTCTCAGGTAATGCACTTCATGGGATGCCCTCTATGCCTGACTTAAGAAAGTATATGTTTTTGCTGAGGGTGTTGGCTTCTGGTATTTGAAAGGCCATTGCTTTATGTTCACTTAGGTTTCACATTTTACATACAGTTTTAGTTCCAATGATAGGCAGGAATACCACATCACTAAAAGGAAATACAAATAAACGGAGGTGTAGATCGTCATGTGAGTTTTCCTCTCCTTGAATTTTTCAGCGGTTCTGTTCCCACTGATTATTCTAGATCTTTGAACATATATCATGTAAGCAAGTTCAGGTGGCAGCAAGGAGAACTCAGAGTAAACTCAAATTTACACCTAACATGAAATAGGATGGTAGCCAAAGATAAGAAACTATGCTTCTAATGGAATCTATGGGAAGTTATTTTTTTCAAAAGATGAGAAGTCTAGCAGAGGCAAAACAAATCCTACACATACATTAGAACTTTGTTCTAATTTGTGTTCATTACAGTCTATAGGTGGTGGCCACGATAGCTAGAAAAGACCCACCTCAAGCATGCATGGCTAACCAAGACACTTATTGTCTATCTCAAGAACTTGAAGATGAACACCATAACATCATATGATATTAAAATCATCTTTTAATTTGGTAGAGTGATTATATAATGAATAATAATTACATATGTTTTGTTGGTTTGTTCTAAAATCTGTATTAAACCTATTAAATTTGACTGTGTCTTTACACATAGTCTAGATTTTACCAAGATTAATTAATTACTTTTATTCAACTTGAATATCATTTTTTGTTTTTTCCCCTTTTCATTAATTTACTTATTCACTTTACATGTCTATCACAGCCCTCCCCTCCTCTTTTCCAAGTCCCACCCTTACAAATATCTTCCTCCATTACCCCCCTCGTTAGGTACTGCCTCTCCTTGGTTTATACAGTCACAGCCTAAACAAGTACAGGCTCTCCCATTGAGGCCCAAACAGGCAGTTCAGGAAAGCGAACAGGATCAGGATCCAGTGGCAGGCAGCAGTCAGAGACAGCACTCCTTCCAATTGTTAGGAGATCCACATGAAGACCAAGCTGCACATCTGCTACAAATGTCAGGGGGGCCTAGGTTCACACCCTGCATGTTCTTTGGTTGGTGGTTCAGTCTAGGTGAGTCCCCATGGACCTTGTTAGTTGACACTGTAGGTCTTCCTGTGGTGTCCTTGAGCCTTTTATCTCACTCAGTTCCATCCAGTACTCTCCCACAAGACTTCCCAAACATTGCTTAATATTTGGCTATGTGTTCATGCATCTCTTTCCATCAGCTGCTAGATGAAGCCTCTGAGGAGTCAGTTATGCTAGCCTTCTGTTTGCAAGAAGAACAGAGAATTATTAATAGTACCAGGGGTTAGCTCTCTCCAATGGGATGAGTCTCAAGTTAGGGCAGTCATTGGTTGGCCATTCCCTCAATCTCTCCTCCATCTTTTTTTTTTATGCCTGTGCATCTTATAGCCAGGACAAATTTTGTATTGAAAGTTTTGTGGGTGGGTTGATGCCCCCATCTCTCCACTGGGAAGTCTTGTCTGGCTACAGGAGGTGGCCACTTCAGTATCCATGTACCCCACTGGTAGGAATCTTAGCTAGGGATACTCCCGTTGTCTCCTCAGAGTTTCCCCCATCCCTTGTCTTTAGCTAATACAAGATACCCACCTCTGATTTCCATACACACTCCCACTTCTTTCCTACCTCTTGCTTGGTCATTCACTTGCTTGGTTAGAGTTACACCAAGATATTTTGTATTATTTGTGGCTATTGTAGAGGGTGTTGTTTCCCTAATTTCTTTCTCAGTCAATTTATCATTTGTATAAAGGAGGGCTATTGATTTTTTCTTTCTTCTTTAAAGGCCTCTGGTTCTTTGTATTTTTCTGTATTTCTTTAAGGTATTTATTCATTTCCTCTTTAGAGGCCTCTATGATCTTGATAAGTTTGCATTTAATGTCATTTTCTTATACTTCAGTTGTGTTAGGATCTTTGTATTTGGTGCAGTAGGATAGCTGTGTTCTGAAGGTGCCACATTGTCCTGGCTCTGGTTGATTGTAATCTTATTCTGGCCTTTAGCCATCTGCTTGTCCCAGAATGCTCCTGGTCTAGCAGGTATTGCAAAGGCAGGCCTAGCCTGGATATTCCTGGTGCAGCAGGCCTCCAGTGGGTAGTGTTGGACTGGACAATGGAACTCAGGGGGCAGTGCATGTCTTCTATAAGCTGCGCATGTCCTGGAGGGCTCAGCAGACAGGAGAATGGGGGTTGGGGAATCTAACCTTCTAACCCGGATGTTCATGGTGAAGGCAAGAAGATTATCTTGAATTTCTTACATTTTAGACTTGAAATTTTGTTAATGACATAGTACTGGATAACCAACTGAGGGAAGGGGGTTCATCCCTGAGAAGATTACATCTTCTGTTCTTAGCATTCCTTACTTACTTGTAGTTCTCTGTCTAGGAGAGCAGCCCATGAGAGCTCCCCACTGCCATGTTACCATGTCCATCAGTGCTGTCCCTATTTCAGGCAACACTGATATGATAAACATACAGTGATAGGAAATGGACTCAGCAGATTATATTTATATATTTATGCATTCGTATTTTTGTAATGAGAACAAAAATTTAAAAGAAACATGATTTTGAGATGAACTTAAGTGGGGAATCATGGTAGGGGTTAGAGGGAGAAAAGAAAGGGGAAGAAATGATGCAACTATGTTTTAACTGAGAATTAAAAACAAATATTGTTTCCAATGCTACTATAACAAACAATGAAAAAAACATAAATCAAAGAATAGGTTTCAACAATTACCATTGAAATATTTGTGTTAATTCCCCAAAATAAAAAGAATTGGATTAAAAACATTTTCACCTTACATCCTGCTTGAAAGGCATTTATGGACATAATTTTAGAGAAAGTCGAAGTAATATATTGATAATAAACTTTTAATTTAACCTACGATGTCAAAGTGAAAATTGTAAATTTGTTGTCTCAATGTCTAGTTTCAGTTGGTCGATGAGCAAGAAAATATTTTGCTTTAAATGGTAGAAAATATACTTCAGATCATGGCTTAAGAAAAGATATCTATGATAGGATATTTTGATCTGTGCAGCAGTTGAGAATGTATTTTTCCCCAATCCTGTGATTAATTTTACAATGTACTTTCATTCACTATTTTTTATTTCCATTTTCTTTTCTTTGATTCTGCACTAATGTTGTCACATCTTCTCACTGATCATTATAGACATGTATTTTAGCCTGTCATCCTTTCTGAATTTGTATCCTCCTATTATTCTCTCTTGTAATTCTTTTACCTCGATCTCTGACTCTTTCTTACTAAAGCATGTCTTGCACTTAATGCTTTTAAGAGCATTCAGGCCAAGGGAATATGACAAGGGATGTAAGAGCATTTAAGCTCATTAAATAACCCTGAAGTTCCCCCAGTGGAATATTCCATTATCAAGGTTTGATTAAAAGATTTATGACATTTTGATTATGAACTTGAGAATGAAAAGTCCCAGAAAATATGGAATTACAGAGCCCAGATGTCACCTGCCTAATCCAGAATGATTTGAAACTAACATTAATATTATTCAAACCTGCATTCAATTTTAATGACCAATTTACTTCCTTTTTTATCTTTTGGCTAAAATGTAACTAGAAACTCTAGAAGAGGGAGGAAAATATTCTTAGCAACTTCATGTGCTAATGTTCACTGACTTCAGTGAGCTCTAGGCCCAGACATTTAATCAGTCATTTATGAGTATTGAATTTGCAAGAAAATTTGATCGCATTGAGAGAAAATTTTGTTTTTAATTGGAAGCAAAAATAAATTTTAAAGAGAAAAAGTTTAATGCCTTTTCACCCCTTCGTACAGCACAATTTATAAATAGTGTATAAATAGAAATGATCAGTTTAAAAAGTATCAATCAGAGAAGACAATCTATCAAAATATCCAAGAATAGTCAGAAATTATAATATTCAATGAAAGCAAAAATTATCCAATAAGCAGTGACCTACATGGTATTATATTTTCAATTTCTACTGTACTAGAAACCTTTCCTAGAATGAGGGATGTGAACACAGAAAATGAAGTCATTTTAGTTATTGTGAAATTCATTCAAAAGAACTAAAGAGATGCAAGATAATATTATATCTAGTCATGCAGCAGGATGCACGGTTTACAATGCAATTATATTGCTGATGAATAAATCTAGATTACGTTAAACTATCTGTTTATAAATTTGTATATATCAGTCTCCATGAGTTGGCGTACTGTTGAAATAGAGAAGACATGTACACAAAAAATTGAAATTTAGAGGCATATTAGAGAGATACATGTTCCTATTTTTTTCTCCAGGGGTATTCAGCAAGTTTTGCTAGTTTGAGATGTATTAACAACCAGAATAATCATATTTACCTGCTTGAATGGGTTTACCATGGCAGTCTCTACCTTTATCCATAGGGCTCTGAATATGAAACCCATTTCTTGCACATTTTAATCTACAATTTCTTTGCAAACGCTACAAGATTTAATCCATATCAGTACACCATGAATCAAACTTGTCATGAGTGCGCCGCTGTTTGAGATACATAAGCTACTGAGCACAACAGCCTAGCAGCACTGCGCACTGTAGAGCACCAGCTGTTCACTCTGCCTATTCTGTGGCAACTACATCTGCCCATCATCAAAGAATATTAACGAATCATACTGGTCTAGAAAAGGATCAAAACTCAAAGCAGAATTTTTTAATTAATAAATATCACATATGCTGATTTAAAACAAAAAGTTCAGAAGCTGCACCAATAGTTTTAAACAATATAAGATATGAACATTTTGTATAATTGTATTATTTGTTGAAATGTAGATGAAACATTTTTATTCATTCATTTTACATCCTGCTCACTGCCTTTTTCCCAGTGACTCCCTCTCACAATCCTAGCCCCTCTTCCCCCTGCCCTTCTCCTCTGAGCAGTGGCACACTCTGGTTATCCCCTATCCTGGCAGATCAAGTCTCTGCAGGACTTGGCGCATCCCCTCCCACTGAGGTAAGACAGGGCAGCCCAGCTAGAAGAATGTATCCCACAGACAAGCAACTCCTTTTTGGGATAACCCCTGATCCAGTTGTTTGGCACCCACATGAACACCAAGCTGCAGCAAGGCCTAGGTCCAGCCCATGTATGCTCTCTGAGTAGTTCAGTCTCTGAGAGCTCCAAGGGTCCATGTTAGTTGACTCTGTTGATCTTCTTGTGGAGTTCCTATCCCCTCCAGGGCCCACAATTCTTACCCTTATTCTTCCACAAGAGTCCCCAACCACCCACTGTTTTGCTATGGATGTCTCTATCTGTCTGAGTCAGTTGCTGGGTAGAGCATCTCAGAGGACAGCCATGCTAGACTCCTGTCACCAAGCATAACAGAGTATCATTTATAGTGTTAGGGATTAGAGCTGGCCGATGGGATGAGTCTCAAGTTGGGCCAGTTATTGATTGACGATTCCCTGAGTCTCTGCTCCATTCCCTGTCCATGCATTTCTGTTAGGATAAACTTTGGGTTGAAAGTTTTGTGGTTGGATTGGTGTCTCTGTCGCTCCACTTGAGGGACAATTGGAGGGAGGCCCTTGATCCCAGGGAGGTTGGATGCCCCAGAGTAGGGGATGCTGGAACTGTGGGGCAGGAGAGTGTGGGTGGGTAGGGGAGTACTCTCATACAGGCAAAAGGGAGGTGGGAGGGCATATGTGGGATGGGATGTTGGTGGAGGGTTAACCGGGAAGTGGGATATCATTTGAGATGTAAACAAATGGAATGATTAATAAAAAAATATAATGACCAATAAATAACTATGTAACATTAAAAAAAGTTCATAAGACATGTTTTAGTCAGAACAAACAGCCACCATATCTAACCTTACAATACTTATATATTATCATTTTAACCTACCATTAAAAGAATAATTAACAAAATTATCTGTAGAATTATACAACTGTATATATTTTATTCTTCAATTGGTATATTATAAGTAGTCTGAATTATACAACTCCCATTCATAGATTCTACTCAAATTTTGATTTTTTTAAAAATAGCTTTTGGTAGGTTTTTTTGGTGGGTAAGTTTGTTTTAATAGTTTTTCATGTTGGCAGTCTGAGAAATAAGTAAGATACCTTCATTCAGTGAAATATCCAAATTGACCTTCTATCTTGACAGTTCCCAGGAATGAGATCAGTCTGTCAAACCCAACAAGAAACACAGTTAACTTACTTCTCCACAAGCAGAATTTGTTAGGAAAACTCTTGGTCTTTAAGATAGTCCACAAATAATCTCTGAAAGCAATCATACTGACCCAGTGCCCTAGCATGGGGCTTGAAAAACAACTTATTGCTTACTATAAAGTTGATAGGTGTTTCATTCTTGAAAAATAACTAGATACATGGATACATAGATTATTTTATTTATTTACATTTCAAAAGTTGTCCCCTTCCTGATCCCACCTTCCTGTGTTCTTCACACATCCCTGCCTCTAAGAAGGTGTCACCCCCCACACATCCCCCCACCTCACCCCCCACTAGCATCCCTCTTCCCTGGGGCATCAACTTTCCACAAGATTAATCACATCCTCTCCCACTGAGGGCAGACAAGGCAGCCCTCTGCTATACATGTGCCCAGGGCCATGAACCACCCATGTATGCTCCTTAGTTATTGGGTTAGGTTCTGGGAGGCTCTACCAGCAACTGACTAAGACAAATGCAGATACTTAGAGCCAACCATCCAATTGAGGTTAGAGACCCATATGGAAGAGTTAGAGGAAGGAGTGAAGGAGCTGAAGGGGATTGCAACCCCATAGGAAGAACTTAACAGTTTTTAATTGACTTACACAGTTGGTTTTCATTGACTTACACGTAATTGATTTCTTTCTTTTTTTTAAAATTGGATATTTTATTTATTTACATTTCAAATGTTATCCCCTTTCTCCGTTTCCCCTCCAGATATCCCTTCTCCAATCACCCCATCATCCTTCCTTGAACATCTCCATCCCTAGAATTTTTCCAAATTTCTATTTATAGTTCTTAGGCATTTTCCCCCAAAATAGAATATTTATTGGATCATATTTGTAGAGAGCAGCAAAATGATGTTTTTAAATCACATACCGGAGTGTCATATTTTGCTTAATTTCTTCTGACTTAATTCCCCATTACGTGGCCCTGTCTCCTCCTCACACATAAGTCTTTACTTCATATTTTCCTTGTCTCTCAAAGTTGATTTGATTCTTGATAATATTGCATATTTCCCATCAATTTAGGCTTTATCTTGCAGATATTTAAGGTGTCCCATGTCTCAGCATTCAGTGCCCATACTTCCTTAATTGTATATTTAAAAGCTAACTTATTGCTTCTGTTCACTTACTCATTGTTTGCTTATTAAGTCTTTACTAGGTGCCAGATCATATTTTGGTGAGAAGAGAGCATTAGACAAACTAGATGCAGACCCTTCCCATTAGAACAGAAGTGCTATATTCTTTGTTTTCCAGTATAAAGTCTCTTTATCTTATAGAGTAACTAACATGCAGAAATCATCAACCTTTGTTCAGTGGATGACTTAAACAATATCCAGTAAGCTCACGTATATCCATGAGCTTTCCTACCCAGCAGGATCATACTCAGACATAGAAGGTCTTTGGATGTGATCCCTTGCCAGAGCATTCCTCTACAAAAATCATCTTCAGTTGGACTTCTCAGTCTGCCTTTATTTGGTTGAAGTATTTCTGTGCATTTTTGTTAAATTTCAGAACTGTTCCTATATACATGAAATGAGTGGTTTAAAGTTTCTATGTGATGATTAAATGATTTGGTTTCTTAGTTAAAGTACTTATTACTTCAATCTCATTTGTGTGAATATTGAAAATATTTCATGTTACAGGAAAAGTATTACCATAAAATGTTTTAATTTTTACAGTTCTTTGTGAGGTTGTCAATATTTTTATTTTTCACTTTTTCTAAAGTCTTAGGTAATACAAACTTATGGATTGTAATGCACCATATTACTTTCACTTGATTGAATATTAACATAAATATCATCCCTATGCAGCTGCTATCATATAGTTATAGTAACTATTTTAATAAGGCAGCCAATTTCTTTTTATTTTCCTTTTTTGTGATAGGATCTTCTTTGTATGCTAGTCTGGCTTCAAACTCTTGATCTTGCCACAGCCTTGCAAATGCTATAGTACCCCCAGTCTGAATATGTCATCCAATTACTTAGGCTATAATATATTTATAATTTTGTCTATCATAAATAAAAAATTTCTTTCTTTTCTATTAAGATGTTTCTCTTTTGAAGTATGTTCCCAGAGATTTTACTCTCTCACATCAACTCTATGTCGATTTCATTTTTCTAACTTTTTTTGTGTGTGCCTGTTTATGAACTCCAGTCTATTACTCAACAAACTTTGTATTTTATATTTTCTAGTGCAGTTACACACCTAACAAACCTACAGGGTAAATATTAAGCTTATTTTCATTATTACTTTATGTTAAAATTAGTACTTGAATCATACTACTTCGAATGCATTTGTTTATCCTGTTTGCTCTCCCACTGTGTTCTCTATCCCTTTATTTATTTTACCTTCACTACTCCATTGCTCAAACTTAAAATCGGAGTATCCTCTTTCATTTCCCACTTCTGTAAATATCAAAAACTTCTATTTATTCCTCTAAAATAACTCTTAGATCTTCCACCCCTTCCAGTCCCCAGCACCACTGTATCTACCACACCTGAGAAGGGCAGGTGATAGAATACCAATCCCATTTTTAAATCTTCTCAAATCTTGAAGAAGAAAAAAAAGTTGAGTAGTTTCAGATCATTCTCTCCAGTCTTCACTATCTAATAATACCAGAAATATCTAAATATGGAGTAGCAAATTCACAAAAGACTCTTTAGGACTCTGGACATGCTGGATCAGTTGCAGCAGAATCATCTCTAAACTCTTCAAACAATTGTAGCTTTTCCCATAGTTTTATTAAACCATCTAGTAAAGATGATCATTTGATAACTTGAAATGAAACTGAGAATATCTAACTATTAATATATCAATATACTCAAATACACTACATTGACCTACATCTAAATCAGAGACCCTATAGCATCATACCTTCCAGGGAAAGTTCTTGTCTTTGTAAAATAATCTAACTCTTCTGGAACGTTCTACTTTTCTTAATGTTTTTGCTCCTCATTTTTCTTCTATGTCCAGCTTATACGATAACTATTTCTTCTTTATATTTTTGTGTATTTTTAAGTTGCATTATTCCTGCATTCTTTTACATATTCTTAAACAAACCACCAAGGCCCTCTTTCCATATAGATCATAGAAACCTTAAAGACACATGGAATGAAATTAAGTTTCACATTAAAGTTTCACATACTAATAACATGGTTTTTATATTATTTTATTCTGAACTTTGATTTATTATACCTTAAATTAGAATAACACTACTACTATTTGGTCTTGTATCTCCTATTCTGAGTGGTTACCTTCCTGTACAAAGGCACTTAATGAGCTCAGAAATTAGGCTTTGAAAACTGAAGCCCTTCAAAATGTTCTGTTCAAACCAAAAAATCAACTAACTCCAGACAAGATAGCAACCTCCCAAATCCCTCCATCTCTGAGATTAGCATTTGTGGCCACAGTGCTAGAAACTGATATTCACTCTCTTGTAAAAGACAGAGAATAAATTCCACATGAATTCAACACTTCCTCTTTCATTCCAATTGTGTATGCATCTCCTTTGTTTAATTTGGGTCTTTTTGTTTGTTTGTTTGTTTGCTTCTTAATAAATTATTTACTTATAGAATCCATTATTCAAGAATTTAGGCACAATTTCTTTGAGAAATGTATTTTTATGGTGTCATCAGCCTGCAATCAAATGCCAGATATCTTCTTTAAAGACTGAGATAGGGAAAATCTGGACATTGGGTGTATGATTGAGTGTTCTGCATTATTGCTGGCCATTGTATAGCTGAGTACAATGGATTTCTCTGCCTGTTTAATGGAGGTGTTTAGAGTCATCTTTCATGTGAACTTGTTCAGAGACAATATAGAATATGGCTATCTTATTCAAGAACATAAGTCAATTTTCTTTTTCAAATCTGCTAAATTAGTGTGACATAATGTAGCATAATGTCAGCATAATAAGAGTAGCATGTATTTTCAGCATGTTTAATAGATACAGTCAAAAGCAAGGGGATGGACAGACAGAACTCATTGCAGCTATGTGGGGTCCTTCCTTCTCATCTTTTAAATCTTTCTTATGCTGTGTCTCATACTTCTTTGTGACATCATCAAATTATTTTGATCTCAGTTTCCCAAAACAGCAAATATTCCTATATTTCTTTACTCTGCTCTATAGTTGGAGAACAGACTTTTTCTGAGGCTATTTTAACCTGAAAGACTTCCTTTGCTGTGCATGAAAGCTTACAGACAGGGAAAGCCATTACTTAAACTCCTGATGCTGCCACAGGCCATTGATTGCTGTTCCTACCACAACTCTATTTTTCTTAAGCTCCCTGTGTCTGCTAAGGTTCACCCAGCTATTCTTGTGTTTTACCTCTTCCCAGTTTTCTATGTCTTCACTTCCCAAAAGTCTTAGCCAAGAAGATCACTGGGTTTGCTTGGAAAGTTTACAAGACAATCACCGCGACTCTCACAATGCTTATCTCTTAACAGTGTTCTCACTTCACACTAATGACTTGTTCACACTTTGTATTTTATCTATTTGTTAAGCTGTGCATCTTTCAAATGTTTGCACACATTGCTCACAACTATTTTTTGCCTTTTCCCACAAGCTCAAACAAAAGGCATGTTTTCTTCAGGATTTTCTCTGTCACCTAGTTATACACCACTCCTCCTTCAGATCTTCAGAAGCTCTTCCCTGAGTGAGCTGAGGGGAGGATTTCTCTGTTTTTCTAAAGCATACCATCTAATTATTTTTTCATTATACTGTTGATTGTATTTACAGCAATCTATACATAACAGCTTTCTTTTCTTCAAAGTTTCTCTAATTTGATGACTTCAAACTATTGTAAAGTCAGTGAGAACAGAAGAACTGTTGGATTTTTTTATCATTATATTTTTGCCAGCTTACATCATTAACATCTCTTGATATCACATGAGCTAATATATAAAACCTTATTTGATGAATGAATGATTATATCAAAGGTTCTAACAAGAAGAAAATAAACTAGGCTTCATGTAATGATAGAACATGTCTCTGCTGTTGTTCTTGTTGTTGCTGCAGGTAGCCTCTAGTCCAGAAGAGAGAAGTCAGTGTTTGAGTGTTTGAAATCTTCCAAAAACTTAGGAATACACTGTGCACATCATCTTTTCTCACCTCTGTAAGCAAATGTGAATATATTACAATTTTTCTCTGTTAAAAAGAAACTAAGTTACATTCAAGATGAGAATATGCTCAATTTCACTCAGATAAAGATGGCAGGATGGGAAAGACGGACTGTGTTGGTCTGCTCATCATCTCTCCACTAGACTGTTTCTGCCTTGTTGAAGCACACTATAGTGGTCAAAAATTTCTAGGTAAATAGTACTAGGAGGAAATTATTTGTTCCTATCATTTGTTCACTGGTATTTTCCAGATGAGCAACAAGGAGAGAACACAGCATGGCCATGTTTGATAGTTTGTTAAAAGCAGATGAAGATTCTCATATTCAAGGCACTTTGACGTTACCTCACACTCTCAAAAGAAGCCATCACTGCCACTGAGGATGTGTTGGTATGTACATGTGTATATATGCATCTCCTCTGTGTGAACTCTTATAAACATTTGCTTGTCTTTAATTCTCTTATCTTTGGTGTCGTGGTAGAAAAATAGAATATGGGTTGGCCTCATCATATTTCACAGCACAGTGATTTTGGCTACAAGCACAGAATTGTTCAATGACCTCTAGAATCTATTCATCCTGGAGAACTAAAAGTTTATACTGCCTGAACAAGTCCTCACTTCTCTTACACTTCAGCCATTGGAAACCAGTATTCAAGTTTGCACCTAGAAAATTTGGGTATGTAACTTGAAACATCCAGCACT
Source organism: Uromys caudimaculatus (assembly GCA_028551405.1). Taxonomy (NCBI): domain Eukaryota; kingdom Metazoa; phylum Chordata; class Mammalia; order Rodentia; family Muridae; genus Uromys; species Uromys caudimaculatus. The sequence continues at coordinate 39,382,131 of CM052703.1, forward strand.
CATCCCATGATTGGTCGGTTTTACATATGCTTTGGGGGAAGCTGATTGATATTTCATTATGCATATGGCACATAATCTTTACCCATGTTGCCACTGAACCTTAAGATCTTCTATATACTGGTTATTATAAAAACTGCTTCACTGAGCATGAGGATTTTATCTTTTTCTCAAAAATCCTAAACTGATTCTTTGAGGTATGTATTCTAAAATGGAATTTTTGCATTTCAGAGTACTACTATTTTTTTGTATTTCTTGAGGAATCTCATTATAGCTTTTCCATAAAATTAGTACCATTTTGTAACTATAATATTGCATGAAATTTCAGATTCCACATATCCTTAACTATGCCCACTACTTTCTGTTTTGCTTTTATTTTAGTGTCCTGAAAGGTGGAGCAAAAATTCATGTTGCATTTAGCTTTTATTCACCTTATAAATGATAACAGTGAGTGCTTTTCAATTATACCCATTGACCATTTCTGTGTCTCTTTGGAAAAGTGTTTATGCTTGTGCTTTGTCTTTATCTAATCCAATGTTTTGGCTTTGCTCTTCAGTTTAAGGAGATCAGGGTATCCTCTTCATATTGACTCATACCAGATAAACAGACTGCAAACAGTGTCGATTTCTTGGCACATTTTCAACCTATTGACTGCTGTTGCAGCCCTCAAATTTCCATTTGGTATAGTTTCACTTCTATTCTTGCTTTCTGTTGCTCATTGTTTTGTTGTTGCATCTAAGAAGTCACTACTAAAGTTAATGCTGACCTATTTTCCTTTATGAAGCTCTAACGAGTTTTGTGCTTTCAGATCTCACATTTAAAATCTCAGTCCATTCTGAGTTGATATCTGCATGGTGCAGTCAGGATCTAGTTGCCCTTGTTGGCATGTATATATTCACTTTGTTAATATGCCTTTTTGAAGAGATCCTCTGTCTCTATTGTGTATCCTTGATCCTCATTCTCTATAAAAACTGATTGACAATATACATACATGTTGATATCTAGGCTCTTGTACTTCTATGTTGGAAGAAGCACATAATTTATTCCATTGCTATCACAGTCTGTTCGGTTGCTGTGACAAAAATGCCACTGATTAATCAGATTAAAAAATAAACACTTATTTATCATAGCTCTGTAAACTGATAACCTTCCACTAGCAAACCCTCAATCAAGTCACAGGAGGATTTAGTATCTGCTGTAGGAGTCATTTCTTAGCTCACAGATAACTGGCAGTTTTGTCTTTTCACATGGCTGAAAATAGCTGGGTATATTTTTCTGAGGACTTTTGAAAACAAGGCAAATAAATCCACTTATATGAGATCCATCTTCTTGACTTCACCTCCCAATGGCTTCATCAACAACATCACTAAATAAGTCATAGGACTTAAAACTACTGTTCTTGTCTGGATACACTATCCAGCATATGGGAAGGACAATACTGCTTGAACTACTGTAGCTTTGAAAGTTATTTTGAACTTGGAAAATGTGGTGCTTCCATGCTCTCTCCTTTTCAAGGTTTTGTGGCAGTCTAACCACTTTTGAAGTCAAAGACCAACTAAGGGTTTGACAGGGATTGCATTGAATTTCTAGCTGACTTGGAGCCATTCTCACACTTTGTCCATCTGAACCCATCTGATCAATGTTTCTTTTCATCTTCTGCCTTTATTTCTTCAATTTTCCCAATTGGTATCTTGCAGTTTTCAGTGCAAAATTGATTTACCGCATTAGGTAAGTATTTTGGATGTCATATTTGTGTGGGGAGGGAGGGCCTGAGGCTCTCATAGTTGTTCTACCCCTTGGAGTTTGAGACAATGTTTCACTACATTTCCAGTACAGGAATTAACCTGCAGTTCTTCTCTTCCAATCTCCCCTGTAGATAGGAATACAGGGCTAAACCACCATGTCAAACATTTGATGACATTTTTGTAATACTGCTTATCACTTCTATTTTCAGAAACTTGTAGTGTATGTGTAGAATCATAATGTTATAGAAAACTTGATGAGTTGTGTAGCAATAAGAACATTGAATTGATAATCACATATCAATAAAGAACAGCACAGACATCAGGCTAGACGGTGTTAGGGCTAAAGATGCTTGTCCCTAAGCCTGACAATCTTAGTTTGATGTCCAGAACTTTTATGATGGGAGAAAAAAAAATCAGTTTCACAAGCTGCCCTCTGACCTACACATATTCATGCCACATATACACATGAACACAATATTTTTAAAAACAAAATTGTTAGAAATATAAATAATAATTTTGAAAGTATGACATGTTTATGATTGAGAGATATGATTATATTTTCTAATGTGACAGTGTTTAACTTTGAATAATTCACTTTGACGTTACAAGCTCTCTGAAAACCGAAGCATGAAGAGGAAACAGTTTACCATAGAAAGTGTATTACACAGGTCTCTCTCTCCTACCTGGAGGTGAATCCAGGAATGTCTAGGAAGGTGCACACATAGATAACTTAATGAGTTAGATCTTTATGAGATATGACTTAAAAACACATGGAAACCTTACAAGTTAAATATGACTGTGTCTGTGATTCCAGGTAGCTCCAAGTTTTATTTTATTTCATTGTTCAGAGTCCAATCCCTAAGACTTCATTCTGAGTGCACCAAGCAAACAGGTAACAAGTGCCATCTACTGATTGTTTTACTTTTTATGTTGGAGTCTTTTTATACCTCAAACAAGAAACAAAATAAAACACATGGCAGGGGTGTGGCAGGTAAAACACAGATGAAAAGCACAGGAGTATTACTTTAATGAATTTAATATTTATATAGTAAGTCACCATTTTACTCTTTATTTACTGAAGCCCAAACATAATAAATAGAATCCTGCAGAAGTCTTGCATTTCAACTTTGTTTTGGGGCCTCAAAACAAAGAGTTCTTATTCAACAATTTCACTTCAGAGGAAAAGACAATTGTCTATGACTCAATTTAGTTTGTTTGTAGCATTCAATAATAGATCTGTTAGTTTTCAAAACGTGAACATACATGTCGTGCATCAACATGGTTAAATAAAAGGTTACAGCATTAAATACGATGACCTTGCTTCCTTTTAGTCGCAGTCTCAGAGAGCAAACTTGTTTTAATTAGCAGTCAGCAAGCAGACTGTAACTTCACTGAAGGAGCATTGAAGAATCACTGCCTATTAACAACCCAGCGGTAAGTAAGCCAGCACAAATACTTATAACCAAATAGTGTGCATTGCAGGAGTGGAGAGGATTAGCTATTGGGCACACAACACAGTGGAGGAAATTGCTTTATTCCCAGTACTGCTGGGTACCAGGAGGCAATCACTGTGCCTCCAGCCCATTAACAGCATTCAGAGTGTTGCTTCCCATAGAAGGGGTTATTGGCTAACCACTGGGTGACCAATTAAATGCTATGAATAAGTCCCAAACCCAGCAGCATGGGGCCTGTTTGTGGCACAGTGGTATCATTACTAAAGTGAAAACTTGATGAGAAAGGAACATATTTAATTATAGAACTATACAAATGGCTAATTAGGACCATAAAGTGAAATGAATGACTTTCCAGTGGATTTTTGAATGTTACTGATAACTGCTCAGCTTCTTTGGAGACCATGAAAGTGATCTACAGCTAGAGCTCGCACGTCATGGTAATGGATGGATCTTCATTAGAGGAAGTGGTTTTGACCTGGTTGCTCAGGTAGCATGGGTTCTGAAGACAATCCTTGATTCCTTTCACTGTGAGGGTTCTTCTACTCCATCCCCCTGGTCTCTCATGTGTTCTGCTTGCTTTCACAATAATTCTTATGGGTTTGAACACAGAAACATTATCTACAATAGACACTACCTATCATTTGGAAATCTCAATCACAAAAGGGTGTTACTAGTTTTTGAAAAATGCTGATCCATGCTTCTTAGTTTTATTAAATTCTGGTTGTAATCAGAAAATTTGCAGCTACCCTTTGCTAATCCCGATATCTCAATTGTTAATACAGTATGAATCCTTTAGATAGAAAAATTACAATTTAAACTTTGCCTACCTAGTGTCAGTGTTTAAGTGAAGGAAAATATTAGCAATCTATGTGGAATCACCAAAACCAAAGTAGAAAGATCGACTTTGGCTTTCAACTGTTAGGGAAAACCTCTGTGTGGTATTGTTTTTGTGTTTTATTCTAATACTTTATGCTTAAATAGAATTCAGTCTTGCTTATTCAAGAAACCTTTAGTGAACATTTATAATGTACAAGTAGCTATTCTAAACCTGTATAGATAGTCATTTCTTTATAGAGTTGGGAAAGCACCAATAAGAAATTATGTGCATCTAGTCCATCTCTAAAATATCAAATAAAGAAAATAAAAAGAAACCTCACATTTGTAATAATAACTACATGCCTTTACTTATATGTCTTTATAATTTATTTATAAATTGTTGCAATAAATCTGAAAAAAGATACAATTACCACACCCTCTGGCTCTTCCATTCCAAGAATTTAGTTGGTTTATTTTGAAACCTGCAAATCACTTTCTAGGTGTGCAAAGCTTAGAGAAAACCACTGTTCTGGCTGAGTTTATAACCAACATCACTGGGAACTTTGGTGAGGCAGTATAGAATCTCTATATTTGAAGCATATTGTAGGTTCCTTTATGATTTTATTAACAGAATTGTCTAGGTCCAGATACATGTATTCACATCTCTCTTTCTGAGAATTTTGGAAACCAGATCATGAGAATTTTGATTAAATCCATTTCTTCTATAATCACAAGAATTCTGACTTTGTTGGCTAGTTGCTTTGTCAAAATTCCTTTAAATATATTCTTGATTTTTTTTAAAAAAAATCCAATGTCTCAAATACAAGAGTTCTAAAATAGGATGTAGACATGCCTATCAATACAAATCATGTTTTGCTCAGGGAAAAAGTGATGGTTCCTGACACCTAAATATCCCCAGGCACGAGAACCCAGGATCTACCTATCTGGCTGATTTTCATTGAGTTCCTACCTTTAGAGGCAAGTAAATTTCTCTTTTTCAGTACAATTTCTCTTGTGAATATTTCACTAGTTTAGCCAAATGCCTAGTACTACTTATAAATCTCTGAAAATGTTTCTTAAAAGAGCCATGACCATAAACATTGACAATACTTTATTCTTTTCTATTTTCCAGCAGTGAGGTGTCTTGGCTCATCATCTTCTTCTTTTTCTTGTTATTTCAACAAAGTTTAAAGCATGTAGATTGTAAAATTGTTACATGCTAACTTTCCTTTTTTGATATTATTCTCTTTAAAAGTATAGATAGATAGATAAATAGATAGATAGATAGATAGATAGATAGATAGATAGATAGATATAGATAGTTGAGTACTTGGTGCATAAAGCAAAAACATGTATCCATTTGGTTGCATATTGAATGCTCTCATTGTTTCTAATTCTGAGTACTAACTTTATATCTTCTAGATATTTCCATCTTATTATTGGTGAACTTTGCCATATATCCTCCATTGTATACATTGTTTGGCAAACTTCATATTTGACTTAAAAATGGTACTTTCTCCATTATTTAAAAATCAAATAAGTGTAAAAACATTTATATTTTGTCAACATTTCACTTAAACTAACTAGCTACAAAAAAAACCACTAAAATCTAGGACAATCAGGCATAAATTTCTACCATTTGCTGACTCACAGTTATTATTTCTGCATATAGCCCTGAGGCATGACAAAGAAGAAATTATCCTAATTCTATATAGTTTATATACATGCACACACACACACACACTTATTCCTACACACTTTTGTGTGCACATGTGTGTGTATGTGTGTGTGTGTGTTCTCCATTGGTATATTTTTTGTTTCTCTCCTTTAAGAAAACTTTCTTTTGGAGAATTCTGTTTAATTACTCCCTTTAAAGCTATTTTCTCACTTCTCACATTTACTTTTTCACAAAGAATACAGGTTCTAAAATCCTCAATTACAATTGTTTGTAGATAGCAGTAAAAAAGACAAAACATTGGAATGCTTGCATTTATTATTGATTATGTCACATTAGAATAAACAGTAATTCATTCTTTGCATCATTGAGGGGTTAAGTTCAAACCATTAAAGTCATAATTTCAAACACAATATAATTACACAAATACATGTTAATAATACCTAAATATTAAGTGTGTCAACTGAGAAAATAGTGACATATTTGAGACAGCAAACAGAAGGAATTTACCAACAAACTTTACGAAATAATAAAAATAAATACATATCACTGTGTAAGAAGTATTTACTGCCATGTCAATAGAAATATAAGTTGTGTCATTACTGAACAATCCAATATCACCCAGCCGAATAAACAAATATACTCATCTAAACACATATACAACTATGAGCAAGTTAAAAATTAAAGTAAATGCAAATATGAGATTAATACACAAATTCTACAGAGGCATTAAATGTAATGTTATAACTCTCAGTAGTCAGTATAAGTCTTGAAAAGTGATTCACATGATCTATGACTTAATGTGATCTGTATATGTCTTGCAACTTGAGTTTAAATAAATGATCTCACATAAAATGCTGTGCTCAATTGCATCTGTATTCCAAATATCCCTATAGAAAATAAGAGATGGAAACAGTACAATCTCCTAGAAGCCGACAAGGCAGGAAGCCCGTGTACTTATTGAAGAAAAGTAAGGGGAACTGTGTCTCAAAAACGAGGTGGAAATCTGAAACTAACTCTTGACAGTTGTTCTCTGATTTCTACATCATCACTGAGGCATACATGTGCCTGCATTCATATGCGTGCACACACAAGCACACACACACACACACACACACACACACACACACACACACACACACACACACACTTCCTTCACATAAGCAGAAACAAATGGAAGGAAATTAAGAGGGTTTGACAGTATATGACCTTAGATGCATTTTCTACATGGACGTTTTCAAAAAGATTGCTCAATGTATTTTATTACAACTATACAAAGAGAAAACTTAAGAAATGTCTGAATGGATCGGCTAGTGTTTGACAACTACAGGGAAGTAAAGTAAATGCTATGTTTATGCAACATGTTGCAATTGTTACATTTAATATAACACAATTTAATAAAAGCCACAATCAATAATTTTACAGAGACAACTAGACTTTATTCTGACTAACAGGAACTACATTTTGTGATTACTAAGTGTTAGGTATTTGTATTTCCCAATACATATCTCAGAAATGGATTTTTTTTAAGTACAAAAAGCATAGGCTTATTGAAATAGAATTTGACAAAATCTTGCCTTTAGTTAAGTGAAGAAATGAGCAATTATACAACACACTCTTATAAAACATTTTGTCTAAGAGGCAGAATTGGACTATGCAGTATGTACCCTCTGAGGAGAGGATGGCTTGGCAGTATTGGAGGTTTATGAGATATTCTTTAAAGACAATGGAAGGCAAGGGAAAGATTCAGAACGATACAGACCCTACATTAATGAAGGAAAAGCAAGTCATGTAACGAGTAAGAAGGAAGACTATTAGACCATAACGAAGTCTGGGAAAGTTTTATCCAAGACAGTAAGGAATTCTTTTTTTTTTTTTTTTTTTTTTGATACTTTATTTACATTTCCAATGTTTCCCCCTTTCTAGGTCTCCTCTTTGGAAACCCCCTATCCCCTCCCTCTTCCCACCTCTATGAGGGTATTCCACCTCCCACCCACCCACCCGCCCACCAACTCCCCTATTCCCACCTTGACATTCCCCTTTACTGGGGACTCTAACACCCTCAGGCCCAAGGACCTCTCCTCTCCCTGATGGCCAACAATGCCCTCCTCTGCCACATATGTGGTCCAAACCATGAGTCCCACAATGTGTATTCTTTGGTTGGTGGTCTAGCCCCCAAGAGGACGGAGGGGGGAGTCAGGCCAGTTGACACTGTTGCTCCCTCCAGGGGGCTGTAGACTCCCTCAGCTCCTTCAGTCCCTTCTCCAACTCCTCCATCTGGGACCTCACTCTCAGTCCAGTGGTTACTGTAAAGTGAACCTTGGGTATTCCGAACTTTTGGACTAATATCCACTTATCAGTGAGTACATACCATGTTTGTTCTTTTGTGACTGAGTTACCTCACTCAGGATGATATTTTCAAGTTCCATCCATTTGCCTGCAAATTTCATTAAATCATTGTTTTTAATAGCTGAGTAGTACTCCATTGTGTAAATATGTCATATTTTCTGTATCTATTCCTCTGATGAGGGACATCTGGGTTGTTTCCAGCTTCTGGCTATTATAAATATGGCTGCTATGAACATAGTGGAGCATGTGTCTTTATTACATGTTGGAGCATCTTCTGGGTATATGCCTAGGAGTGGTATAACTGGGTCCTCAGGTAGTATTCTGTCCATTTTTTTGAGGGTCCACCAAACTGATTTCCAAAGTGGTTGTACCAGCTTGCAATCCCACCAACAATGGAGGAGTGTTCCTCTCTCTCCACATCCTCACCAGCAACTGGAGAAGGTACCATGAGGTGCTGAGAAGAAGGTATATTCTTTTGATTTAGGATGAAATGTTCTATAGATATCTGTTAAATCCATTTGGTTCATAACATCTGTTAGTTTCACTGTGTCTCTGTATAGTTTGTGATTCCAAGATCTGTCCATTGATAATAATGGGGTGTTGAAGTCACCTACTATTATTGTGTGAGGTGCAAGGTGTGCTTTGAGCTTTAGTAAAGTTTCTTTTATGAATGTTGGTGCCCTTGCATTTGAAGCATAGATGTTCAGAACTGAGAGTTCTTCTTAGAAGATTTTTCCTTTGATGAGTATGAAGTGTCCTTCCTTATCTTTTTTGATGACTTTTGAGTGAAAGTCAATTTTATCCAATATTAGAATGGCTACTCCAGCCTGTTTCTTGGGACCATTTGCCTGGAAAATTGTTTTCCAGCCCTTTACTCTGAGGTACTGTTTGTCTTTATCATGGAGGTGTGTTTCCTGAATGCAGCAAAATGCTGGGTCCTCTTTATGGATCCAGTCTGTCAGTCTATGTCTTTTTATAGGGGAATTGAGTCCATTGATGTTAAGAGATATTAAGGAATAGTGATTGTTGGTTCCTGTTATTTTTGATGTTACTTTTAGATTTGTGTGGGTATCTTCTTTTCAGTTTGTTGAAAGATTACTTTCTTGCGTTTTCTAGGGTGTGGTTTTGCTCCTTGAGTTGACGTTTACCATCTATTATCCTTTGTAGGGCTGGGTTTGTAGAAACAT
>CM052703.1:39391853-39431469 GCA_028551405.1 Uromys caudimaculatus
TCTTTCTTAAAGTCTTCTATCATCATCATCATGAGAACTGATTTTAAATCTGAGTCTTGCTTTTCTGGTGTGTTGGGGTATCCAGGGCTTGCTGTGGTGGGAGAGCTGGGTTCTGATGTTGCCAAGTAGCCTTGGTCTCTGTTCCTTATGTTCTTGCCCTTGCCTTTTGCCATCTTGTTAACTCTGATGTTAACTGATCTTACTCTGTCTGGCTGTGGCTTGTCCCTCCTGCAGGCCTTTGTATCAATACTCCTTGAAGACCTCTCTCTGAGAGGTGTTTGGGTTTGGAGAGCTTTGGCACAGGGTCAGCTCTGGGGTGCAGACAGAAACCAGAAGGATCTTGTCCCCAGCTGTCCCTTGGTTCCTGTGCCCTGATGGCTCTGCAAGGGTCCCTCTTGATCTAGTGAGTTTGAACAGAAGTGGTGGTTTTGCCTATGCTCAAAGGTGTGTCAGCACTCCTGGGATACCAGCTCTCTCCTGGAGCCCTGTGGCCCAAGCTGAGGTCCCCAGATCCTGGTAAGCAGTGGTGCTCGTCTTAACCCCACTCACATCATTTCCACGCTCCTGGGAGGGTAGCTTTCTCCTGGCGCTACTCGGCTATGGAACCCTGGTGGCCCAGGCACAGGTCTCTTGCCACAGATGGAAACTGGAAGGTTTCTGCTCCTGACTTTTTCTCCTCAGTCTCTGTGTCCTGAGGGCCTGGGAGGCTAGCTTTCTCCCAGCGCTAATTGGCTATGGCGCCCTCAACAATAAAGAATTCTAAGACTAACACTTCCAGTGAAAGGAGTCCTGTGCCTGGTGCATCCTAGTTCATACTAGCATTCCCACTTATGTTTTGACACAGTGAGAAAGCCTTCTGTGAGGAGAATGATTGCAGTAAAAACATCAACCTGGGGTGAAAAAAGCAAGAAGGTTCTTTGACCAATTATGCTTGCAGTGTCAGTTTTGTGGCCCAAACTTGGATTGACAGACATAAGTAATACATTTGCAGATGACTTATACTACTTTTATAGTAAAATTCATCTTTACTATACTAATTCATCTTTAATGAAGATGTCAATTAGTTCTTAATGATGGTTTCTTAAGTAACTATAAAGTTATATTATTCTATGTGATAACATAACTTTTAAATTCAGATCCAATTATATCATGTAAGAAAAATGAGTAACAAAGTCAAAATTACAAGATACAAAACAGAAAAAAGACTCATGAATGTACCTAGTAGAAATAAGATGGAATGGAAGATGATATTAAGAAAAGTGACATTTTTCAAATATATGTTATCACAATAATATAAATGTATATTCATGTTTGAAAACAAAGCAAATCAATATTGTATAAATGGAGAATATTTCAAAAATTTGACACTGTAAAGTTTCAGCTATTTATGGCCTATATGCTATCTCTGTTTTCATAAATCAGTCTTACTAAACACATCTATGTACTCTTAGTTATATATTTTCAATAGTAATTTTTAAATTATATTAACAGTTACTACAATTATCCTGGAGTCTCTCTGTCCTAACTTAACAATGCTAAGTAATCTTCATGGTTATTATGAGGATTTTGTTTTTGTTTTTGATTTTTTTTTTTTTTTTTTTTTTGGCTAATATCCACTTATCAGTGAGTAGATACCATGTGTGTTCTTTTGTGACTGGGCTACCTCACTCAGGACGACATTTTCTAGTTCCATCCATTTGCCTGCAAATTTCATGAAATCATTGTTTTTAATAGCTAAGTAGTACTCCATTATGTAAATGTACCACATTTTCTGTATCCATTCCTCTGTTTAGGGACATCTTGGTTGTTTCCAACTTCTGGCTATTATAAATAAGGCTTCTACAAACACAGTGGAGCATCTGTCCTTGATATATGTTGGAGCATCTTTTGGGTATATGCCAAGGAGTGGTATAGCTGGGTTCTAATGTAGTACTATGTTGAATTTCTAATATAAAAACGATTGAATTAAAAACAAGGTTAATTTAATTTAGCCTACAACATAAATACCTAACTGGTAAAAACAATGAAGCCAGAAGGTGAAAGATGGATAACAGACCATTTTAAGTAACTGGAACTAGAAAGTGAAAAAGTATAGAATCTTAATTTAGTGTAATATCTAAATCAACCAGATGAGATTTTTAAAAAAGAGGTACTTCTTGATAATTGATTGAATAGCCTATCAAGAGAATAATACATCTATGCACCATCAGAGGACAAGTTTAATTAAAACAAGAACACCCCCCCAAAAAAAAACCCACGAATGTATTTAAATCACAGATTGAAAGCAACAAAATAGCAGTGCCTATCAATCTTCACTGTGACAAAAGACATATGTCATCATGATTAAAATATATCAACATTAAATATACCCTGTGAATAGGTTATTCCACTTGTTCTAGCTAATTTTGTGTCAACTAGACACAAGGTAGCATAATTTCAGAAGAAAATTCTCAATAGAGGAAATGCCATTGTAAGATCAGCTATAGGTAAGCCTGTAGGGCATTCTTTTGATTAGTGATTGATTTGGAGGGCCCAACCCATTCTGGATGGTGCCACCCCTGAGATGGTGGTCCTTGATTCTATAAGAAAGCAGCAGAACAAGCCATAAGAAACAAGTCAGTAAGCAGCACTGCTCTATGCCCTCTGAATCAGCTCTACCTCCAGGTGCCTGCTCTGTTTGATTTCCTGCTCTGACTATTTTCAGTGTTGAACTACGAAATGGAAGTATAATCAAAATCAACTCTTTTCTTCCTAAGTTGCTTTTGGTTATGGTCGTTCATCACAGCAGTAGAAACTCTAATAACTCATGGGCAATTATCCAATGGACTTTATATCCTACTGCAAAGATACTTGCTCATCCATGTTCATTAGGAATCTATTCACAATAGTTATGAAATAGAATAAGTTCACATGTGCATCATCTTAGGAATGTATAATGAAATTGTGATAAATATACACAACAGAATTTTACTTATTGCTAAGAAAAGTAACATCATAAAATTTTGAATGGAAATGGATTATGGAAAAACTGCTATACTGTGTTGAGCCAAACAGGTACAGAAATACAAATGGCACATGATTCTCTTCAAATTCTAGTTCCTAGCACTAAATCTCTAATTTTTAAGTTCAACTTGCATAATCTATAGAAGTTGGGTCACTATGGTGGTAGAATACTTTAAGGTTTATTCAGAATGAAATGATTTATGCAGAAAATGATTTGAGGAGGTGAGGGAGGATACCTAAAGTAGAAAAGAAAAGTAAATTAGATATATGTAAATATATCTAAATATGTAATATATCTAAAAAAGTAAAGATATATGAATTATGTAATCATGCTATCTTTTAACCCATATAAAAAGGTAAATAAAAATGTAGCAAGTCTTAGATAAAAAATGACCTGTGTGAGAATCAAGACACTGACCATGTAATAGTATATTCAAGAGACCAGTGAAAGGGAAGTAGTTTTTATTTTATGACTGCATGAATAGTTGGTGCCACAATTTGGCATGAAACTCAATTTGCTATAAAGTCCCAGATCATGAAAAATTCCTTCCCTCTTTTATCCATAGGCTGGTACTCCAGAAAGTTATGATCTTCATTCTTATCTAGAATAACCTTTCCTAAAATTCCTCATCCTATTGGATCAATATACAAGGCCTTGTCTATCCAATTACATGGAGTTTGAAATTCCCCTCTTTTGTGGTCATGGGCACAGTCATGGATAGAATGCCTATAACTTGTCAACTTTAACATAAACTGAGTATGCCTAGACAAGCAGTCTTCACTTACTAGCTATGAACACCAGCAATTTAGTGCCTACTACATACCTATTAGTTTATGGTAAGCTATAAATGCACTTCATATTGAAAATGGACCACAGTGATTCACCTTTAACATTCTGCCAAGCTGGACCATACTTCTAGCAGAAGCCATATATTACTTAAAAAAAAAAAAAAAAAAAATCCAAGACTCAGCCTCCAACCTCAACAATACATGCTCTTGCTTGATTGCCCCTGAAAACTAGACTATACGATGCTATTGCTGAGCAGAATACACTTTGGTTACAAAATATTAAGAAATCTAGATGGACCTAAATGGAGGCCTCCTCCTTGCTGGGTAGCTCTCATGGTGCTAGATTATGCAGGTTACTGAGAAAGAAAAGTTAACAGCATTGTTTCCCAGTCATGAAACCTGAAAACCACCTGCCACAGACACTGTCGTAAGGATCATGGCTGAAGTAGTTAACTACTTTCTGATGCGATTTTAGGACCTCTTCTGAGAAAGAACAATACGTGGTAAGGTAAACTTAGTCAAAGTATATGTCTATGGAGGTCAAAGTTTTAGTGGGTAACCTAATACTACATATGGCTGAATTGAGACAATGTCAAACTACCCTCTAAATATTTAAGTTTATATCGATAAATCAGTGTTGCTTTCATTTTTAGTCAGAGAAGCTTCTGGTTGTAGTGGCTGTTGTTCAGCTTGTTAGAAGTGTGGAACTTCTGAGTTCTTCACTGGAATTCAAAAAATTGATTCGTCTGTACAAGGCTCAGTATGTCATGGAGCAAGAAGTGGAAAGAATTAATACATGGCAGAAATATAAATATGTGTGTGTGTATATGTGTGTGTGTTTGTGTGTATGTGTGTGATATATATATAATATTTAATACAGAGTGCTGTTAAATGCTTTCTTCTGCACATGACATGGTTGTGGAACCTGTGAACTAATTGAAGCAGTAGCTACTTGCCCAAGACCTGCATAAAAGCTGGCCAATCAATATTTACCATGGGTGAGGAGAGGTGCTTAAAATAACTATGCTGAAGGAGTTATAGACAGTAAAGACTATAGGGCTAAGAGAGTCCATTCTTCAGTGGTAGAACTGCTAATTCATTACATTTTCTGAGGTCAATATTCTCCATTCATGTTTGCTCACGCAGTGCTAATTAAATGCAGTGCATAACAAAAGAAGAGATATGAACACAGGAAATTGTATAAAAAATATAATATATTACATATTATATATTATATATATTATGTATTATAATATATATTGCATTGTGACAGAACACAATAGAAACACACCAAAACAGCTGAAATATCTCTACAATACAATGTTTTAAACTATGAAGAAATAAAATAATGAAGACAATTGAGGTGGAAATAGAGTGGTTGTCTTATAAAACTTAATCAACAGTTCAATGTAACCCAAGTCAAAATGTAAAGACATTTTAAAAGGAAGCAGAAAAATAAGTGTCTGTAAAAAAAAAAAAGTGGGTACGTGAGAGAGAATTTGAAGATTGGATGGGAATCCAGCTTAGTTGAAAGTGTGAGACTGGAGATGGATTTGTCATATTTCATTGTGTATATGCATAAAATTCTAATAGAATAAACCACTTAAACAAAAATAAATAAGTACATAAGTACATAAATAAATATAGTCTTAAAATTCAATAGCCAAAGTAATATTGACCGAAGAAGGCTAGAGTGTAGGGGAATTTTAATCTAGCAATGTGACTGCTCTGGTAAGGGCAGATCTTACCCTTTAATCCCTCCAGCTGCAACACAGTCAAGCCCTTAGTGCAAACCTTTAATCCCAAATTAAGAAAGATAAAATGATACGTGCATATTTGAAAGTGACTTCTAATCAAGTGGCAGACAAAGTGATGAATCAGAGAAAGATTCATACAGAATGATTTAGATATAAGAGACTTAGAGGAGAGAGAAAGAGAGAAAGAGAGGAGGTAGTTTTACTGGAACAGTTTTTTCGAGACAGGTTGCAGGTCAAGACAGAAAAAGCAGGAGAATGGGAAGGAAACAGAAGAGTAGAGCAGAATACCAAAGTTAGTTTAAGGTCAAGCAGAACAATTCATTCAGAAGCCCAGAGAAGACAATTTGAATTAGTCAGATTGAGGAATTTGAGCCAGAATAGCTGAGTTAAACCAGGCAGCCAGAGTTAAGAAAGAGCTAGAAACGGTGAGCTTATTCAGCAGCAAGCCTCTGAGATAACAATATCATCAAGCAAATAAAAGATACATTTAAACTTAAGATATTTCAAGACCTCATGGGAGATATAACAACACATGGTTTTAGATTATACAGCAGAGCTACATTAACAAAAACTTATATTGTTACTATAATACTATATACTCACAAATAGAAATATGGAAATATATTTCTCTTGAATAGAAGAAAATAAAAACCATACAGTAACAACAGCTACCTGATTTTCTACAAATATGCCATATATATATATGGTATATTTGTATATATGGCAGTGTCTCTAGGGAGCCTGGATATCTACATATAGAAAAATGAAATTAGATACATATCTCTCATTTTTCATTAATATCCATTAAATTAGACAAATTCTTTATAATGTCCTGAAATTCTTAAACAATTGACAGAAAACACTTTAAGAGACAAGCAGAAGCAAAGATTTTCTGAAAGTAAAAACCCTAATAGCTAAAGATATAAAATTAAGATTTCACAGATGGGACTGTATAACATCAAACAAAATCTATGCAGAAAAGGAACAAAGCAAGGAAGGATAGTGAGAAAACCTTTGCCAGTTACATTTTTTAATCTCTGTGGTATATAAAGAACTAAAAAAATCCAAATACTGCAAACTCAAGTCAATCAATAAACTGGATAAGAGAATGGACAGTTCTCAAAAGATGAAATATAAAAGACCGGTAACCAAGCCCAGACACTATTGTTGATGCCAAGAAGTGCTTGCTGACAGGATCTTGATATAACTATCCCCGGAGAGGCTCTGCCAGAGCCTGACCAATAAATGTGGATGCTCCCTGTCAACCATCAGACTGAGCATGGGAACTCCAGTTGAGGGGTTAGAGGAAGGACTGAGGAGCTGAACCCCAGAGGAAGAGCAACAATATCAACCAACCAAACCCCCCTGCTCAAACCAACCAAACCCCCAGAGCTCCCAGGGACTAAACCACCAACCAAAGAGTACACACAGAGGCACCTATGGCTCCAGCTGCATATGTAGTAGAGGAAGGCCTTATCTGCCATCAGTGGCAGGGGAGGCCCTTGGTCCTCTGAAGGCTTGATGCTCCAGTATAAAGGAATGCTAGGGAGGTGAGGATGGGTGGGTGGGGAAGCACCCTCATAGAAGCAGGAGGAGCGGGAAATGGGATAAGGGGGTTGTAGAGGGGAAACCAGGAAGGTGGATAACATTTGAAATTTAAATAAATAAAATAACCAATAAAAATTTAAAAATATATAATTTAGTATAATTAATGAGCAAACAAATGAAGATTGAAACTATATTGAGTTGTTTCTTTCTTCAGTTAGAATGGATATCATTATGAAAAGAAATAACAGGCCATCAAAACAGAAACTAAACAGGGAAATAAGGAAACTAAGAGACATTATGAATTAAATTATAAATTAAAAGATATACACAGAACATTTCATACAACACAAAAAAATATGCCTTTTCTGAGCATGGCATGAAATTTTCTCCAGCATTGACCATATAGTAGGTCACAAAGGAAGCCTCAACGGACACAACAAAACTGCAATAATCCCTTTGTCTTATGAGATCACCATTGATTAAAGCTAGAATTAATCAACAATATAAAGAGCAGAAAGCCTGAAAATTCGTGGAAACTGAACACTCTCTTCTCAATGATGATTGGGTCAAAGAAGAAATTAAAGACTTTCTAGAATTTGGTGAAAATGAAGGCACAACATACACAAAGTCTTGGGACACAATCAAAGTGATGGTAAGAGGAAAGTTCATAGCATTAAGTGCCTTTATAAAGAAGTTGAAGAGATATCAAACTAGCAATTTAAAAGTACATCTGAAAGTTCTAGGGGAAAAAAAGAAGAAGCAAGCAACCCAAGATGAATGTACAGCAAGAAAAAAATCAAACTCAGGGATAAATCAATGAATTAGAAACAAAAAGGAGAAAGAGGAACACTCCTTCACTGCTGGTGGGATTGCAAACTGATACAACCACTCTGGAAATCAATCTGGGGTTTCCTCAGAAAAGTAGAAATAGATCTAGCTGAGACTCAGCTAACCACTCCTGGGCATACACCCAAAAGATATCCCACCATGTCACAAGGGAATGTGCTCCACTCTGTTCATAGTGGCCTTATTTGTGATGGCCAGGAGCTAGAAACAACAAATATGTCCCACAACAGAAGAATGGATACAGAAATGGTGGTTCATTTACTCAATGGAATACTATTCAGCTATTAAGGGCACCATTAGTTTTACAGGCAAATGGATGGAACTAGCAAATATCATCCTGAGTGAGGTAACTCAGACCCAAAAGGACATGCATGGTATGTACTCACTAATAAGTGGATATTAACCAAAAAAGTACAGAATACCTGAGATACTATCCACAGAACTCAAGAAGGTTAGCAAGCTAAAGGGCCCAAGTGAGGATGCTTCAATCCCACTTGAGAGGGAGAAGAAAGCAGAGAGCAGAGGGAGGGAGGGAACTGGTTGGGAGAGCAGAGGGGGAGGGGCAGGGGAAAAGGGGAACGCGATCAGGTATAGGCAGAGGAACAGGAGTGAAGCCCTGAGGGCCAGCAGAATGAATGGAAATATACAACCTCAGGAGATGGTAGGTGGGGTGACTCTAAAATGTACCAGAGAACTGACAGATGATAGAATCTCAGGACTCAAAGGACAGAACTTAGGTGAAATGCCTAACAGTGGGGAGAGGGAACTTGTAGAGTCCACTGCTAGTAGAAAGACAGGGCATCAAGTGGAAGGATGGTGTTGCTATCCCACAGTCAAAAATTCTGACCCAGAATTGTTCCTGTCTAAAAGAACTGCAGGGACAAAAATGGAGAAGAGACTGAGGGAAAGGAGGTCCAGTGACCAGCCCAAATTATGACTGATCTCAAGTGGAGGCTCCAAGACCTGACACTATTACTGATGCTATGGTGTACTTACAGACAGGAGCCTAACATGACTGTCCTCTGAGAGGCCCAACAAACAGCTGACTGAGACAGAAGCAGATCCTTACACCCAGCCAATGGACTGAAGTCTGAAAACCCTTTGGTTAAATTAGGAATAGACTGGAAGAAGTTGTGGAGGAGGGCAACCCTATAGGCAGACTAGCAGTCTTAACAAACCTGAACCCCCGAGGTCTCTTAGACACTGAGCCATCAATCAAGCAGCATAAACTTGCTGATATGAGTCCCCAGACACATACACAGCAGAGGTTTACCTGGTCTGGCCTCACTGAGATAAGATGCATCTAACCCTTGAGAGACTTGAGGACCCAGGGAATTAATAGACTTGGAGGGTTGGGAAGGGGTGGTGGGGACATCCTCTTGGAGATAGGGGAGGAGGAATGGCAAGAGGAACTGTTGGAGGGCAGACCAGGATGGGGATAATGATTTGACTGTAAAAAAATTAAAGATGATTAATAATAATAATAATAATAATAATAATAATAATAATAAAAGAATCAACAAAACTAAGATCAAGTTCTTTGAGAAAACCAACTAAAAAAACAAACCCTTAGCCAAACTAACTAAAAAGTAGAAAGAAAATATCCAAATCAACAAAATCAAAATGAAAATAAGGACATAACAATAGTCACTAAGGAAATCCAAAAAATTGTTAGGTCTTATTTCAAAATCCTGTACTCCACATAATTGGAATGTCTAAATGAAATGGATATTTTCTAGACAGATACTACTTACCAATGTTAAATCAAGAACAGGAAAACAACTTAAATATTTGCATAGCCCCTAAGGAAATTGAAGTAGCCATTAAAAGTTTGCTTAATCAAAAAAAGGCCCAGAGTGAGATAGTTTTAGCACAGAATGCTACCCAAATTTCAAAGAAAAACTAATATCAATACTCTGCAAACTATTCCACAAAATAGAAACAGATACAACATTGTCAAACTCATTCTATGAGACAGCAGTCACCCTGATATTAAAACCATGAAAAAACACAACAAAAAAACAAATTTCAGACCAATTTTCCTTATGAGCACTGATGCAAAAATACCTAATAAAATATGCACAAACTGAATCCAAGAACAGAACCAAAACATCATCTGCCATGACCAAGTAGATTTTTATCTCAAGGATGCTGAGATGGTTCAATATACAAAAATCCATCAATGTAATCCAACATATAAATGAATTGAAAAAAATCAACACATGATCATTCTATGCTGAAAAAGCCTTTGGGGGGGGGAAAACACCCCATCATATTAAAAGTCTTAGAAAGGTCAAGGATACAAGGTGCATAGCTAAACATAATAAAAGGAATATATAGCAAGCCAATAGCCAACAGCAAAGTAAACAGAAAGAAACATAAAGCAATTCCACTAAAATCAGGGAGATGAACAAGGCTGCCCACCCTCCATCTATTTAATGTAGTACTTGAAGTTCTAGCTAGAACAGTAAGACAACTAAAGAAGAGCAAGAGAATACAAATTTGAAAGAAGGAATTGCTAGTCACAGATGATAATCTACCATACATAAGTGACACCAAAAATATCTACCAGAGAACTTCTACAGCTGAAGCCAAAACCATACAATGTGAAAAAGAAAGTATCTTCAACAAATTGTGTTTTTCTAACTGGGTATTTGCATGTAGAAAAATGAAAATAAAACCATATTTATCAACCTGCAAAAAAAAAAAATACTATAAAAACAAAAACCTTAAGTTCAAGTGCATCAAAGACCTCAACATCTCATGAAACTGAAAAGCTTCTACAATGCTAAGAGCAATATCAATAGGACAAAAATAGCAGCCTACAAAAATGAAAAAGATCTTTTTCTAACAGGACTAATATCTAAAATATATGAGAAACTAGACACCAAAAAACCGAATAAGCTAATTAAAGCATGGAGTACCCAGCTAAAGGGAGAGCTCACAACAGAGGAACCTCTAATGGCTGAGGTACATTGTCCTTAGTCATCAGGGAAATGCCAGTCAAAGGATCCTGGGGTTCCATCTTCCACCTGTCAAAATGGCTAAGATCAAAAACCCCAAGTGACAGCACATGCTGGCAAGGATGTGGAACATCGGGAACATTCCTCCATTGCTCTTGAGAGTACAAACTTGTACAATTACTTTGGAAGTGTCTCAGAAAACTGGTAATAGTTCTACCTCAAGACTCAGTTATACCACTCCTGGACATATACCCAAAAAATGCCCCACTATACCGATACTTGTTTTACTAGGTTCTTAGCAGCTTATTTTTAATAGCCAGAAACTTAAAACAGCCTAGATGTCCCACAACTGAAGAATAGATAGAGGAAATGTGGTACATCTGTACACTGTGTAGACAATGGAATATTAAAAGCAAAAACAAACACCATAAAGTTTGCAGGCAAATAGATGAAACTAGAAAAGTCATTGTGAGTTAAATAACCCAGACCCAGAAAGGCACACATGGTGTGCACTCACCCATAAGTGGACATTATCCATAAAGTACAGGTTATCCATGCACAATCCACAGACACAAAGAAACCAAGTAATAAGGATTGCCCTAAAGAGGATATTTGTATATCAATCAGAAGAGAAAACAGACATGGAAGGAGAAGGAGAAAGAGAATTGGTTGGGAGTGGGGGTGGGGAGGAGAATTGAGATGCAGATCAGGTTTGGGGTGATGGGGGCAGGGAGAGCTGGGAGAGAGAATGGAAACTGGTGGGGGCATTTCTGGAACTATCAGAAGACCTGTAACAGGGGAGGCTCCCTGCAGTCTATGGGGCTTACTCTAGCTGAGAGTCCTAAAAGCTGTGGATATGAATACTGCAGTGGCCACCTTCTGTAGCCAGATAGAACTTCCAGAGGAGGGACAGGGACACCAACCCACCCACAAAACGTTCAACCCCAAATTTTTCCTGATGACAAGATGTGCATGGATAAAGATTGAGCAGAGTTTGAGGAAAGGGCCAACCAATGACTGCCCCATCTTGAGAGCTGTTCCATGGGAGAGAGTCAACCTCTGACACTATTAATGATGCTAAGCTATGCTTTCAGACAGGAGCCTAGCATAGCTGTCTCCTGAGAAGCTTCATCCAGCAGCAGATGGAAACAGAGGCAAAGACCCACAGCTAAATATCAGGCATGGCTCAGGGAGTCTTTTGGAAGAATGGGGGATACAACTGAGCCTGCCAGAGGGGTCAAGGACACCACATGAAGACCTACAGGAGTCAACTAACCTGAGCTCAAGAGGGAGGGATCATACAGACTGAACCAGCCACCAAAGATCATGCAGGGCTGGATCTAGGCCTCCTACTCATTTGTAGCAGATGTGAAGATTGGTCTTCATGTGTGTCCCATAAAAACTCTAGCTGGGGCTGTCTCTTACTCTCTTGCTTGACACTGGATCCTTTTACCTTAGCCTGAGTGCCTGGTTGGGCCTCAGTGGGAGAGGATGTGCTTAGTTTCTGGGACTGGATGTACCAAGGAGGGGTGTTACCCAAGGGGGCTTCACATTCTTTGAAGAGACAGGGACTGGATAGTAGGAGGAGTGGTTTGATAGGATGCAACAGGGAGAAGAGGAGAGAAGGGGCCTGCAGTCACAATGTAAAGTGAATAAATAAATAATTTTTAAGAAATAAAAAGAAAGAAAAATAAATAACAACAAATTGGAGTATGCTTATATACTGCTGGGATTTGGAAATCAGTATGCCAATTTAAAAAAAAAAAAAAGTTACTGTATTTCCCAGCTATTTGACTCAGCTATAGACTCTAATTAATGCACTACACATGTAATTATTTCACATTATTATATTTATAGTCATAATGGATAAGGTATGAAATCAGCCTGGATGACTCAACAGAGGAATAAATAAAGAAAATATGATATGTTTACACAAAAAGTTTTGTTCACCCTAAGGAAGACTGAAATGATAATATTTGAAGGAAATAAGCAAAAATCAAAGAACAATACATTAAGTGAAGTAACTCCAACTTTGACAAATATCATATTAGTTTAGGAATCCTATATTTTATATAAGCATATAAATTGCTATATGTGGCATGATAGGTGAGTGAAGGTAAGAAAACTGGAGTATATTCAAGAGGGTGAATATGGTTCATAACCAAAATATGCTTGAGATGAAAGATGGGTAGAACCATCATTACATAAAATGAATATATGGCAATATAAAATTTAAATATCATATACCTTAATAACATTTCCAAAAAGAAAATAAGAAGACAAATTCAAAGAGGAAATAGTTAAGGTTTTCTTTTATGAAGAATTGTTCAAAGAAAACAATCCTTAGATCTACAATACAAGAAGTCAAAGGAAGATACATCAGTCATCGCCAAAGCAAAATTTTGTTTGAACAAGTCAAAAATGAATGGGAGATCTACTACAGAAGAATGGCAAGTTGACAGATGAGAGACTTCTCAGTGATAATTAAAACCTGAGAAAATTGGAATAATAGCTATCAGGTGCTAAGAGAAAATGTATGTGAATATAGAATCCCATATAGAGAAAAATAATCTTTCAGTAACATCGTAGTTACTTTTTTATTGCTGTGACAAAATAGCAAAATAGGGGGCAAATTAAGGAATGATGTGTTTGTTTGACTCACATTCTGAGCATATAGTCAATTACTTGCCATCACTGGGAAAATACAGTAGTAGGATCTTTGAGACAACTTCTCACTTTGCAGCCAGCTTCAGAAAGCAGAGAAGGAGGGAGGGAGAAAGGGAGGGAATGAGGGAAAGGAAAAAAAGAGGGGAGGAAGGACCTAGAGACTTGGGGTGGTGGGTGGAGTGAGAGAGAGAAAGAGAGAGAGAGAGAGAGAGAGAGAGAGAGAGAGAGAGAGAGAGGTGACTACTCTTGCTCCACTCACTTCCTTAATTTTTATCAGCCTCAGATCCCATCCCACATGATTCTGCCCACATCATTCAGGGCATTATCTACAGATAAGGGTAACACTTACCCTTCATAAAAGAAATGTCTTTCAGCACCAGACAAAAATCATTACAAAAAGTATAACTGGTCAACATGCAGAGATTATCTAACTTTTGTTAATACATAGTCACCACAATCCCTACATCTATGGTTCAGAAAACATGATAAAAGAAAGAGGTGACAATTTTAAGAGCCAGAAGATAAGGAAGTCGACTGCTAAATAATCTCTTACAAAAACAAACAAACAAGCAAACAAAATGGGGAATTGGTAAATGAGAGGAGATGATGAATATCTGAGAAGTTTAGAGAATGAATATAATCAAAATATATTGTATGAAACTATCAAAAATATATTTTATGCTTGACTTAATTTATGTATATTCACCATATGTATGACTTTTACCTTCAGATGTCAGAAGAGGATATAAGCTCCCCTGGAACTGGAATTACAGGCATTTACAATTAAAATATAAATTAAATAAAATATATTTTAAAAATTATTCAAGTATAATAAATATGGCCTTTATGCTATTGTGTTCATGGTTATCCATTGGAGGGTGTTAGAGTTAACAGGGTCCATACTTTGAAAGAAAATTAACTCTATCCTTAGCAGTTATCAATTCCCAATAGCTCTTCAGCTAAAGATGGTATTTAATTCTCACCTCCACTTCCTGTGCTGCTGTTTTGTCTGGATTGACCCTGTATAAGCATTGTGTATGTATCAAAACTGCTCTGAGTTTGTATTCAACTGCCCTTTTGGGTCTGGAAGAGAAGGTAGGAAGATTTTAAGAGGGGCTTTGGGTTCTGTCTGTTTGTTTTCTGGCTTTAAATCTTCATCATGCTTAGATATTGGAGAAATGAAAAAACTAATTTGGTACTACTTCTTACCCTGATCAGACTGTCTAAGATAAAAAAAAAAAAAAAAAAAAAAAAGATGAAAAGAAATATTGACATTAATCTGGAGCTAGAAATTAGTAGTGATTAAGAAAAATCCAACATAACCGAGTGAAATCTTCTGGGAAGTGTTTTCTGAGAGAATAGAGATGCTGTGTTCCAGAGATAGCCGAGGTTGTAATTTTTGCAGCTCTACTTGGTAATGTGTAAGAATCACCCAGATGATACTGGCTTTGAAGGCATGGAGGGGTCATGAAGAGCAGCTGAGGCTTAGCACTGTGAGAGGCCATGGAAGGATATTGGAGAAGGTGCAGCCTCAGTTGTAGTTGATGGCCCAGGACTGAAGGGGCCATGCAAAAGATCTGAAGCTTGGCACCATGAAGAGAGTCTATGAGAGGCTCTTGGTGAAGCTGAGGTGCAGCTGAAGACCTCAGTGTGTTGGAGATGCCACTACCAAGGGATGATTACCAAGAACAGCAACAACAGTGGAGTGGATCAACCTGAGCCTAGAGGGCTACAGAGGGCAGAGCTGGAGAAATGACAACAGCCCTTTGGAGGAGCCCAGAAGATCATGTGTGGATCCTAGACATTGAAACAAGAAGATCTAACATTGAAGTGCCTTGGAGAGATACCCCAAGATTTTTGAGATGCCAGAGCCATCGGATATTTGCTGAGAAATGCTGCTAACAGGGAGTGGAACAAGCCCAGGAAAACCCTAGCGCAGTGAACACCCTAGTCCTAGCTTCCTGGAAGTCAGTCATCTCTTAGCAGCCTTCAGATGAATATGTAGAACATTCAGCTCCTCCTGCACCATGCTTGCCTGGATGCTGCCATGCTCTTGCCTTGATGATAATGGACTGAACCTCTGAACCTGTAAGCTAGTCCCAATTAAACTTGTCTTTACAAGAGTTGCCATAGTCATGGTGTCTGTTCACAGCAGTAAATCCCGAACTAAGACACTTCTGCATCATTCATGTTCACAAGCAGTAAATCCCTAACTAAGACACTTCATGCTATTATAGCACTAGTGGGCATATCTTGTTAGGTCACTTGTAGCTCAAAGGGTCCACAGCTGCATAAGACTGATTATCAGTTTTTAACCCTACTAGTGTGCAGAACACATTTCAGAACCCTAAAATCAGTTTAGTAAGGACAGAGGTCCCAGATGACTGTCAGCCTTACTTCTCAGTGTTCTATGACTCTATAAGTCCATCATAATAATAAGCCCATTATTATGTGGGGTGAGAGATGGGAGGGTAAGTTAAGTCCCTCTGAGGAAGGATAACCAGCCCTAAAGATATTTGAAAAAAGTCATATAAAAAAACCCTATTGTACTATTTTCTGAAACATACATATACAGATATAAAGAGTCTAGGTGGAGCTAACATGTAACAGGAGGATAATGCCTGTCCTACATAGTACAGATGATTATAAAATGTCCAGTGACAAATATAGGTTACTTCTTGATTTTAAGGCATTAATGATGAAAACATAACATACCTGAGACATAGAATACAGAGAAATATAGCTGACTGTTACCTGGGACCACCATTTTTACTAGATTGATTTTAGAGTGATGAAATGTGATCTGTATAATAGATGGGGAGAAATGTAATCATCACTCTTATATAGCTATGGACTCTTTAAGCTATAATATCAGCTGATCTGGCAAGAAACTTTCACTGGTGCAATAACAGCACACTTGTTATGTAACAAACCAAACACTATCTGATTGAATTTGAACCCTATTCCACAAGATAAAGCTGATATTCTGCACCTTTAACCAGGTCAACTATGGTTATAGGGGTTATAAACCCTAGGAAAGAACTTATCACTATTATTGTACAAAATGGATATATTATTAAACCAAATATGAAATGAGTTATAATTACACCAATGGAACAGTGAATCTCCCAACTCTCATCAGAAAATAATCTTTGTTCAGTTGATGGTGTTTCAGTTCCTGTCTGAAGGGACTGCAGGGACAAAAATGGAGAAGAGCGTGAAAGAAAGGAGATCCAGTGACAGGCCCAAATCGGGATACAGCTCAAGGGGAGGCTCCAGGGCCTGACACTGTTACTGATGCTTTGGTGTGCTTGCAGACAGGAACCTAACATGGCTGCCCCTGCAAGGCCCAAAAAGCAGCTGAAAGAGTCAAATGCAGATACTAACATCCAACCAATGAACAGAAGCTGGGAACCCTGTGGTTGAATTGAGGAAAAGCTGGAAGAAACTGAGAAGGAGAGCAGCCCCATGGGAAGACCAGCAGTCTCAACTGATCTGAATCCCTGAAATCTCTCACACACTGAGCCACCAAACAGGCAACATACACCAGCTGATATGAGGACACGGATACATATACAGCAGAGGACTGCCTGGTCTGGCCTTAGTGAGAGAAAATGCACTTAACCCTTGAGAAACTTGATGCTGCAGGGAGTGGGGAGGTCTGGTGAGGTGGGGGTGGGGGATGGGAACATAGTCTTGGATACAGGGGTAAGAGGTATGGGATGGGGAGCGGTTGGGGAGCAGACCAGGAGGGGAATGAAGACTGGACTGTAAAAAAGGATTAAAGAATAATGAAAAAAATTATAGATCCACAATTGTCAACATAAAGAGAATAGACGACTATGATGTTCTCAACTCTAAATGGGATATCTAAATTTCTCTCTCTCTCTCTCTCTCTCTCTCTCTCTCTCTCTCTCTCTCTCTCTCTCTCTCTCTCTCTCTCTCTCTCTCTCTCTCTCTCTCTCTCTCTCTCTCTCACACACACACACACACACACACACACACACACACACACACTTCTAAAACTCAGAGATCAAAACAGAAAAGAGAATAGGAAGATTCAAAGATCCAGAGATATTAGATGACTATAACAAATCAGTGTTTTTTGAACACAAAAGTGTAGTGGTATAAAAGAACTAACACTTGAGACAATGCAAGATATGGATAGAATCAAGCCAAACAAAGCCCTTGAAAGGCATGGCCACAATGTCCTGCACAAAGCTAAAGAGCAATTGGCAGTTGATGGATACTAGAATAGGACGTTTCCTTTTTCTTAAAGAACAAGGCCCTTGTCCAGTAGATGGATAATAGACTGAACCCAACAGATGGTCCTACAGCCACAAACATACTGCCAGCACTAAGTGGACTCAGTGGGAAATAGTGATGAAGAGGATGGGGAGAAATTGGATGAGATGCATTTAAGTGATGGGATTGATCAAATGTAATTCATGCAAGCATGGGATTCTCAAATAATAAATAAAAAGGAAAATAGAATAGAGGATTTTTTTTCAAGCTATTAATATGTGGATTGAATTTATAGGATCTATCACAAACTGCAATATATTGCTGTCTTAAAGATGTTAATATTTTTGTAATAATGGCCTTAAAAAAGAAAAATTAAATGTAAATGAATGTATTGTGATGAGCCTTAATATTATATGGCCAATGTCTTATAAAAATACGGAATTTGTGTATAGCTATTTGCACATGGAAAACATATGATTTAGAGTACTAACTCCAAGTCAAGAAGAAAGATCTATAAGAAATAATTTTCTTGTGGTCTTTAGAAGGAATAAGCCCTGAAGGTAATTTGATCTCAGACTTACTTCTTTAAGAACTGTACAGAACTGTATGTGAATAAATTTTTATGATAAAAGACACCCATCTGTGACACTTTGTTACAGGGGTGCTAAGAAACTTATGAATCTGTCTTTTTGCATTAATTAAAATGGTCATACTATAAGTTGCATGCCTAAGCACATTCTGTTTTCACAATTGGCCTTGATTTCTTGAAGTGTTGCGGTTTAGTTGGAATCTGGATGCATTGAGTGGTTTGGGGCAGAAGGCAGGCTTTTGCCCCCAGACGGACAGATTCTATATGTCATCTGCTATGTGAACTTGAGACTAAAAAGCTGTCTAGGGCATAACAAAAATAAACCAGAAGGTTTCCCATATGTTCTTATTATGGATCAAGGGAAAATGTCTTATGTGAGCCCCCAAAGGAGCAAAGACTAGTGTGAGAGGTTCCATGTGTTCCCATTGTTGGATGAAGAGAAATGAATTTGTTCTCAACCTTAGTGGTGGTTAGGGTTGGGAAAATGGCTAGTCATTCTAACTGACTTTTAATGTCCAAACATTTTTAAAATAAGGAGTACGCAACCATCTTTCATTCTAGTGTTTAAAAAGTGATCCTTTTTATCTATTATACTATGCTAGAGGAGGAATTATGAAATGAATTCATTAAGCAAATTAAAAAGGTCACTGAAATATTCAGTGGAGGAAAACACTTATTGACAGCCAACAGCTACTCTTTTATCTGTAGCATGGCAGGGAGGTTTCCCCAAGAAGGCTTCTGAAGCCAAATAGTATGTCAATGTGAAGCTCTAACTATGACGTAGAAAATGTGAAGCTTGATGCAACAATAAACATTACTGTCACTTTCATAGGCACCTAGGACTTCTAGATTCAGTGGATAATCACAGGCTAAATGTCAAATTTATAATTTGAATAAGCTATGAATAAACTTTCAATATGAGTGTGCTTCATATACTATTATTGGTACATTAACAGAAATATTACATCTTATTCATGTCCTAAATTTATCCTGGCACTCTATTGCTCTATGTGGCCACCTGACATAAACCTCCAATAACCCTTTAACTTTACTTTTGTCTCTTCATGATGCCAGTCTTTTGTGTTAGTTGAAGATATTAGCTTTATATCTAAGAGATTTAAAAATACTGAGGAATTAAGCAAATATTGGCTTACATCACCAGGATATTAAAACATTAAATAACAGTGTTGTGCTACATTGATACCAATAAAGTAGTTCATATCAACTAATCAATTAGTCCAGCAGCAGAGACTTTGAACATCTAAAAGGCAAGAACCTCATGTGTGTGTGTGTGTGTGTGTGTGTGTGTGTGTGTGTGTGTGTGTGTGTGTGTAACTTTCTTTTTAGTTTTTTTCTTTTCCTTTTTTTTATTTATTGACACTCCAGATTTTATTCCCCCCATCCACCCTCAGACTGTTCCACATTCCATACCTCCCCCCCACCCCCTTGTCTCAATGAGGATGTCCCCACCCTCCAACCCCCATCCCACCTGACCTCTAAACTCCCTGGGGCCTCCAATCTCTTGATGGTTAGGTGCATCTTCTCTGATTGAAACAGATCCGGCAGTCCTCTGCTGTATATGTGTTGGGGGCCTCATATCAGCGGGTGTGTGCTGCCTGGTTGGTGGTCCAGTGTTTGAGAGATCTCTGGGGTCCAGGTTAATTGAGACTGTTGGTCCTCCTACAGGGCCCCCCTCCTCTTCAGTTTCTTTCAGCCTTTCCCTAATTCAACCAAAGGGGTCAGCAGCTTCTGTTCATTAGTTGGGTGCAAATATCTGCATCTGACTTTTTCAGTTGCTTGTTGGTTCTTCCGGAGTATGGTCAGGTCATGCCAGGTCCCTTTTTTGTGAGCACCCCATAGCCTCAGTAATAGTGTCAGGTCTTGGGACCTCCCCTTGAGCTGGATCCTACTTTGGGCCTGTTGCTAGACCTTCTTTTCCTCAGGCTCCTCTCCATTTCTACCCCTGTAGTTCTTTCAAACAGGAACAATTATGGGTCAGAGTTTTGACTGTGGAAACACAACCCCCTCCCTCATTTGACTGTGACCTGAACTTGGAACCACAACACCCATAAACAAGCAAAACAAAACTGGGGTAGTAGCTATCCCAGGTCTAGGGAGGCAGAGGCAATAACTGGGGCTTACTAACAGTTGGTATAGCTGAGTCTGTAAGTTCCAGGTTTAGTGAGAAACCCTGTGTGCAAGAGTAAATAGAGAACTATTGAAGAAGACACATGGCATAGATTCCACATGAATATTTAAACACATGGATAAGTACACACATGAATATGTTCACACATTAATGTGAATGTATACACTACTACTATTACTACTACTACTACTACTATTACCACTACTACCACAACTACTACTACTACTACTACTACTACTACTACTACTACTGTAAGTTAAGAGATCTAAGATCATCAAACCAAATAGTAATAAATATCTGAGATGCGAAAATCCTTAATTTTTTAATGCATATGCTATATTTCCTGACAAGAATTGTATCACTGTATTCAATAATATATATAATTACATGTGTCAATTGGAATTTTAAATTTAAAATTAAGGAAATTTAAGTTAAATTTAAATTTAAGGAGATTTAAATTTAAAATTAAGGAAATTGTCACTTATGTTTATACGGCTCATAAGTATAACCCTTTGACTTCTTTCTTACCTTGTTTCTCATCTCGTTAGGGCTATTTCTTTAACATAGACTGTTATAAACACCCTTCCCAGCCATCATCACTGGTGTCTACTTGGAAAAGACTCTTCTACCACTGGTTAGCCACGAATGGAGGAAAGAGGAAAGTAACCCTCAATTTTATCAAAATTGCTGGAGGACATCTGAATTTCTTAAGTTTTGCTCAGAGCAACACTGGGGGGCTTGCTAGACAAAGTCTGGAATGTCATTACTACAGTCTTACAGGTGTCATTTTTCATTTATGAAACATATTAAACATTGTCACATGGATAAGAATCTTATCTGGACTGCCAGAATAAAGAAGTAAGGTCCAAACCACTGACTTGTACCTAAACTCTTGGAATTGAATCTGTGCATAAAGTGGACCTATTTGTCTTCTATTTTCTCTTTTCATTCACATAAATTCTGTTAGATGGGTATGCACGTACACCAATGTTCCTGTGTAGAAATATCTGGGAACTTTAAATGATGAGCAGCATATCAATTCTAGAACCATCCTGGAACTGAAATATGACCTGGATGCTTATTTGTTCTGTGAATTTGAACATACTTTTGAAAAGCCTCTCTGTTTAGTCTGTGGTTTCTTCTTACAAAGTATGAAAATTAAATTCAGTATGTCATAAACAGTAATTTTAACAGTGCCTAATACACAGTAAATGTTCATTAATGGTAACTGATAAAATTGTGTTTGATGTTGTTGGTAGTGTAAAGGGATCCATAAAGTGGGGACCTGAATACTAGTACTTTTATGCTGCAATGCTCTCTGGATTTTTGGAAAGTGATAGTTATGCTATAAAAGCAAGGAAATTCATATGTTACTTATTTGCATATATGGAGCAATTGAGAGACAAGTAAACCAACAGTTTGGAATTTAAATAACTAAAAATAGACTTATGTTCTCAAAATTGACTTGAAAGTAAACTGAAAAAACGAAGACACCTCCTTCTCCATATCTTGAAGACACAACTTTCTTTAGCTTAACTATTTTCTGCTCACATCTAAGACATTGAGGAATATAACACTTGTATGTTCTTTCTCATTTCTTATCATTGACTCAATCCTACTACCTAACGTTACATTGTCATCTGCTAAAATATGTTATAGTGGTTCAAATGTTAGCTTCTTTTAACAAAATGAGAAGTCAAGGTAATTTCTGGTGTTCCTCTAGATTCCAGAGTCTGGTAGCTGATTATGAACAGACCTTTTTACTACCTCTTGGTACATGGTGAATGTGTTCTTTCAAAGAATATCCAAGCACAGTTCTTGTGATTATGCATTAAAGACATTACCTAGTTGAAATTCTATATTACATATCACAGAAAACTTCTTAAAACCAGATCATTTTCTTAGTATGTTGTATTTCTGATAGCAAAATAATAGCAGAGATTAAATATATGTTTGTTTGTTTAACTAAAGTGGCATATAGATGGAAAAGATATTCTGCCTGGAATTGATTCTTTAAATAGTGGATGACATACCTAGCTATATTTTTGATCCAACAGTCCATCATGTTGATTTAATTAACTGCTTATGGTGTACAAAAGGAGATTACCAGAGGAGTTTGTTTTCATCTTTTTATAAATAAATACCATCACTGACATATGAAAACAGAATGCCCAAATCTGGTTATACTCCCAACATTCCATCTGTTGTTTAAATACAAGTGGCCATTGGTATACCAATCTGTGGCATATTTCAGTAAATGCAGTTGAAACATCTTCCAATTTTTAGTTGCATTAGAAATACAGTGCAGTATTAAGACAGTGATAACTTTTCACATCAAATGATATAATTCACTTGAACACATGTACAGTCAGACTTTAAAATTACATTTTGAAATAAATCTGCATTTATATATACTCTTATTGAAGATGTCCTTGAAGGATACCAAAATTATTTTGCATTTGCATGATAGTTTCCACTATTTATTTACATGCTTCTTATATCATACCACTTCAATTAAATAAATTATTGTGAAATTCTAGTGTTAATGAAACCAACAAACCATCATCTTCATAATTTTTGTTTTCAATTAATAATAAATAAAAAACCTCATTAGATAAGTTTTCCATTTCAGAAAAAAAGCCTTATATTTAGTTTGCTAAGGCAAACATTCTGACATATCTATTACTAAATAGTAAATAATAAAGAGAGTGAGAGTTCTATGTCTGCTAATGTTTTAATATAGGAGAGAATATTTGTTTCAAAATTACATACAGAATGAATATATTAATCTTCCCCATAAGTATATAATACTGAACAATCAGAAAGATTTTTAGAAGCAAGTTGGATAAAAGTTAATTTTTTCAAAAAAATATTTTGAACACAAAATAAGAGAAAATTGGCTAGCCCCCTCCGTGCGAACAATACCACAGTCATTCATTGAATATATACTACTTTTTTTTTTTTTATTTTGGCTATGCTTGTTTGTGAAATGACTTCCTTGTCAAAAAGAGGATGCCACAGGAATACTGATAGCTGAAACACAGCTTTCCTGTTGAAATAATTGGAAACCTGAGTAGTTTCCTCAAAGTGAACATGGCAAGTTGGAGTTTGAATTTATTCTATGAAAAGCAAATTTTTATGTTCTGTCACAGAGGAACACTTCTGGGAAAATGAATATACTAAATACCTGATACTGTCATCAGACTATGCTGTGCTCTCAGCTAGTCAGCAGGGAGGTAAAAGGCTTCAGGGAAAGCTCTTCCGAAAAACCACTTTTGACCACCAGCCCTTGTATCCTCCTCAAATCTGCCCATCTGATAGGTTTTCTTTATCCCTGTGTTACTGTCAGAAATCTTGGTTACCAGATATTTTGGTTCATTTGTTTTATAACAGAAATGAAGTTTTATGCCCTGCATTGAAATTGAAATTCTGTTGTGTTTGGAACATAAAATGTTTAACATTTTCTTCCTTTGTCTTCTAGAAGAACAACAAATGCCTCTTTGAACCCCAAAGCATGGTTTTGTTGTTTGTTTCTCCTAAAACATAATTTAGAACATTTACAGAAAAATTTAAAATTATATTTATGCTTTTCATTATTCATCTACCTTACATTATCTTATAAAAACCAAACCAACCAACCAACAACAATGAGTAAGTGAAGACTGAATCACCAGAACTCCACTCGGGCTCAGGAATCTGGAAAATGCAAATCTCAGCCCTTTATTTCTCCACAGTTGTGCTCCTGCTTCATAGATGAACCAGAATTACTTCCTACTACACAGGCTAACAGTGAAGTGCCTGAAAAATGGAATAATAGCCATGGGTCTCATGTTTTTTCAACAACAAGGTCCCTTCATTTTATCTACAAATCTACCTCATAATCATGTTTCTGTCCTACTGCCTGTAAGCAGTCAAGAAACATGTCGCCTCTGAGGAGAATTGCATAGAATTGTCTAGAAGGTACCATCCTCTGTATATCCCCTCTTATTTTTATCTTCTCAAGAAATAAATATTTCATTTTGTGCACAGTGTTTAATATGAAATCAATTTTTACTAAATAAGATACATGGAAAGAAAAACTACATAAATCTGCAAAGTACTTCTTATTTTGTAAATATATAGCACATATAGAATTTCTGCTTTAAAAATAATCACAAAGAAATAGCGATTCTTTACACTGGTACAATGCTAAGCTACTCAAATAACTACATCAGTCATTTCTTCTCATCTGTCTCAAAATGTGTTAAGCTACTTCCACAATCCTGTAAGAGCAGCTTCAACAAAAAGAAGTTGTCATTCCTTGCTTTAGAATCATGACAACATTGTGTTTTTGTGGGTTATCATTGAAAGTAAAAAGTGACAATGTGCAAATATATATATATATATATGTATACATTTACATATATGTATACATATATATATATATATAGAGAGAGAGAGAGAGGGAGAAAGAGATATGATAGATAGATAGATAGATAGATAGATAGATAGATAGATAGATAGATAGATAAGGCACTATAACAGGGAAAAATATCTGTTCCCAGTAGCTCATCAGCATTTTCTTATTTGCATAAAGATAGTAGTTCTATGAACAGGAGAGCCGTCACATCTAGCTTATCATTTTCTTATGGCTTATTCCAGATTGTTTCAAAAATGGGAAGGTTACAGGTGCTTATGGAGACAACAGAGGTCAGAGCGCAATGTTTGTCAAGACTGCCTTTGTGGTAAAATACAAGGTAAAATAAACCAACTAGGAAAAAATATCTGCACTGTAATATAATCAAATAAAAACAATGATTTAGATAGAAAGAACAATTTTAACCCTTAAACAAGCTAGAGTCTAAGTAATAGTGGTAAGAATACTCTGCCTTGGTTCACCAGAAATGGTACTCATGATTTCTAATAGTCTACACACAACTCGCAGCAACTATTTAGAGTTCATATAATTTGGGTATGAAATGTCTCCAAAGAAGGATGTAATGGGCCAACCTAGTAAAAGCATGGTAGACAGTAATGAGGGAAATGTGGACTGTGGGGATCTAGCTCTAGAAGTTCCAGAGGAAATAATATTACTATGTGGCCTAGAGACCATTCTTGTGATTATTTTGGTGAAGAATATTGCTATTTTTTGCCTTTGTCTGAAAACTCTGCTCAAGACTAAATTAAATAATACTGGATTAATATCATTGGCAGATGACATGTCTAGAAATCAGAGTTTAGCCTCTGTCTTATAGTTATTAGTAACCACTCTTATGCAAATCTATAATGAAAAGGATCAATCTGCATAATAAGACAGATAAAATATACAGTTTAAGGGAAAAGGGAGAAGCAGGAAGGATAATAAAGCTATGCCCAATATTCTAGGAGATAAGAAGTTTAGAGGAAAACAGGCTGCAAAATGAAGTAAAGGGAGTGATGACCTTAGGGCAAGACTCCACCCGACAAACGTGGGGACACGTGAAAAGGAATTAAAGAAAAGCTTAAGCAGCAAAGGAAACCAACAACAGAAAGCTGAAACAATAACTGAAAGGGGCGGTCAAATCTGAATCAAGGAAAAGAACTCAGCAACTTCAGCCATGTAGTTCTAGCTTTAGAGTCAAGGAATCAAGAAAGGGGTTGTAGGATTGGTTAAGATCTTTTCCCAGTCTGTTGGTTGCCCTTTTGTTCTATTGACAAGGTCTGTTGCCGTACAGAAGCTTTGCAATTTTATGAGGTCCCATTTGTCAATTGTTGATCTTAGAGCATAAGCTAGTGGTGTTCTGTTCAGGAAAATTTCCCCTGTGCCCATGTGTTTGAGGCTCTTCCCCACTTTCTCTTCTATTAGATTCAGTGTATCTGGTTTTAAGTGGAGGTCCTTGATCCACTTGGACTTGAGCTTTGTACAAGGAGATAAGAATGGATCAATGTGCATTCTTTTTTTTTTTTTTTTTTTTTGATGTTTAGTTAACAAATTTTAGTTGCTTTTCTTTTTTGTTTTTATTATTTTTTTTGATAGTTTATTTTCATTTCCAATGTTTCCCCCTTTCTAGGTCTCCTCTTTGGAAATCACCTATCCCCTCCTCCTCCCCCACTTCTATGAGGGAATTCCACCTCCCACCCACCCGTCCACCCACTCCCATATTCCCACTTTGACATTCCCCTTTACTGGGGACTCTCCTCCCCCTGATGGCCAACAAGGCCCTCCTCTGCCACATATGTGGTCCGAACCATGGGTCCCTTGATGATAG
Source organism: Uromys caudimaculatus (assembly GCA_028551405.1). Classification (NCBI taxonomy): domain Eukaryota; kingdom Metazoa; phylum Chordata; class Mammalia; order Rodentia; family Muridae; genus Uromys; species Uromys caudimaculatus. The sequence continues at coordinate 39,418,637 of CM052703.1, forward strand.
AGGGCTAATATCCAATATATACAAAGAACTCAAGAAGTTAGACTCCAGAGAACCAAATAATCCTATTAAAAAATCGAGTACATAGCAAAACAAAGAATTCTCAATAGGAATATTGAATGGCCAAGAAGCATTTGTACTGGTTGGTTTTGTGTGTCAACTTGACACAAGCTGGAGTTATCACAGAGAAAGGATTTTCAGTTGAAAAAATGCCTCCATGAGAACCAGATGAAAGGCATTTTCTCAATTAGTGATCAAGGGGTGAGGGTCCCTTGTGGGTACCATCTGTGGGCTGGTAGTCTTGTGTACTATAAGAAAGCCAGCTGAGCAAGCCAGGGGAAGCAAGCCAGGGGAAGCAAGCCAGTAAGAAACATCCCTCCATGACCTCTGCATCAGCTCCTGCTTCCTGACCTGCTTGAGTTCCAGTCCTGAATTCCTTTCGTGATGAACAGCAATTGGAAATGTAAGCTGAATAAACCCTTTTCTCCCTTCCCCCCAAAAAATAAAAAGAAAGGGGTTGTAGAATCTTTTTCTGCAGCTAAAGAAAGTCCATGAGACAGAGAGTGCTAAAGGGGTATGCTGGATAGTTTTCTTTTTGTTTGCTTGTTTTGTTTTTGTCAGCTTGACATAAGTTATGGTCATCTGAGAGGAATAAACCTCAACTAAGAAAATGCCAAAATCTCAATGTAGGCAAACCTATAGGGAATTTTCTTAATTAGTAATTGATGGAGGAAGGCCTAGCCCATTGTAGATGGTTTTATCCCTGGTTTGATGGTTCTGGGGTCTGGAAAAAAGTAGGTGAGCAAGCCAGTAAGCAGCATCACCACCACTACCCTATCATGGCCTCACTATTCTGTCTCTGTGTTTTGGCCCTGTGAGTTCCTACATTCACTACTTTTGAGAGAGAAATGTTATATGAACTGTGAACAAAATAAACACTTTCCTCTCCTAGTTGCTTTGGTCATGATGTTTCATCACAGCAAGGAGCCTGAGTGAAGCTGTGAAGATGAAGCCTGTGCTGTGTTGGAGACGCAAAGATGTTAGAGATGCAGAGTCATGGGATACCTCCCAAGAAATGTTGTAGACTGGGTGTAGAACCAGCTAGAGAGTGAATTGTGCTGTTGTCAATGAAACTGAAAGGAGTTTCGAAGAGCTCTTTGATATCAATCACAGAAATGCAGAATTTGGAGTCTGCTCTGATGATTTTCTGGTTTGTTTTGTTCCAGTATTTCCTCAGTCTGTTACCATTCCTTCCATTGGGATGGCAGTGTCTACTCTGTACCATTGTTTGTTGGACATATGTGATCTGTTTTTATTTTGATTTTACAGGTGCCTACAGTTAAGAATTGACTTGAGTCACAAAAGAGACATAACTTTGGAGTTTTAAACAATGTTGAGACTGTAGTAGACTATGGGAAATTTTTGCAATTGAATGAAATGAATTTTGCATTATTATATGGCTAAAAGCCTATTGGGGCCCAGGGAGTGGAAGGTGGTGGTTTGAATGAGAATGGCCTCTATCTGTTCATATATTTGAATGCTTAGTGATGAGGGAGTGACATTGTTTGAAATAATTAGAAAGATTAAGAGATGTGGCTTTGTTGGAAGAAGTGTATCACTGGGCATGGGCTTTAAGGTTTCAAAAGCCTATGCCTATCCAGGAGTTTCTCTCTCAGCCCGTGGATCAAGATCAATCTGTGGATCTACTCCTGCTCCAGTGCCATGCATGCCATCATGTTCCCAGTCCTGATGATAATGGACTAAATTTCTAAAAGTGAAAGCAAGCATCCATTAAATCCTTTCTTTTGTAAGAGTTGCCTTGGTCATGGTGTCTCTTCAGAGCAATAACACCATAATGGCCTAATAACCATGGACTGAAAACTCTGCAAACCAGCAGCCAAAATAAGGTCTTCTTTCCCTTTAAAATTTGATCTCAGATATTTTGTTACAAATGTCTTAGTAACAGGAATTCTGCACAAAGATTTAATCTCTGGCTTTTCATTTTAGAGGTGAAACTAAAATAGACAGATAAATGAATTTTTTTTTTAGGATCCTACAGTAACAAAATATGGAGGCTACATACAAATATCTAGGTACTATTATTCTGGAAACCATTGGCCATTATGTGATCTTCCTTCCTTTTCTATGAAAATGTCCTACCATTATCAATCATTATAAATGATGATAATGAGGCTTAGAGTAGACATATTCTCTAACATAGTTTATGCTTACATGTTGTAATAAAGTCTAGGGGGTACACTATTAGTTGATAGTCTCTAGTATAATTTCATATATACTATTTTTCATGGGGTTAGAGCTTCATTCATCATTACCTACTAAGTTCTATAAATACTACCTTTGTTAGCCACTGGAAAATTATTTTTCCTGTTACCACCTTGATCCTGAAAACATAAAAAAAAAAAAAAGTCCTATCCTCTGGCCCAGCTGTCAGATTAAAAACAGTGTAGTATTGTATGGCCTTACAATTGCATGCTGCCCTTGCATATACCAGATTGAGTAAATGCCCATTTATCTTCTCATTATACGAGGAGGGAAAAGATTGGGTTTTAGTCATACACCAAAAAATTAGCAATATTGTTAGGTGGACTCATAATTTGTTTTAGTACACAATATTCTCCATTTGCCTCTTTTTGAAAAGAATATTTTTCTGGGGGCATGACTGGGGTTGCTAAACATTAAGAAGCTTTTGCAGTTATTGTGGATCCTGACTCCAAAGTTCCCTTTGATTCCTTCCAGACATATGAAGCTGGAATGAAAAACCTTGATCCTTCAGTGATAATAGGTATCACTGATTTTCTTTCTTAGGAGGGTGGAACAAGGAATGCGAAAATAAAATGATTCTTTTAAAAAAATAAATACTGGAAAACCATCATTGATGTCTTCATTTCCCAAGAGAATTTGAATGAAATCTCATTAAATAACTGAGAGCGCTGAACAGTGCTCTGAGATATTGTAAGGGAAGACACCTTAAGCCATAGCCCAGTACAGCAAGTGCTTAGACCCTTGCCAATGGGAAGGACTGATGCCTGAGGATTGCAGTGACACTTTGGACTGACCCTGAGCATTCCTTTTCTAGAACTCCCTTTTGCTTGCTACAGAGGAATGAGAAATATGTCAAAGGGTGATCAAAGGGTCAGTTTGGATCCAAGGTTCCAACATAACTCTAAAACCTTTATGTCAAGGTAAGTATGAAGGCTATTCCTAATTGACCTAGGGATCTCAATACAAAATTGAACAGTTTGATGTAGACAAGTACATTTTAAACCATGACCGGCATAATAAAATCTATGCTTATTAAAAGCAGACTCTCTTTTTTTGAGAAAAGAAAGTCATATAGAAAACTCAGGCATAAGAAATCATCTAGGAGACAGAAATTTTCCAATTTGTGGCTAAATGTAATGGTAATTGTTGAGAATATTCTTTAGTGATTATTTACCTTCTGGTACAATCTTATAAGGATGTTGTCTCACAATAAGTAAAGGACAAATGTTAAGTGCAATCATTTTGTTCATATCCATAAATATAATAGCATTCTCAAATACCTTATACTGCTTGCAATCATCACGCTATGGTGTAGTAAAACTTTTTTCCCAGCAAGTGGCTTATTAAACTCTGGCCACCACACAGCATTCCTGCACTGTGGCTTTTCAATTTTGTTGTTGCTCTTGACTCCCTCTTGCATATGTATTTGCCGGGAAAACCAATTACCAGATGGCACATGGTTATTTTTACATTTTGTATGGAGGGCTTCCAGCTGATAATTATGACATTACAGGAAGACTCCTGTGCATTGCTTTAAGAATTTTTGGCAGAGGCTTCCCTAAGCTTTTTCATTTGACTTTACACCTCTTGACTGAAGGATGTTTATGAATTATCTGTCAATAAATCTCTAAAGTATTAGGGGAAAATAATTCCTTTCTCTTTAATGGAATTCTGTAAACATACTGTATATTAAACAAGAAATCCTGTTTCCAACAGTAAACTAGTAGATGTTTAAATTTTTCTGGTTCAAGGTAACCCAGGACAAATTGTCACAGCCACTGTACATCAGAAAAGCCATAGTCTGGCAGTCCGTGTGTCACCAGGGTGCTCAGAACTGTCAGGGGGCATCTGTGTTACAGTATCCAGCCTCCGTTTTTTCATTAGCTCTCCTGCTTTAATGCTTCTGACTGATGCTTTAAGAGAGAGAAAAAGGAAGGCTGAAAGCAAAGGTAATAGTCCAAAATGACTATAATTACAATTATGTAGTAGTAATAAATCCAGAATTGCGGTGTAACACACCAAAGTAGAGTCCAGCCTTGAAGCACATTAGAATTAGAATTAATAGACTCTACTTTTCTTAGTATCAACCCTCAACCCAAAGGCACCTTTGTTCATAGAGAAATGCTGTCTTGTGGTCTTACTATACTAACAACTTAGACACTACCTTACAATTCTTTAATTACATTATTTTAAATGTGGATGTGTACAATAGTTTGTTGAATGCCACCAATGTTTTCCTTTTGATCCACTTCTGTTACAAGGATTATACTTCTCTCTAAATACGTGTACAATTATTGTTATCTTAATGAGAGTGAAGGATGGTTATTATAGCACCAACAAAATGATTTTGTTTGAATTTATTGTACATTTTGAAACTGTTTCACTAATTTTAATATACAATGCTTTTGACAAAACATCTTTAGATAGCTTTATTAAATTTCAGACAAAATGTCAAGCTTTTGTTGTCTTGTTTCAATGACAAAAACAAAATGCTATGTGGTTGATACAAAAATTTGTCCCCACAGGATAAAAGACTTGGTAGACATCTCTGTGCTTCCAGACTGTATTTATCTGCTCAACCCCAGTGAAAATGAAGCATGAATAATTTGGCACTGCTGTTTCTGTATTTGCATTTAGCTAATATACATTAAGCCAATGAATCATGCTGTGTCCTAACTCTCCTTAGCAAACAAATTAACTATTCAGGAAGCTAGTAGCAAAGTATATAATTCTTTAACATATGCATGAAAAAGTATTTGATTCCATTTCTACTTTTGGTAAACAAATATTTATTGATACTTGATATTTTTATTAGAATGATTCTTTCTGTTTTCAAACATAATTTCTATCTAATTAATATGGCAAAATCTGAATCCATGCCTACTGATGGTTTATACCATGAAAATGTCTCTTCTCCCTAGAGACAAGTAAGCAGAGTATCTTTAACAAGAAAAGCTCATTAGAGAGTTGACAGACTCAAGAAATAGATGATAGAGTAATGGAAAAGAAAGTCAGAGTTTATAATTATTTCTTTATAATTTCTAATGTTAAATCAATTCTAAAGCAACTGCACATTTTCTGTGGTTTAAATCAATGAAATATGGCCAGAACTGCTATGTTCATTATCTGTAGCTATGCCACTAACCTTCTCACTATTCCTGACTCTGAATCTGAAGATTAGCATTTGGCAACACTAGGACAATGCCCTAGTAAAGTAAGTTTTATAGTCACTCACAGGAAGGCTCTGATTGTGTTGTACAGGGTCATGATAATCCTTGCTCTTCTTGACATGATTGTTCTATCATCACCGTTAAGGAGACAATCTGATGGCTATGGGGGAGATTACAGGGGTCAGTGCTTGAATATTTTCTCTATAACCACATTAATAGAAAAAATAATGGGAAACCAACTGAGACTTAGGTCTAATTTAAAGACACTTCTTCAAATTAAGGCTTACCCTTTCACCCCTAGCAACACACATCCTTATTCATCTTTCTCAGCCAACTTCTGTGAGTTCTCAAAACGTTCAGTATCAAAGTGTGTATATAAGCACTTTCAATAAAACTTATAGGAGACCTAAATTACAATATGTGGCCAACTTGGATAATACATTTCCCAGAAAGTGGTGTTCTTGAGGTAGGAAGAAACTCTGGTTGTCTTAAAGTAATTTGTTCTACTAAATAAAGATTGAAAATGCAGGAAGTGATCATTAGCTAGTAAAATGATCAGAAAATGGAGTACCTCTTCAATTCAGATGATGACATTAGTTCACAATATGAGCAGAGACTTTTATAAACTAGAAAATAGTATTAATAGTATTATACTTATCTTTTTATAGCTAAAGCCTAGATTAAAAATGTTCATACAAAAATATTCTCTTGACTATCCTGATTGTATCTTAAAAAAAAAAAAAAACAAAGACTACACTAAATGATGTTTCCAATCAAAGGTAAAATCAAAATGTCAATAATAGTATATTTAAGATGAGGAAACTAGAAAGGTAAGAAAAAAGAAGGACTAAGACAGAAATGTTCTCTATTTGACTCTCTTAAAGGAGTAAAGCTCAAATTCTAGAAAACTAAGGAAAATACATGCAATTGTAGACAAAATAATAGGGAAAAATCTAAAACAAAGTGTTTTTCATATAATTCTTATTAACATTAATTACAAAATAGTAAGGTTCACACAGACATCAGATCACAGCAGCTCTAGTTCCTGCACAACTTACATAATATCTAGTCAGCCAGAACTCTGGCTTAGATGAGGTAGGTCCTCTCTAGGTCCCATCCTTTACTGATGAGTAACTATAGGCAGTTAAGAGAAGCTGAGAAAGAATAATCCTTTTTAATGCATGGTTGTATTTATTTATTTTATTTTATTTATTGTTTTATTTTTTATTTGCCAATGATATTTGTATATCATGTATTAATGCACATGCTTTTATTCTCTGGATGTAAGCAGTGTTAGTTTAAGACCAAGTAGAAGAATTTGTTCCAATATTCTGGTTCCTTCTTATTCTCTGGCTTCAACTGCCTCTGCTGACCTGCACTGAACTGCATGAACTCATGAAGGAACTAAATTCTACTGCACTTCTCTCACTGCACTGATGCCCAACTGACTGACTCTCTTAAATAGCTTCTCTTTTCTGGGCATCTCTGACTCATTCTTTGAAATCTTTCTCTGACTCATCACTTAGTCTGCCCCTCAATTATATAGATGTCGTATTCAAACATGGTTGATTTCTTCTACAAACTAACCTTATCTACATTGGTTGGGATTAAAGGTGTGTACTAACGTCTGTATTCCAGCCAGAGTGATTAACAGTGTGTGGCATTCCAGCCAGATCACACAGACTTAGAGTTCTTTGGATGTGATCCCTTGCAAGAACATCTATGTTGCTGCATTAAAATTTCTCATCACATTCCATCATTAGATTATCCTTGTTCCAAACTTTACAGCCATACATCATTAAGTAGACATAGAGGGTTATAAAAAATGAAGACATAAATATTGGAAGGGCTGCTCAAAGGGGTTTGGAAGAAGTTAGAGGCAGTAAATTATATGTGTATATTTAATTATACACATGCACGAAATTTTTAAGAACAAAAATTATTATTTTAGTCCTTCTCCTAACTCCTCCATTGGGCTCCCCATGCTCAGTCCAATGGCTGGCTGCAAGCATCTGCATCTGTATTGGTGAAGCAATACAGATTGGCAGAGCCTTTCAGGAGACAGCTATATCAGGCTCCTGTTAGCAAGCACTTCTTGGAATTAGCAATAGTGTCTGGGTTTGGTGGTTCTCTATGGGATGGATCCCTAAGTGGGGCAGTCTCTGGATGGCCTTTTTTTCAGTGTCTGCTCCACTCTTTGTACCCTTATTTCCTTTAGACAGGAGCAATTCTGGGTTATATTTTTGAGATAGGTGGATGGCCCCATGCCTCAACCAGGGGCCATTTCTCACCTCTGGATATGGTCTTTATAGGTTCTCTCTCCCCTTTGTTGGTTATTTCAGCTAATGTCATTCTTGTTGGGTCCTGGGAGCCTCTTGCTTTTCTGGCAACTGGGACTTTCTGGTGGCTACCCCCAGTTCCCCATCCCCCACTGCTACAGACCTTTGTTCAATTTCCTGCCCCTCTGTATTTCTCCCTCTCCCACACCTGATCCTGCCCCCTTTTCTCCTCCCCCTCCTCTCTCCCTCCCAAGTCCCTCCCTCTCTCTACCTTCTGTGATTATTTTGTTCCCCCTTCTAAGTAGGACTGAAGCATCCACACTTTGGTCTCCCTTCTTTTTGGCTTCATATATTCTGTGAGTTGTATCATGGGAATTCTGAGCTTTTGACTAATATCCACTTATCAGTGAGTACATACCATGTGTGTTCTTTTGTGACTGGGTTACCTCACTCAGAATGATATTTTCTAGTTTGATCCATCTGCCTGCGAATTTCATGAAGTCATTCGTTTTAATAGGAAGAATAACAATATCAACCACCCAGATCACCCAAAGCCCCCAAGGACTAAACTACTAACCAAAGAGTACACATGGAGGAACCCATGGCTGCAGCTTCATTTGTAGCAGAGGATGGCCTTATCTGACATTAATGGGAGGGGAAGCCCTTGCTCCTGTGAAGGTCTGATGCCCCAGCATAGGGGGATGCTAGGATAGTGAGGTGGGAGTGGGTGAGTGTGTGTGGAAGCACCTCATAGAAGCAGGGGGGAGGGTGATGCAATAGGGGGTTTGCAGAGGGGAAACTGGGAAGAAGAAGAATATTTGAAATGAAATAAAAAATAACCAATAAAAATTATTATTTTAAATATAAAGTATAATTATGGTATACATTTTAAAAACAGAAAAAAATTCCTTATCTCTCCATGTATATTTAATCCTGATCCAAAGTATACTTATAATTATTGTTAAATTATAATAAAATTCTATAAACCCTAGATTATAAATAAAAAAATAAATGTATCCAATCTCTGGTTCATAAGTGACACTCTTAGCTATGTCCTCGGGGGAGAAGGGTCTACACAGCTTTCAGAGGCCTCATTAATAAAGGCACTAATAATCTGGACATGGTGGTGCATGTCTTTAATTCCAGCAATTCAAGAGTCAGAGGCAGATGAATCTCTGTGAGTTCAAGGACAGCCTGGTCTAGGAAGTGAGTTCCAGGACAGCCAAGGATCTGTTACATAGAGAAACCTGTTTCAAAAGAACAAAAGAAAGAAAGAGAAAAAGAAAGAAGGCGAGAAGGAAAGAAAGACAGTAACTAAGTTTATTTGTAAGAAAAAACCCTCATATTCTAACTGCCTGCTCTTACTACCCACAATTTAGGCTGTTTGGATTCTACATATTAATTTTGGTACTCATAAACATTGTGCCATTGCATATATAGTAAGCTTGATATATTGAATACATGTATATATTTTACTATTTACAATAACTTATTTTTACTTTATTGGCCTATAATATTTGCCCATATTAATTAAATTGACTGTGATGTTTAGATGCATCTGTTTCTTGGACGTAATGTAATTAGAATAGTTTTTATCTTAAATTCCCTCCATTATTTCCTGATATGTACAATCAAATTTCTCCCTTCTATTTAATAAAAATAAATACCTAATGTTTCCCGGATCTCTCAAAACCAATATTTATTCTCAAAACTTGAATTTGAAAGTGTTTGCAGTTATGTTTCAAAATCCCATAAGTTTCTCAGGCCACTGAAAAGTATGAATATTCACATATCCCTTTTTCATATTAAAATATGGCAGCAATAATCCATTGCATTTTTTCTTATGTGTGTGTAAACAAACATTGAATTTGTCATTATATACAAGGCATATGGAGCAATTGTCCTTTGGATGAGAGCTATTTCTTCCATCTGGAAGTCATCTCAATTCTTTCATCACAATGAGTCATGCCATTCTGGGTTGCAGCAAGACTCATGACTTGCTGCTGCTGTTTCCTGGCATCATGTAACTATATTGCCTGTCTTATGACAAGGTCATTACCCAGGAGGATTTGCTAACCTTTTTGTCTGTACTGCTACAACACTCATCTGCTGGCCTGACCCTTGTGAAACAGAAATGATGTAGCAATGAAGACTGCAAGGCAGACAGGAATAGAATGGCAAACAAAAATTCTGGAAGATTTAGCCAAATGGATTTTTCTCATTATTGAATATTAAGGATTATGACACATCAACACAGCTGAGAATCTGGTAAAAAGCTAGGTGAGAGTCACCAGTCCAAGTTTTTGGGATCAACTAACTAGGTAAAAGATTTCCTCACTCCTACTGTCACAAATATATTTTCATTTATTTGTATTTATCACATTTTAAAAAAAATTATCGCTGGTCAGTGGTGGCGCACGCCTTTAATCCCAGCACTTGGGAGGCAGAGGCAGGCAGATTTCTGAGTTCGAGGCCAGCCTGGTCTACAGAGTGAGTTCCAGGACAGCCAGGGCTATAAAGAGAAACCCTGTTTTGAAAAAAAAAAAAAAGGATTGCTAAAATTTATCGACTCACTGTAAAGAAAAATGAAATCATGAAATTCTCAAGTAAATGGATAGAACTGGAAAATAAACTGATCAAGGTAGCCTAAGACTCAGAAAAGCTAATGCTAAACATTCCGTGACTGGAGGATCCTAACTCCGAATCTTTAGATTTGAACATATAATCTCAGCGTACAGGAACGTAGAAATGGGTGGAGGAGAAGGTCTAGAATGGGGGTTAGTAGGACACAGGTACTATAAAGAGGCAATTATGAAGACTGGGATTGGGGATTTTAACTACAGAAGGTAACAGATAATAAAAGGAAAAAGTGATTGAAAAAGGATAATTGAAAAGCCATAAAGAAACCTATTATTATATAAACGTAGTTTAAAATACATTATATGTGTGCATACACATAATTTAAATGGAATTATGGTACACTGGATGAAAATGCTACTCACAGAAACAATAGGCTAATCTGCAAAATCCTCATTGCTAAGTATGGGAAACCTCCCTCTGAGTTTCTGATCAGAGAAACCCACTCACCAAACAATAAAGACTACTGTCATAACCTTTGCTTGTCTCCCAAGTTAAAGGTAAGATTCTATTGACAAAGACACACACACTTTGCAGTGAACTTAGAGAAAAATAGACGGACTATATCTGAAAGCCTCCTCCCTGGGGACTGGTGCTTGCATTATCAGAAGGTGCTGTGCAAGCTGCCAGAAGAGGAAAAACAATTAGTAGTCAATTGAGCCATGGTGCCTATAAACCACATTGAATCAAAGATATCCTAAAGGTACAACAGAGTTACTTTTATCTACGAGTGACTTGTAGCTGTCCAATTGAACTTAAGATCTACGTAAGTGGATGTAATTCATGCCTATTTCTGAAAACCTAATCAATGACTACTAGCATCTCCCTAAACAAATACAATTTTTAAGTGTACTAAAACACTTATTCGTGTATGTACAGCTAAATACAGTGCTCACTCCTCATTGTAGAATGTTTGTTTTCCAACAAATAGCAACTAATACAGATGATCCCCTTGACAGGTTATCTACTCATAAGGGGTCACCCCTAAATATATTTGTATACAGGATACATAAATGTATTTGAAAATAATCAATTGTATTAAAAATGAAATAAATTTGTTAACTTTAGAAAATCAGTGAATGTGGTGTGCCCAGCATCAGCTGGTACAATCTAACCTCTAGGCTTAAGGACCAGGGTAAATTATGGAAGAAAGGTTGAAAATATTGGAAGTCCCAGAAAGCAAGGATGCCTATGGCTAGATAGCCTCTTGTGCACATGGCAGGGGTATTACACCCATAGAATCTCAAGAATATGGTTGCAAGAACTGCATCACCACTTTACATGTAAATTTGGCTGAAGGAAATTTCACAAGGTTCCAGACATAAATTAAGAGCTATAGGCCACCACTTGCTGCTAAGGAAGTAGATATTACTTTTATTGATGGATGAGTCTTGATAGGTTTTTAAGTTCCAAGTGGTCAGTCCTAAACACATTAATATACAAGCAACATAAAATATACTCATTATTTTTATGTATGTATATATGTATGAATGTATGTATGTCAATAAGTATGTATATATAGCTACCACCTATCTATTATCTCTCTATTTACCATCTATCTATCATCTATCTATATACCTATCTATATCTATCATCCATCTATCTATATAGACTATATCTATATATAAAATGTATGACATAGAATATATATGTAGAATATTCTACATATAGTCATATATGTACATTCTATATGCATAGATATATATGTGTTCAACTATACATATATATGCTCTATACACATATAAAATTCTGTGTACATATATATGAGTGTACATATATATATATATATATATATATGTAACAATAATAATTAAAGTAAACAATGAATTTTAGAAGAAGTATAGCAGGGGATAAAAAAAACTGGGAGATGGTAGAGAAAGATATGGCCATGATATAAATACAGTATAATACATGTATAAATACATGTAGGGAATTCTCAAAAAAAAACCCTAAAATAATAACAAAATATATAAAATTAGAATAAAGCATGATCTCAGGAAAATCCTGAACTATAAAATAACTTCAAAGCAGGAGAAATTTAAAGATAAAGCCTACACATGAGTTCAAAGACATGGCATACATCCTTCAGGAGACTTTTAAGCTACTTATTTTTCTAGTAGCTTGCACTGGAGTGTGTGGTGAGAGAGGAGAGGAAGAAAGAGGCAGCAACACAGTTCTGAGAATAATTGATTTTGATTTGAGATGCTGCTAGTGAACTGGTGCATTGCCACCTTAAAGGTACAAATAAGGACAATATGACAGTCTCATCTCCCACCATTGCTTCCCTATATCAAGTATGTTTCATAAAACATCGCTGACTGAACAAAACCAAGCTATCGTGACATGGCTATACTAAATTATAAGGCACGCCAAGGGGAGGGGAGAGCATTTCATTCACTTGTGTTAAGGAAACATTATAGTGTGTGTGTGTGTGTGTGTGTGTGTGTGTGTGTGTGTGTGTGTGTGT
>CM052703.1:39431569-39498304 GCA_028551405.1 Uromys caudimaculatus
TGTGAGGGAGACAGAGAAAGACAGAGATCTTTGTGTGTGGATACATACAGATATATATGTAAATATTTGATGAGGGCATTTTCAAGATTTTCATTTTTCATTCTCTGAATACTGAGTGCAAAACAAATGCTACATTCAAAACAACAAAAATTGAGATGAAATAAAAATTAAATACTTGAATTTTTCCATGTTGTTCATAAATGTATTTTTGTCTTCCATTCCAGCAAACATCAGATTCTAACAGCAAATACTCATTAATTTTGTTTTTAGTACACATTTATGTATCAGGTAGAAAATGTATAAAACACTGCTAAAAATAGGCCTATTTTCTAGTAGTTTAATTTTATGAGATAGAAGATAAGCATAAAATGAGGCTGTAACCATGGAAGAAGGTAAGGCCCGCTAAAAATAAAAAATTTAAAAAATTAAAAAATGGCCTGCCTCAGAACAGAAGTGCCAATTAAACAGGGAACATTTCAGCCAGATCATCAGTTTGAGAATATGTGTTCTTTTTCCCTTCAGAATCTATTTTGACATATTGCCAAATATAAGTACTTTTCTCCTGGATTGACAAAATTAACCAATTGCATCAGATTTACAATCCTTTGGAAATGATTGTAGGGTATTTTAATTGTACAAAGTAACGGACTTCACTAGGATTTTAAGCAAATTTGGCAAAGATTTCCACACTTGCAGGTGGTTATTTCTACTGTCTGTGAAACAAATGTGTGGAGCTTCTTGTGCTTTGTTCTTCATGTGCATTCTGAGTGTTCTTTTTCTTTCTGTCTTTAATCACTTCTTGATAAAAATATAAAGCTAACTAGCCTGGCTGTTGTCAGCCAGCTCTCACATACCACCTTCATAGATTAGTTCTGGGGTGGGAATCTATGTGAGAGCCCCAGATGAACTGTTTCCTGTTGTGTTTTCCTTTTCCTTTTCTTTTCTTTTTTTCTTTAATGCCTTTTTTCCATATCTATTTTCAATTTGTCCCTTTCCTGTCTTTCACGTCATCTGTCACAGCTGCTTCCTCCTGGCTGCTTTGCTTGAATATCTTTCATCTAAGACAGAGTGACTCCAAAGTGCTACATGCTTTGGCTAGCTAGAAGTGCTAGGCTTTTACATTTGACTTGTGCTCAGATTAACAATGTAGAAAAAGGAGGAAATGATGCAATGTAGAACTTATTTGTAGGCAACAGAAACGATACGAAGAATTCACATAGAAATCATGAGAAGGTTGACATTTCTATAAGCAGGCAAAAAGAAGGTTGAGAGCAGATGTTTCTTCAACTCATCCATGATTAGCCAACCAAGGAATGTATTATTTTGTATCTATAACTGCTGTAAGGTGCCAGGCTACAATTGCCTTTGTCCTCAAGATTCCTAAGAAAAATAGGGGAAAAGTGAAGGATATTCCTTCTTAAGTAGAAAGAAACCTACCTCGTGATGATTTGGTTTGCACCAAGAAGATAAAGCATATGAAAGAATTTTTTAAATGCTGAAATTTGGTTCTGTTGAAAAATAAAGTTATTTTTATGTGACATTTTCAGTCAGTTGTGCCAGTCCTGTGCATAATAAGTTTTTTGGCAGTCTCCTTGGCACTACCCACTAGGCGTCAGTAACAGCCCTGCTGCCTATACTGGAGAAACCAAAATGCCAGATTGCCAAATACCCTCTAGTTATGAGGAGCCCCGAAAAATCAAATGCCCCTGTATTAAAAATTACACACACACACACACACACACACACACACACACACACACACACACACACACACACGAATTAGTGGCCTAGTGCCATAAAACACCTAATCTGGGCACATGTCACTTAATCAACATGATAAAAACTTACTAATGAACACCTGTTTATTGGAACTAACAAGGTAAATAGGAAACCTTTGAAATACTTTTGACTGTGGGGCAGAAAGAGTCACAATTTCTTCAGCATCCAAGCTTATACCTGTTCAGTGTAAACAAACAAAAAACTGATCACGGCTTTTATAGCATCTGCTCTTGCTATACTAGGCTCACAGTGTACTATTGTATTTTTGAGTCAAGTTAAGCGCTAAGTTTATGCATTTTATCAGCTTCCATGAAACGACTTTGGAACAGATATTGCAAGGAAATACGTGGATGTGTTTATGTTAGGAGAAATATGTAGGAATGAGACAGGAGCAAAATCATGCCTGAAATCAAACCTGTTATTCAATAGCTTCGACACTGAGCCAGATAGTACAATCCACTATTGCCATGTTCTTAATCAAACCATGTGTGTTTGTGTGTAGTATATGTGTGCTCGTATATCTATATGCAACTTACATGGAGGCCAGATGTTGACACTGTTTCCCCTCAATTACTTTGCACCTTATCTTTTGTGACAATGTCTCTCAATGAAACTGGTGTTAACCAATAGATCTAGGCTGCCTGACAGCAAGACCAAGACTCCTAGTACTGCCACCTACCTAGCACTAGGAGCAGAATTTCCCTTCACCCCAAGTTTTTTATATGAGAACTTGGGTTCTGACCTCAGTTCATCACTGTTGGACTGGGAGCATATCTTTCTCACATATCTTTAAAACAAAGCAGATAAGACTACCTGCTACCTTTGCAAAACATGGTGAATGGGTACATCTGCAAAGCTCTCAGAAAGTATGCTGAATGTTATGAAAGAATTATAAATAATAACTTTTTCCATTTTATAGGTAAGGATATCAATGCTGAATAATCCTCACTAATATGATCAAAGTCACATAGACAACATAAAGAAATTTAGTGTCAAAAATTTGTTCCTGCTACACAATTCTTAATGCTATGGCCTCTGTGGCCATTTGTCTTTTCTTTACATGTTTTTTATGAGAAAACAAAATGTAGCAGTCATTAAAAACATTATTTAGGTCTAAACATCCTAACCATCCTCTCTATCTGCTAGAGTTTTAATGTACAGTCTCTCACACAGTTGATTTGCCAGAGATGATAACTGCAGGAATTTATGTGGGGCCAATAATGTTGTATCAAAATGCCAAGTAATTTTACATTTTCTAACTATTTGAACTTTGGAATCATCTAACAAACAAAAAGGAGTGCATTAGCCTCCCTGTGTCTTTTTGCTAAAGTTTAATCTATCGTGCTTTTTGAAAAAAATTGTATTTGGTCCCAGAGTATATGAAGCATAATTTTGAAATCTACATACCTATTTCCTCCTGTAGGAAAGTGCTGGTTACTCAGGAGTTAAGATCTCTCAGGTTTGCAGTTGTGACAATCTGTGAATTTCTGTGTTAATGTGTGAGTATCCCAAGGGATGAAAGGTGCCATTAGTGAATGCAGATCTATTGCTGAGGAACTGCTAAATAAAATTAATGTCTTCATATTTACTAACCCCAAACAGAAGCATATTCCCTGAGTGAGCCACTGTGGAAAGGCTGTGCATCTGAACCTAAGGCCCTAGAGACAATTGCCTTGTACTATAAAGAAGTTCACAATTCAGCAACATCTGGTCCTTTCATTAAGCTGCAAAAGGTAGAGGAGAGGAAGGAAAATGCAATTATTCTTGGTTGCTAAAGTTAATTGGAGAATGATGACACAGCAGTTGGAATTGCTTCCTTGAAGATGTCTCGCCACCAGGCTCCAATGACTCAGGATAAACCAACCTACACGGCCAAACTGTTGCTGAGGGAAAGTAGATTACACCTGCATTTCAGATCCAGGCAGAAGTGGCTGAGATACAAAGAGCTTGTCTGGGATTGATTCTCTTCTTCTTCCACGGTCCTGAAGAACAGTGGTAAACCGCAATTGTCATGCTGGATTCTGGGGTGACTCTCCAAAGCTTTAACAAGCTGCATTACTTTGTTCCTCGAGACTGGGGACAAATAAAACCAAAGGACCTGTGCCAGATTTAATACTCTACACCTTCCCACCAGAGACACTTATTATACCTCAAAATTAAAGACTTTAAGATATTAACCATCTAGTGATGAACAAGGGAGTGGCCACCAGGCAACTTGAGCACTCTTCCCCTGCATTCCTTCTAGATGCATGCAGTTATTCTCAGTTTCCAGGCATCCTTGATAACTCAAAACTCATTAGTTGTTAATAAAGAAAAATGAAAGCTTAAAACATACCCTAAAATTAAATAATGTTTTTACAAAACCAGATTGCTGTATTTTAGGAGTAAGTTGTTCAGAGGGAGAGAGAAAGAGAGACAGAGAGAGACAGAGAGACAGAGAGACAGAGAGAGAGAGAATTAGCCAGGCTTCATAGTCAATCTCTGTGCTAATCAGACTCAGATTTTACACACACACACACACACACACACACACACACACACACACACGTATGTGTATGTGTATGTGTGTGTGTGTGTGTGTGTGTGTGTGTGTGTATGTGTATATGTATATGTATGTATGTCCCATTATCTGTAGAGGCCAACATTCATACTCATTAATTTGATCTTGTGTTATTATATTGCTTCCCCCCAGTCCATTCATTGTAACTAAGTTGTCAGCATTTGTTACAGACTTTGTCAACTGTGAATTTCTAGAAAGGTTTCTATTCCTTCAGGTGTTCTACAACCTAATATTAAATAATAGTAACCAACACTTATTGATTATATGCTATATGCCATATATATTTCATTTCTCATAAATCTTATTTTATTCCAGTAATAACATGTGAATAAATGTTATCCATCCAATTTATACATAAGCAAAAGGAGCATTAAGTATATTATTATTTTAAATACTCTATCCTTATCTTTAATGAATAGGCCTGATAAATTTCCAGAATTTTGAAATTGAGACAATCATACAAAGAGTTCCTAAGATTTGTATGAACCATGACACTTGAACCAGATAAGAGGAATAGACAATATGTCAATTTACATATAGATCAGAAGATACATATTTTAAAAATAAATTTTATATCAGTAAAATTTGTCAGGAATCATCCTGGCACTGTAATAAAATATCTGAGAAAAAGTAACTTGTAAAGAAAATGGCTGATTTTGTCTCACATTTTTGGTAGCTTTAGTCAATGATCAATTGGTTCCATTGCTTTGGTTCTGTGCTGTAGCATCTCTTTACAGCACAGCAGTGCATAGCATAATAATGTTACATACTTCAACAGCAAAAGAAAAATGGAAAGTGATCAAAGATTCAGGATCATTCAGCATTCATTGAGGCTTTGCCCACTGATTTAAGGTCCTTTCTCTTATCAGACTATACCACTGAGACATACATACCCCTCTCAATCCTCCAACCCTGAAGGCCAAACACCACCGTGTAAACCTTTGAAGGGACATTCAGCATCCAAACAAGAGCAGCTCATTTCACAAGATTTTAATTCATTCCTCCCCTTGTCATCATAATAAATATCATTGTTAGAGCAGCCTGTTCTCCCAGGGAGACCTCCATTCTCCCATCAATTCTCCTCCACCTTCATCGGACTCCTGAACCATACAGGTAAGCTTCCCCTCCCTTACCCATCTTTCCTGCTCTCTGAGTCCTCTGGGCCAAGCCAAGCTGCCCCAGCAGCTTACTATCCCAGGGGGACCTCCATTCTTCTGCAGCCTCTCTCCTCACCTTCTTCAGACCTGAGGCTCTTGAGCCACGCAGGTTAGCTTCCTTTCCCCCAGCCATCTTTCCTGCTTGCTGAGCTCTCTGGGCCACACCAAACTGCGCTGAGAAGCCTGCTATCCCAGGGGGACCTCCATTCTCCTCCAACCTCTCCTACACCTCTATCAGACTCCTGAACCATACAGGTAAGTTTCCCTTCCCCCACCCATAGTCCCTGCACTCTGAGTCCTCTGGGTCAAGCCAAGCTGCCATGAGCAGCCTGCTAGCCCAAGGAAACCTCCATTCTCCTGCCAGCTCCCTGCCCATCTTTATCAGACCTGAGGCTCCTGAACCTTACAGAACTGCAAGTCTGGAACTGTACACCCCAAGGATACCTATCAGAGGCCTGCCACACTAGGACCATCAAGGCTCACCCCTCTCCCAATACCTACTGCAACAAGAACATCCAGGGACCAAAACCATCCAGATGGCTAAAGGCCCTTGAAGAAACACAATCAACAAAAGCCAGAGAAATATGACACCTTCAAAGCATAGCTACCCCACTACAGTAAGTCTTGGATATCCCAACACAACCTAAGCATAAGAAAATGATCTTAAATCCAATCTGTTAAAGATGATTGAGGCTTTTAGAAAGAAATAAAGGAAAATATAATCAAACAGATAGAGGTCTTTATGTACTCACTGATAAGCAGATATAAGCCCAAAAGTTCAGAATGCCCAAGTTTCACTTTACAGTAACCGCTGGACTGAGATTGAGGTCCCAGATGGAGGAGTTGGAGAAAGATCTGAAGGAGCTGAGGGAGTCTGCAGCCCCATGGAGGGAGCAACAGCGTCAATGGGCCTGACCCCCCCTGGTCGTCCTGGAGTTTGGACCACCAACCAAAGAATACACATCGAGGGACCCATGGTTTGGACAACATATGAGGCAGAGGATGGCCTCGTTGGCCATCAGGGAGAGGAGAGGCCCTTGGGCCTGAGGGTGTTAGTGACCCCAGAAAGGGGAATGTCAAGGTGGGAATATGGGAATGGGTGGGCAGGTGGGTGGGAGGTGGAATTCCCTCATAGAGGCAGGGAGGGGGAGGGGATAGGGGGTTTCCAAAGAGGAGACCTAGAAAAGAGGAAACATTGGAAATGTAAATAAAGTATCAAAAATTAATTAATTAATTAATTTGAAAAAAAAGAAAAAAAAGAGTAAATAAATCCCTTAAAGTCATATAGGAAAATACAATTAAACGGACAGAGGAAATAAATAAACTGTACAAGACCTAAAAGTGGAAATGGAAGCAATAAAGGAAACACAAACTGTGGAAATCCTGGAGATGGAAAACCTAGCGAAGAGAGTGGGAACAACAGATGCAAGCATTGGCAGCAGAATGCAGGAGAAGGTAAACAGTCTCCGGCAGAGAAGATACAATAGAAGAATTTGATACATTAGTCAATGAAAATGTTAAATCTAAAGCATTCCTGACACAAAACATCTAGGAAATCTGTGATACCATGAAAATATTTAACCTAAGAATAATAGCAATAGAAGAAATTGAAGAGTTCTAGAAAATATTCTCAACCAAATCATAGAAGAGTACTTTCCCAACTGAAAGAAAGAGATGCTTGTAAACATATAAGAAGCTTACAGAACACCAAAAAGACTGGCCAGAAAAGAAAACCCTCCTGGCTCATAATAATCAAAGCATAAAATCTATAAAACAAAGAAAGACTATTAAAAACCGCAAGAGAAATGGGCAAGTAACATACAAAGGCAGACATATCAGATTTACACCTGAATTCCCAGCATATTCTAAAAGATAGAAGGGCCTGGACATACATTTTGCAACCTGTAAAAAACCCACATGTTCCAACCTAGTCTACTACACTCAGCAAGACTCTCAATTGTCATAGATGGAGAAAACAAGTTACTTCAAGACAAATCCAAATTCAGACAATATCTATCCACAAATACAGTCCTACAGAAAATACTAGAAGGAAAACTCCAACCAATGAAAGATAATTACATCCAACAAATAAGTAATTCTATATCAACAAAACAAGGAAAGCATGTACACACACACATACACACACACACACACACACACACATACACACACACACACACACTAACACACATCATCAACATCAGAATAACAGGAAACAATAATCGCTGGTTATTAATATCTCTCAACATCAATGGACTCAGTTCCCCAATAAAAAGACAGAGGCTAGACCACCAGCTTATCTGCTCCTCTGAAGACCCCACAATCTGAAGGCCTCCCAGGAGGTCTGCTACAGTCAGGGCAACAGGCCTCCCAGGAGACCTACAGCAACCCATAGGAGGCAAGCCCCAGACAGAAACACCCAGGCTGGCTAACACCAGAAATAACCAGATGGTGAGAGGCAAGTTCAAGACCATAAGCAAAAGAAGACAATATTATTCTGGCATCATCAGAACCCAGTTCTCTCACCACAGCAAGCCTTAGATACACCAACACACCTGACAATCAGGATGCTGACCTAAATTCTTATCTCATGAAGATAATAGAGCCCTTTAAGGAAGATATAAATAATTCATTCAAAGAAATACAGGAAAACACAGGTAAACAGGTAGAAGCCCTTAAGGAGGAAACAAATCCCTTAAAGAAATACAGAAAAACACAATTAAACAGGTGAAGGAATTGAACAAAATGGTCCAAGACCTAAAAGTGGAAGTAGAAACAGTAAAGAAAATAAAAATGAAGGCAACCCTTGAAATGGAAAATCTAGGAAAGAGATCAGGAAATACAAATGCAAGCATCACCAACAGAATAAAAGAGAAGAGATAATCTCAGGTGTAGAAGATACCTTAGAAGATGTTGACACAATGATCAAAGAAAATTCAAAACATAAAATACTCCTAACCCAAAACATCCAGAAAATCCAGAACACAACAAAAAGACCAAATCTAAGAATAATCTGAAGAGAAGAAAGTGAAGATTCCCAGCTCAAAGGGCCTGAAAACATCTTTAACAAAACCATACAAGAAAACTTCCCCAACCTAAAGAAAGAGATGGCCATAAATGTACAAGAAGCCTATAGAACAAAAAATAGATTGGACCAAAAAAGAAAATCATCTCCTCACATAATAATCAAAACACTAAATTCACAGAACAAAGAATATTAAAAGCTGTAAAGGAAAAAGACCAAGTAACATATAAAGGCAGACCTATCCAAATTACACAAAAGTTCTCAAAAGAGACCCTAAAAACCAGAAGATCCTGGACAGAGGTCATGCAGACCCTAAGAGAACACAAATGCCATCCCAGGCTACTATACCCAGCAAAATTCTCAGCCAACATAGATGTAGAAACCAAAATATTCCAGGAGAAAAGCAAATTTAAACAATATCTATCTAACAATCCAGTCCTACAGAGAATTTTAGAAGGAAAACTCCAAAATGAGGAGGGTACCTACACCAAAGAGAAAGCAAGATATTAATCATCTCACAACAAAGCCAAGAGGAGAGAAAAATAGGAGACTGTGAACAAATAACAGAAAGCAATACAAATTACCAGCACACAAAAATTAGGCCAGAATCACTTTCTGGTTCAGTTGTGAAGATTGCTGGGGGTATAAGACATGCAGAATTTACTTCTGTTCTCATTTTACTGGATCAAAATATAAGAGATTAAATAAAAATCTGACCTGAGTATGCAGTATATTTGAATATTAGGCTACCCAGAAAATACACCAACCTCAGCATTTGCATCTAAGTTGTTCTCAGAAAGGTCATCATAATTTAACTTTTAGAAGAGGTTTGATCAGTCCTTTCTACCAGTCCCAACTATAAAACATGTCTAGTATAGTATTATGTACACATTTAATGTATCTTCTTGCTTTCTAAAGGTATTGAATGATGCAGAATCATCTCTGACATAAAATCCATAAGAACTAAATGCTTTATAACCATACAACTCAGGTTATTACAGCACCATCAGTTATTGGAAAAATGTGTATAGGGTGAAGTAATTCTAGAAACTGAGTAGGCAGTGTTTCATAAAATACACTTCTTATCTGAGGAAAACTAGAAATAGCCACAATGTGAATGTCCTTCATATATGAATACATATAGTCAGTCTAAACAATTGAAAAAAGTCACAATGCAAAGGAGTAAGCTATGAATATGAACAATATCATAATTTTTAA
This sequence comes from Uromys caudimaculatus, assembly GCA_028551405.1. Lineage (NCBI taxonomy): Eukaryota > Metazoa > Chordata > Mammalia > Rodentia > Muridae > Uromys > Uromys caudimaculatus. Next base: position 39,441,309 of record CM052703.1, read on the forward strand.
TAAAAGCAAGTCAAAGAGGTACTATTGGGTATCATAGACAGAGGTAAGACAGATTAGAGTAGGAACATATGACTGAAATTTGCTGCTGGTGAGTATTCTATTCCTTCATCATTCTTATGGCTTCAGAACTAAAGAGTTACCATTTATAAATTATAAACAGAAAACTTGTAGTTTATCATATGTAAATTAAAATTACACACACAGGTAAATACACCCACACATGCACACACAGATGTGGCATAATATAGAAGTTGTAAAATGGACTCTGTAAATCAGAAAATAGAAAAGTAATGTGTCATTCTCATATGAGAATATATAAATCAATGCACTCCAAAAAGATAACTGCCAACCAACTGATATAAACATTATAAACCCAGAACTCTAAACAGATTTCTTCTATATAGGCTGTTTGGACCAATAATTGCAAGCTAGTCTCTCAGGGAAAATGTAAAACTCTAAGAACACATTACTAAATTCTACTGTCATTTCAGGAATTTTATTTAATTTCTTATTTTTTCACCCAGTAAAATGAGAACAGAAGTAAATTCTTCATGTCTTTCCCCCCAGAAATCTTCAAAACTAAACCAGACAGTGATTCTGGCTTAATTTTTGTGTGCTGGTAATTTGTATTGCTTTCTGTTATTTGTTCAGTCTTCTATTTTTCTTCTGATTTTCATCTTTATCTCAAATATTTAATGAAATAAAATTTCCACATTTATTCTATGTATTATAAATATTTCCAGGTAATCTTGTCCTTTTAATTGTCATGAAATTCTGATAAAGTTTTTATACACATTTTTTCATAATGTGTCTAAAGTTCAAATAACCTGAAGAAAGTTTGATGAAAATTTTAGTCTGTGACTATGTAAATAATTTTTCAATTCAATATTAAAATGTCATATGTGAAAGGAAAATTAAATAACATTGGCCATCTAAAAATTATAAATCAGCATTGTTTAGAGAATTAAAAGCTAAGCATTTGTGTATATATTAGATTAAAAATTCACAAACTATTTAACTTACATTGGGCTCATATCTAGACTAGAGTAGAATTCTAAAATGCAGTACTTTCCTTTGATGAGTATGAAGCGTCCCTACCATATCTCTTTTGATTATTTTTGGTTGGAAGTCTATTTTATTAGATATTAGAATGTCTACTCTAGCTTGTTTCTTGGATAAATTCACTTTGAAAATCTTCTTCCAGCCCTTTAATTTGAGGTAACATCTATCTTTGTTTCTGAAGTGCGTTTCTTGTATACAACAGAATGATGGATCTTGTTACACATACACACTGCTAGCCTCTTTCTTTTCATTGGCAAATTGAGACCATTGATGCTGAGAAATATTAATATCCAATGATTGTTAGTTCCTATCTTTTATGGTGATGGTGGTACTGTGTGCTTTTGTGTGTGTGTGCGTGTGTGCATATGGGGGGCGCGTGCATGTGTGTGTGTGTGTGTGTGTGTGTGTGTGTGTGTGTGTGTGTGTGTGTGTGTGATATTCTCTTCTTTTGGTTTTTCAGGTATGGAATTATCTATTTCTTGTGTTTTCTTGGGTGTAGTTTTATGTTGGAGTTTTCCTTCAAATATCTTCTGTAGGGCTATCTGGATTAATGGAAAGATATTGCTTAAATTTGGTTTTGTCATGGAATATCTTGTTTTCTCTATCTATGGTGATTGAAAGTTTTGCTGGGTATAGTAGTCTGTGCTGGCATCTGTGATCTTTTAGAGACTATAAGATATCTGCCCAAGTCCTTCTGGCTTTTAAGTCTCTGTGAAGAAGACTGGTGTAATTCTAATAGGTCTGCTATTATATGCTATTTGGCCTTTATCCTTTGCTGCTTTTAATATTCTTTTTTGTTTTGTACATTTTGTCCTTTGATTATTATATGGTAGGAGAATTTTATTTTATGTCCACTCTTATTTGGTGTTCTGTAAGCTTCTTGTACATTTATAGGCATTTCTTTCATTGGGTTAGTGAAATTTTCTTCTATGGTTTTTTTTTTTTTTTTTGAAAGTGCTTTCTGTGCCTTTGAGTTGGGAGTCTTTTCCTACTTTATTTCTATTATTCTTAGGTTTGGCCTTTTCATAATGTCCCAAATTTCTTGGATAGTTTATATAAGAAACTTTTTAGTTTTAGCATTTTCTTTAACAGATTTATCAATTTCTTCTATGGTATCTTCTATGCCTGAGATTTTCTCTTGTATTCTGCTTTGTTCTCCTTTTTTCAGTTAATTAATATATCTATTTACATCTCAAATGATGCCCCCTCCTACTCCTCTGTCACAGAGTCATTACTCCCATCCCCTCTCCTCTTCTCCTCTGATAGGGTGTGGCCCCACTTGGGTATCCCCTGATCTTGGCATATCAAGTCTCTACAGAATTAGGTGCATCTTCTCCCACTGTGGCCAAAGAAGGCAGCTGTAGAGATTGTGCTGCATGTCTGCTATACATGTAGTGAGAGCCTTGCTCCAGGCTGTGTGTGCACCTTGGTTGATGACTCCGTCTCTGAAAGTCATAGTTCCCATTAGTTGAATCCTCTAGTCTTCCTGTGGAGTTTCTATCTCCTTCAGGGCCCTCAATCCCTCCCAACTTTTCTATAATAGTCCCTGACCTCTGTCCAATGTTTGGCTTTGGGTATCTGCGTCTGTTTCAGTCAGCTGCTGGGTAAAGGCTCTCAGAGGACAGTCATGCTAGACTCCTGCCTGGAAGCACAACAGGACATCATCAACTGTGTCAAGGATTGGTGCTTACCCATCGGATGGATATCAAATTGGACTGGTTATTGATTGGGCATTCCTTCAGTCTCAGTTTCATCTTTGTTCCCTATATGTCTTTCAAACAGGACCACTTTTGGGTTGAAAATTTTGTCCTCAATGGTTGTGCATACAGTTCTCTTTCCTAGGTTTTCCATCTCTAGGATTGCCTCATATTGTGTCTTATTCAAGGCTTCTATTTCTATTTTCAGGTCTTGAAGAGTTTTATTCATTTCTCTCATGTGTTTGAATATTTATTTTGTTGTATTTCTTCATATTTATTCATTTCTTCTTTAAGGACCACTACCTGTTTAATAGTATTTTTCTGTATTTATTTAAAGGATTTATTAATTTCTTCTTTAAAGTCTTCTATCATTTTCATAAAATTAGATTTATGGTCATTTTCTTGCAATTCCAGTGTGTCAGGATCTTCAGGGCTTGCCTTAGTAGGATAGTTGGATTCTGGTGGTGCCATATTGCCCAGGCTTTTGTTGATTACATATTTTTTCCATTTTTTAATTATTAATCATTCCATCTGTTTACATCTCAAATGATATCCCAATTTCCAGTTCTTCCCTCCCCTTTGCCTCTATGAGGGTGTGCCCCAGATTGTATTCATATGCTAGCCTTAAGCCATCTGTTTGTCCCTAGTGTTGGCAGACCTGGTAGTCTCTGAGTGGAGCTATGGCCAGGGAAAGAGAATACTGACAGGCCAGGTTGGAGCTCCCTGCTGCTGGGTTTGCCCAGAGGAGCAAGCTGGCCGAGAATTGGTGTAGGAATCTCACCTGGTGGTCCCTGAGAACTGTGCTAGAGGTTTGGAACAGAAGATAGAGTGCAAAGGGAGCAGGGCAGACCTTGTGGCGTCAGGAACCCAGAAGGCAGGGGTTTGGGGCTTGGATCTCGCCTTATTTTTCCCTGGCATCAACAGGCATCTAGGGACTCAGATGGAGCTGTGGTTCAAGAAATAGAGTGCAGAGATTGCAGGGTAGAGCTTCCTGCTACTAGGTTTGCATAGATGTAGTTTTACCAGGAGAATTTTATAGAGACAGGTTGAAGACAGAAGAAGCTAGACACAAGTAAAGACAGAAAAAGACAGAGAATGAGAAGTAGCTGAAAGACTAAAACACATTGCCAGAGTTAGTTTGAGGCCAAGCAGAACAAAATGTCAGAACCTGAGACAGAAGTCAGTTTGTATCAGTCAGCTTGGGAGGAGTTTGAGCCATAATGACTGAGTTTAATTAGACAGAATAGCTAAGTTTAATCAGCTAGCCAGAGATCAGGAAGACATAGGAAGGGAGTGAGGTTATTCAGCAGCAAGTTACAAGGCTGGAAGCATTCTAGATCTAGATAAAATTGTATGGAGGCTAGAAGCTTCTAGGACTTGGCCTAGATTGGCAGATAGATAGAGGCAATAGTAAGCCCAGAGATGACAATTCCATAGAATGAATAAAAGATACTTTACATGCATAGACTTATATACGTACACATACACATACTCACACACAGACACACACAGACACACAGACACACACACATACAACTAGAAATAATTATAATAAAGTAAAACAGGCTATCAACTAAAGGCACGAGCACACAAGGGTAGCTTGTGGGAGGGTTGCCTAGGAAAGACTAGAAGGGGAAATTCGATATAATTCTGACAAGTTAAAATATATTTTTTAAAAGTAAAACCATTAAAAATTTCATAATGATGCCAAAAAAACAAGTGACTCAAACATTGAGAGTAGAATATGAAAGTATACAGACAGATACCAGAATTGCTATGCATTCGCTATAAAACTGAATATGCAAATATCAAGGAATATAACAATGCTCTCCTTGTACATTCATCTCAAGTAAGTAAAAAGCATATTTACACACAAACTCATACACAAATGCTTGTAGCAGATTTATCAATTTAGCTCCCAACTGGCAACTCAAATGTTTTTCATATGCATTAATGGTGAATGCAAATGTGGTCCATGCATACCAGAGGCTGTTGAGGTTTGCTACATCTTGACAAGAGCTCTACAATTTATGTTTTAAAAAGCCAGTTCCACAGAGTTATAGTCTGCATCACTATATTATACTTTGGAATGATAAAATACTTAGGGCAGGCCAGATGCATGCCTTTAATCCCGTACTTAGGAGGCAGAGGCAGGCAGATCTCTGAGAGTTCAAAGCCAGCCTGGTCTACTGAGTTCTAGGGCAGCCAAGGATACACAGAGAGATCCCATCTTAAAAAACAAAGTAAAATATGGAGGACAGGCTAGCAAGTTCAAAAAGTTAAAGATGTGGAAGGTATAGGTGCACGTGACTATGATGCAACAATATTTGGAACCTATGGGGAGACAGTATATGATTGGCAATGACAATGTTTATGCATTTTTAATTTAACTATTTTGAGAAGTCCATTCCTGAATATATTGTATTTATACCATTTCTTTCCTTTCTTAAATCTACAACTCCTTCTGTTGACTTTTCTGGCTCTCACTATATTTTTAACTTCATCTTCTGGATATGACCCTTTGAAACATATTGTAAATTGCTGATATCTAGAGATACTCTACTATCCAATAGCACAGCATAAGTCCTTACTCCTGATTATAGTTTAGTACCCAATGGTAAATTTAATAACTTGTAGTATAGTTTTCTTTATTATTTAAAACAATTATTTATTTCTACTTTATGGGAAACTTCCATCATGCTAGAAGATTGAATTTTAATGGCTTTATATTAATTGCTGTACAGATTAGTTTTTCCTCCTCTATATCCTAAAGTTTTTAAACCCCATTGACTACTTTAGAGAATTACATCATTCTCATAGACCTCTCTTCATCTCCAGGTAATAGTAATTTTATACTTTTGTATTGGATTAGATTTAATTTTCCAGTGTTTTTAATTTCATTTTATTTTTAGTTGGGTATTAGGGAAGTCATAGCCTTTTACAAATCAGTCTATCAACAATTTAAAATAGTATGCTGACTTGGAGCATATTCTGTCAACTTTGTTAAATGAAAAATGTCTACTTGGGCTCCTTCTCAAAGGCATGTAACATTTTGTTTTAACAGTGCTGTTTTTAAATCTAACTGGCATTTTTATCTAGTTTCTTTAGCAAGTTTATTTTCTCACACCATGTCAACAATCATGTGATGATCTGATATGTGTTGTTGACCTGTTGTTGTATGTAATGCCAGAGAGCTATATTTTAGAAATGCATGAAGTACTACTCTGAAAATCTTTCACTAACAAACTGTTGAATTTTTGTTAAGCTTCTGAAAGCTCCATTTTTCTCATACCATGGGCTTCATGAAAACATTTTAAAGTTCTTATCTCATCAAAACATCACTAGCAATGGGGATTTAAGCAAAGTGCATATGGCATGAATGTTTTACTCAAAACATTTAAGAATACTCTATTTTGTTGAAAGAATATTGAATATAGAAACAGAATATAAGTTCATGTCCCAGCTCTACTACTAGCTAGCAGTACCAGCAGACAAAAAGCATCTTGCTTGTTATATAGATATACTAGAGATGCTAGCATTAATATCATATACAGAAATTTTTAGGAATGTGTGGGAATCAACAACATGTAAATCTTGTACAAGGACCATTTGCATTTTGCTGTCTCCTTATTCACCTTTAAGTTTACTAAGTTTTCATGAAGATATATGTGATGTTGAAGTTGACATAACCAAATATTATTGATATATTTTCAATACATACTGAAGATTTCAAATATACCTGAGAGGCTAAAATGTTATGGAAAAGGAGCCTTTTGAAAAGAAACTGTGATTTTCATGGAAGAATAACATCGGAAACGAATTCCAGAAAACTAAGGAGAAAATGAAAGACAATTTTAGATTTAAAAATGCTTATATATTTCAAATGTGAGACTGCCCCCTTAAATCAATGAAATGATTCCTAAAAATATTCCGTTATACTCACAGATATGTTCCTTTTTCAGTTGACATCAGAGAGGTTTCCTCCAGCTGCAGATGGGAGCAGGTACAGAGACCCATAGCCAAACATTATGCAGAAAGGAAATATAAATTGGATGTTCCCATCACGTACCTACTCTTAGAGCTCAGGAAATATTGTAGGAGTCAGAGGCAATGGTGAACACCAGGAGAACATGGTCCACTGATCAATTAAGCAGCGCTCACGTGGGCTCGCAGAAAGATGAAGCTGCAAGCTTGGGGCTTCCATGGGTCTTTACCAGGTCTTCTGCCTATTTGCTACAACAGTCAGCTTAATGTTTCTGTGGGACTCTCTAAAGTGGAAACGGGTATGTCTGTGACTCTTTTGCCTGCTCTTGGGACTTTCTCTGATATTGAATTGTTTTGTTCAGCCTCAATATGAGGGGCTTTTGCCTTGTCTTATTATATCTTGTTTTGTCTTGTTTGGCTGTCATCCCTTGAAGGACTGCTCCTTTCTGAAGGAAATAGAAGTGAAATGGATCAGGGCAGACAGGACGTAGTAGGGCAAGGGGTTGGGAGAGTAGGTGATAGAAGGTAAAGGGGATTTGAGTGATGGGTGTATGGGAAGAGTGTGGGGCCTGGGCTGGGTGGAATGGTGGGAGGGGCAGCTAGGGTTGGGATATATTATATGAAAAAATAACCTATTTTCAATAAAACAGAAAAAGGAAAATGTAATAACCAGTGTTGGCAAACTCTTGGAAAAATTCAGTTAATGAACTATTAAGCATATGTTTGAACAATAACTTCTACTTAGAATAATATAAAAAACATAAATCTTATATTTTAGACAAAACTTCTTGTAATATTTAGTGTATATTTTCTCATAGGGCAAAATACAAAATAATCAATACAGAAAGCAATATTTGCTAAACAATAATATTTTCTTGATAAAGCTTAAAGACAAAAGTTGATTTAATAATTGAAGTCTGAAATAGTAAGTTTTAAAGAAACAAGGGTGATCTTTCAAACGCCTATTGGGACCAGTAGAAGTTCTACATTTCCTAGAAGTACTAACAGTTGCTAAGGATCCAAGTGGTCAGAGCAGCCATGAATCTGCGGAAGATCTACTGATGCATGGACTGTTACACATCCTGCAACAACTTCAAAGGAAGCTACTAGCCAGCTGAGATGGAGACTGCATTTAATAGGATAGACTCATACGTGCCCAGAAGATTCCACTTTCACTAGGAGATTCACACATAGCTGAAGACTCAAGCTAGGGACCAGACTGGACTCTGGACAAGGCTCTCAGGGAAAGCTGCTGACACATGTTGGAAGCCTTAGCTGACAAAGCACAACCTATACCATTGAAGGAAGACTCAGGATAAAGGCTTTTACCCTAAATTTGAGTTTCACAAATGAACCATACTGGGAATTAGCCTTCCAGTGATCTCCACAAATGCCACCACTGCAAGAAAAAGAAAGGTGACTAGAATTTTTAAGATGACAATATACAAAATAATGAATGATAAACTGGATCCAAGTGCACATGTCCAAGTGCACTTATCCAAGTACAGAAATAGAAACAACATGAAGCAACCCAGACACGTTTTCTCTACAAAGCATTTACCTTATAATCATGACATCAATAAAATGAACTGGAAGAACTATCAAACAAATAATTTTAAAGAATGATCATAACTGTGTTCAAACAATTCAAACAAGACATAAACACACTTCAAGGAAACAATATGAGATGGATGAGGTGAAGTCAACCAAATATATAAAACTAGAAAATAGCTTAGGAAAACCCAAATTGAATGACGTTGGAAGTCAAAACCTCAATAACTCAAATACAAACCTCACCTGGCAACTCTCACCAACAGAATGAGTCACACAGAAAACAATAAAGGATAGAGGACAAGGTAGAAAAATCATATCACTAGGTAAAGGTCAACCATAAGAACCATAGAAACTGTAAAAACAAATATGAACATATTGTTAAAGACCTCAAACCACCAGTAAACCAACACCAGTTGTTGAAAATGTTGTCTTTTTTCCACTGGATGGTTTTGGTTCTTTTGTCAAAGATCAAGTGGCTAAAGGTAGGTGGGTTCATTTCTGGATCTTCAGTTCTATTCCACTGATCTGCCTGTCTGTCTCTGTATCAGCACCATGCAGTTTTTATCACCATTGTTCAGTTAGTATAGCTTGAGGTCAGGGATGATGATTCCCCCAGAAGTTCTTTTATTGGTGAGAATGGTTTTTGATATCCTGTATGTTTTTCATTATTCCAGACAAACTTGAGATTTTTTCTTTCTATCTCTGTGAAGAATTGAGTTGGAATTTTGATGGGGATTGCACTGAATCTGTAGGTTGCTTTTGGTAAAAAGGCCACTTTTACTATGCTAATCCTGCCAATCCATGTGCATGGTAGATCTTTCCGTCTTCTGAGGTCTTCTTCAATTTCTTTCTTCAGAGACTTGAAGTTCTTGGCATACAGACTTTTCACTTGCTTGGTTAGTGTCACACCAAGATTTTTCATATTATTTGTGACTATCATAAAGGGCGTCATTTTCCTAATTTCTTTGTCAGTCTGTTTATCCTTTGAGAAGAGGAAAGCTGCTGATTTGTCTGAGTTAATTTTGTATCCATCCACTTTTCTGAAGTTGTTTATTGGCTATAGGAGTTCTCTTGTGGATATTTTTTGGGTAACTTATGTATGCTACCATATCTCCTTATACAGAGCACAAGTCCAAGTGGATTAAGGACCTCCACATAAAACTGGATACGATGAATCTAATAAAAGAGAAAGTGGGAAAGAACCTTGAGCACATTGACACAGGGGAAAATTTCCTGAACAGAACACCAATGGCTTATTCTCTAAGAACAAGAACTGACAAATGGGACCTCATAAAATTGAAAAGCATCTGCAAGATGAAGGATACTACCAAAAGGAAAAAAATCTGCAATCCACAGATTGGGAAAACATCTTTACCAACACTGTATCTGACAGAGGGATAGCATGAAAAATATACAAATAACTCAAGAAGACAGACTCCAGAGAACTAGATAACCCTATTAAAAATGGAGTACAGAGTTAAACAGAGAATTCTCAACCAAGGACTCTCTAATGGCTGAGAAGCACTTGAAAAAATGTTCAACATCTTTAGTCATCAGGAAAATGCAAATCAAAACAACCCTGAGATTCCATCTTAAACTAGTCAGAATGGTTAAGATCAAAACCTCAGGTGACAGCAGATGCTAGTGAGGTTGTAGAGAAAGAGGAACACTCCTCCATTGCTGATGGGATTGCAAGATAGTACAAAAACTCAATCTGGTGGTTCCTCAGAAAATTGAAAATAGTTCTACCTGAGGACCCAGCTATACCACTCCTGGGCATATACTCAAAAGATGCTCCAACATATAACAAGGACACATGCTCTACTACAGCATAGCAGCCTTATCTATAATAGCCAGAAGCTGAACAACCCAGATGTCCCTCAACAGAGAAATGGATACAGAAAATGTGGTTCATTTACATATGGAGTACTACTCAGCTATTAAACAATGACTTCATGAAATTCACAGGCAAATGGATGGAATTAGAAAATATCATAATGAGGGAGGTAACCCAGCCACAAAAGAACACACATAGTATGTACATAGTGATAAGTGGATATTACTCAAAAAGAAGCTCAGAATACCCATGATACAACTCACAGGTCATATGAAACCCAAGAAGAAAGAAGATCACATTGAAGTGTGGATGCTACAGTCCTACTCAGAAGGGAGAAGAAAATAATCTCCTGGAACTAGAGGGAGAGAGGACTCTAGGAGGGAAAAAGGAGGGGGATGGGGAAAGGGGTGCAGTTCTGATATGGGAGGAGATAGGGGAGAAGTACAGAGGGTTAGGAATTTGAAAGGAGGTGTGTAGCAGTGGGGGAGGGGACACTGGAAATAGCCACTTGAAAGTCCCAGATGCCAGGGTTCCAAGAGGTTCCCAGGACCCAACAAAGGGAAGATAAAAACTGTGGAGACCATATCCAGTGAATAGGCACAGCCCCTGGCTGAGGGATAGGGCCACCAACCATCTCAAAAATATTAATCAGAAATTTCTCCTGTCAAAAGGAAATGCAGGGACAAAAAGAGTGGAGCAGAAACTGAAGGAAAGGCCATCCAGAGACTGCCCCACCTAAGGATCCATCCCATCTGCTGACACCAAACCCAGACACTATTACTGATGCTAAGAAGTGCTTACTGACAACAACCTGGTATAGCTGTCCCCTGAGAGCTGTCTGCCAGAGCTCTGCCAATACAGATGCGGATTATACACAGCCAAATATCAGACTGATTGCTGGAATCCTAATGGAGAAGTTAGGGCAAGGACTGTAGAAGCTGAAGAGGTTTGCAACCCCATAAGAAAAACAACAATAACAATGAACCAGACCCCCCAAACTCCCAGGGAGTAAACCATCAACCATGGGACCCATGGCTCCAGCTGTATATGTAGCAGAGAATTGCCTTAGTGGGCATCACTGGGAGGGGAGCTACTTGGTCCTGTGGAGACTTGATGACCCAGGGTAGGATAATGCTAGGGTGTTGAGGCAAGAGTGGGTGGGCAGGTGGGAGAACACCCTCATAGAGGCAGGGTGAAGGGAGGAAGGGGAGAGGATCGGGGTTCTGTGGAGGGGAAACTGGGAAGGGGGTAACATTTGAAACGTAAATAAATAAAATAACCAATAAAAAATGAAAAAAATTTAAAAACACCAACAAAAAAAATTCCTCCGAGTTTCCATGAAAAAACTTAATCTTTGGATTATGGTCACAGAATATCACCATAGTGAAGGCATAGAAAGTATTTTCAATAGAACCCTAGAAGAAAATTTTCCAAACCTAGAGGAATGAGTGCCAATCCATGCACAGAGTTCTTTAGAACTTAAATATTCTTGACTGTAAAAGAAATTCCTCACATATTATTGTTAATATATAAAAAAAATTGCAAGGCATAAAATGATATTAAAATCTGAAAAAAAGAAAGGTTGAACTATTTATAAAGGCAGGACCATCTGAATAATACCTACCTATTCAAGAGAAACTTTCAAAGCCAAAAGGTCCTGAAAACCTGTATTTCAGGCTGTGAAAGACATCTATTGTCAACCTAGAATATCATAGACAGAAAGACTTTATATAGGCCAAAATATAAATATTTAGGAATATATGTTTATCTATATACATGTGTATCTACATACACACACATATATATGTGTATGTATGAGTATATATGTAATGTAATAACAATTAATGGAAAAAGGTATTATGAATTTGAAAAATCATGAAGGGGTATATAGGAGGGGTTGGAGGGAGGAAAGGGAGGGGAGAAATTATGTCAGAATTTTATATTCTTGAAAAAATTTAAAAAGTGATATAGAGGCTGGAGAGATACTGCAGAGGCTGAGAGCATTTGCAGCTTTTACACAAGACTGAGGTTTGATTTTTTAAAGCCACATAATGGCTCACAAATGTTTTCAACTCAAGTTCTATGGGATCTGAAAGCGGTTCCTGGCCTACAAGGGTGGCAGGCACCAATGTGATGCACAAATACACAATCTGGCAAAACTTTCATCAACAGAAAATAAAAACAAAACTTAAGAACACGGTGTCTCATTTACACTTGTTTCAGTATTTTCTGCCTCTGAATGTTCTAAACACTTTTAATTTTAATTCTAAGCATTCAGAGAAGCCTCTATTTGCAGGAGATTGAAATAACATAAACAGAGCCCCCCACCCACACACACACTCACACTCACACATACACAAAAAAGATTTTTAAAAATACAAAATAATCTCTGTCTCTGTTTCTCTGTCTCTCTGTCTCTCTGTCTTTCTGTCTCTCTCTGTCTCTCTCTGTCTCTCTGTGTCCCCCCCCCCGTGTGTGTATGTATGTTACACCTGTCTTGTAATTCTCAGTGATCACTGGAAAAGTTGCTGAAGATAAAATATAAGAGTAAGAGATATCATATGGCAATAAGGAGAAAGTGTCTTCTGGACACAGCAGGGCATTGCACATATGAGTTCATAATTGTTGAGATATCCCACAAAAGACCTCTGCAAACTCAAGTTAGAGCAATCCCATTGTGGAGGGGGGAGTTGAGCACAAGACTCATTCCTAACTAAGAAGCAATTTGTATTTGGTAACTAATAGAATTGGGATACTTTTTTTTCCTGTGTGTAGTTCTTGGTAAATCAATCACCAGGGCTTACCAATACCCTAGTAAAAGGCATTCGTAAAAGGGTGTCCAAGAATATTTGGGCAGCACATATTTGATCCTGAAAGGTTTTTAAATCTGATAAAAAATTGATTTGACAAGGATCTAGAAAGACTAGTAGGGGGGAAGTGAACTAGTTAAAATACGTTATATAAAATTCTTTTAACTAATAAAAATTAATAAAATAAAATTTAAAATGAGTTAAGTGTAAGAGGCAAGGCATAGCATAAAGGAAATGTTACTAAGGACAAAGAAAACATCACCAATTAATATTTAAAGTTCTCCAACTTTCACGTTTATAAACAATACTAAAATTGAAAACATTTTTCAAATAAATATAAAAATGAGGGAATTCTTCAGTAATCAAAGGATGAAGATAATACAAGATATGACATAGAATGCTTTCTTAGATATCAAAAGGTTGTGCTTTATATTAAATGTAAGACCCTCAAACATTTTAATAATGTTACTAATATCTCTCAATTGACTAAGTTTCAAAACCTTTTAAAATATCTTTTCTCAGCAGAATGGTTTATCACTAAGACTCACAGGCAAGGTTTATTTTGAAATTATTCTCTGAAACAAGATTTTTAAAAGACCCACAAGACTTAAAACAATCATAGCAATTAGAAGTCTCTTTATTTGGAACTGAAGATAGAATATATAATGTAAAGAGGGAAGTGAGTGCACATCTACAATTCTACCAAGTGCCAGAAACTGAGTAAATATCCATGAGTTCATTTAAGTTATCTTTCCTGGCCAGCAGGATGGAAAGGGTAATTTTAGTTGGTGGGAGATGAATGAATAGCCAAGAATGGAGACTAGCTCCATTGAGAGGGATGTTTTATGTTCTGATAATGAAACACCATGACCAAGACAAATTATAAGAAGAAGAACATTTTATTTGACTTTATTTAACAATTAGAGCCTATGACTTCCATGGTACCACAAAGCATGGAGCACAGAAGAAGAGCAGCAGCTGAGAGCTAACTTCTAGATCCATAGGCAAGAGGCAGATAGCATATTGGGAATGGTAAGACTCTTGTGAAAGGTCAAAATGTCCCCTAGTGACACACCTCATCCACCCCTGCTACACCTCCTATGCCTTCCTAACGAGTTCTACCAACTAGAAACCAAGTGCTTGAAGATATGAACATATGGGATCCATTCAGTTCAAGCCAGCAAAAGGAATGAGAAGAAAGAGGAGCTATCACTCCAGAACTCTTGAATACCAATGACTTCAAAGCCTCTCGTTCACACAAGTCTTGTGATAGATATTCTTTTGGCTTCCTCATCAAGGTAGGCATGCCCAAAGAAGACAATTTGTGTTTGTGTTTGTTTTTAGTTCATAGGAGATGTATGGAGACCCTCGAATTCTTCAAACTAACACGGTTATTAATCCTGAGTTAATGCTTTCATGGAAGATGAGATGCTTTGGGAAGATGTGACTATGATTCTCATACAGAAAGAATGTGGATCACATATGGTAGTTAGCTTGTAAGGTGTCACCCAATGATACTTGTCTCTTCCAGTGAGTATAGACTATATTTAATAACTGTATTGTAAGAACTCTAAGTAAAGGTATATGACTCTGAGGTTTGGTTATAAAAAACAATGTAAATGTCACAACTTTAATTCCTACACTTGAAAGGCAGATTTCTGACAGTTTGAGACCATCCTGGTTACACAGTGAGTTGCACTCCAACTAAATTACATAGTGTGACTCTCAATAAAAAGAAAAAATAATGACAGTGAGCCAGTTTTCCCCATCCATATTCAATGTCACAATCATCTCTAAAGAGTAACTGACATGATATCAAAATGAGATCTCCTGCTAACAGCTGCACAAGAACATGGACTCTGAGCTTACATTCAGGACTCAGCAAAGCTTTATTATTAGACTCATGTTCCAACCAGGAATTTGACTAGAATTTTATAAGACTCTGAGCCCAATCCACCTTTCTTAACTAGTCCTGAATTCTTGATTCTTAGAAAAACTCAGTGATTTACAGAACAACCACCATTATAGCATCTGACATTTGGAGAAATCTGCTATACAGGAATAGACAACATGGCAATATAAAATTGAAACAAGCAAGTCTGAGAAAAGAGATTAGTAGACTTAAATTTGAACCCCAGCACAAAGTTTCACATCCTTTGGTAACTATTATATGTAGTCAACCAATGAGAGCCAGTATTTGGAGACCACACAGAATATTCTTAGGCAATCAACAATAGTTTACAGGGCAGCTAATATTATAAAATATTTCAGTCTTTGAATGTTCTAAACATTTTATGAATCATTTTGCAGTATTTTTATTCTTCTATAGTATATTAAATAAATAGAATTAAATCTGGAAAAATGGGTCTGTGTATTTCAGACTCAACTACAATTATATTTTCCCAAAGTATGATATCAGAAAAAGAGAATGTAGATCTTTTAATGGTTTTTCAGCCAGGGGAGCATGAAACACCATCAGTCAAGGGCATTTTGTGGTGTAAAAGAAAGCATGACATGCAAGTAATTTGTCATTTCATATCTCTAGATGGAGAAACTTAAATTCCTATTACCAATGTCTTTTAATCTCTGGGGTTCATAAAAGGAACAAGAGTTTCATTTAGACCAAAATTCTAAATGCCCACAAGCTTTCTGCTTTCAATCAGAACAATATTGAAGAGACACTCCTTTTCAGAACCTTTCACGTGGCTGCTTCTGGCCCTGGCCATATTCCAAGAATGGAAAGATGAAAGACATATCAGCATGGTCCTTGAAACTTAGTACCTAAGGCTACTTCCTTTTCCTAACAGGGGATCAGAGGAATTTCAGTCTGGCATCCTCTTTCTTGTTATCTTTAAATAATGCATCCTGAAAGTGAGCAATATGTCCAGAGACCCCTGAGAGTTGATGCAATTATAAACAGAAAAAAAACCTGTTTTATTATTAGTATATAAATTTCAATATAAAAAAGTGTAGCTACAGTTTAGTGAGGAAATTGAAAGTGTTAAGTCAAAGGTAAAGAGAACTTTTACATTGTATTTGTGTCTGTAATTGTTCATAATATGCCCTTCATGCTTATCTTCACGTGAAGAATGCAACCACCATTCTTCAGTGACTGTATTGCTGTGTTTTTAAACTCTTTTTCAAAAATAATAAATGTTGTTTACTTTTTAAGACATGTCCCCAGTGTACTTTGATCATATCTGCCTACCATTTACCTCTGCAAGTATTTCCCAGCTTCCTTCTGTACATATTACCCTCCCAAATCATTTATGTTTTCATAAGTTTAAAATTTCATAAAAACATTAAATTCATAAATATTTTCAGTGATTTCTTTAAAATTTTTAATGTCGCTGTGGGTATTAGAACCTCCCAGTTCTTTGAGAATTATTGCCTGTCAGTAAGCCATGTGAGAACGAACAAAAGCCCAAAGCATGCAAGCCAAACACACGCAGTACAAAATGTAAAATAAAACCATCTCTTAGCTTTTAACCAGGAACTCCAGTCAGACTTACCTTGTTGAAGTGCTGAGGGAAGATAGCAAAAAATAGGAATCCCTATAGCTATTCATAAGAACATTAATAGTGATTCTCTGTCTTTCCTTTCATATACTACTGAGTCCACTTAATACTGTCTGTAGAGCATGGCAAATGAACATTCGCTAAATTATGGACAACATAACTGTGGTCCTACACACAGGAGCAAATGACTGTCCCTTCTCAGTATCATCAACAGCCAATATATCATCCTGGCAACTTGTACATGAAAACTAAAATTTTTGTCTGCTTTTTACTATATTTTTTTTAATTGCTTGAGACATCCATGTATGTGTGTAATGTGGTTTTGATCCAAATCTATCACCACTCTCTTCCCTTCAACTCTACCCATTCATTCCCATCCATTTTGAAAATAAAAATCTTGAAAGTAGCTCATACGCATTTGTTTGGTGGAGAATGTTGATAGAAATAATATGGGCTTGAAAGCAGAAAGATTAAGGTTCAAATAACCAATGGTATGTTTTGACATATTACTTTAACTTTCTTTCCTATATTTTTGCAATATTTTTGAAATATTATTGCAAATTCAGTAAAAACGCACTGTCCACCCTACCTCAATTCCTCAAGTCTCGACATAAATTGCAATGTTCTAGAATCACTATTAATACTCTTATGAATAGCTATATGGGTTCCTATTTTTTGCTATCTTCCTTCAGCACTTCAACAAGGTAGGTCTGGCTGGAGTTCCTGGTTAAAAGCAAAGAGATGGTTTGGTTTTTTATTATTTTATTTTACGTTTTGTACTGTATGTGCTTTGGCTCGCATGCTTTGGGCTTATGTTCTTTCTCACATGGCTTGTTGACAGGCAATAATTCTCAAAGAATTGGGAGGTTCTAATACCCATGCTGACATCAAAAGTTTTAAAGAAATCACTGAAAATATTTATGAATTTAATGTTTTTATGAAATTTCAAACTTATGAAAACATAAATGATAATTTCTGTATAAGAAATTTTAGTTCTGTGAGCTGTGACATTTAATTCTAGATTAATTTCTCATGTCAATCTGGAAAGGATTAAAGAAGAGAAACCCACATCATTGAGAGAGTAAAACTGGCTGAATGAATGTCTGTGTCAGGGGTTTGAGAAGTAGTAGATTCTGTATGTACATCTTTGAGGCAAGAAGCTATATTCTGAAACACTGTGTCCTGATTTCCTAGGTCTATAGTACAAGTTGATCTAGACAATATCTTCTCTATATTTTATACACACGCACACATGCACACACCACACGCACGCACACAAACACCATACATACACACATACAAAGTTATGTATATATGTGTTAGACATGCATGTATATCCACTATGAAATTTGTTATAAACCCATATATTTTGAATGAAATCTTTGAAATTTGAACCTAATGTATGTTATTGACAACCTACATATCTAGACTTTAGAGAATGCACTTTGATAAACCCTGCTCATAATTTCTCCTAAGTAGCAAAGCAGCAGCTTGATGAACAGTGATCAGCCCTCCTTCCTGCCTGGCCAGATGCAGCTCTCCCCACAGATGGCAGTTTGGTGATGCAACTCATTTTGTTCACTTGGGATCTTTGTCACCATGGAGGACAGGCATGGACCTTTAGCATCCTGTTTCAGATCTGTTCTATCATCATTTCTCTTCTCCTGAAAGGAGCATGTCTTGGTTTGGAGCCTGCTCAAATCTCAAATGGTTGGACTAAATAAAGCTGCCCTCTCTCAAAACACAGGGTTTCTTTTAAATCTTTCTGCTTTAGCATCAAGTTTTAAAGCTATGAAGACCAAAAGATCTGAGATATAAAATGGCTTAGAATCTTTATAGAAATTAAGATGAATTTAAGAATTATTTAGGTTAATGCAGCATTCAAAAGCATTTGGGTTAAGTGAGTTTTAGACTATTTACTAAAAGTTTTTTGATCTTTAAATTAGAAGTGATACTTTATGATATGCATAGTAATCTAAAAAGTAAACTTTATTAAATGTTACTGTTACAACCATATTAGATACTTTTATATCTCAAACATCATAACATGAGGGACTTCTGGACCCAGTTTTATCCATAATGACAGCAAGACAGACACAGAGAGGAATTACCAAAAGAGATGGAAAAGAAGCACCTGCTAAAAGCTGGTAGCGCGGTCTACCGTATATTTATAACAACCTATTAGAACTGCTTCAGCTATGACTTAAACCTGAGCATTTCCATTTCTGTCATATATTACAGACATAACTTTAGAAAAAAATTTCACCCTCTAAACCACTCTTCTCTTAAAGAAACTGTGCAGATGGTGAAAATTTCTGTTCAAGAATACTGTCAGGATTAATGAAAGCAACAACATAAAGGAATAAAAACAACAAAGCATGGTATGTGGTTCGTTTACACAATGGAATACTACTCCGCTATTAAGAATGAGGACATCCTGAGTTTTGCAGGCAAATGGATGTAACAAGAAAATATCATCCTGAGTGAGGAAACTCAGACCCAAAAGGACATGCATGGTATATACTCACTAAAAAGTGGATATTAGCCAAAAATTAAAAATAAATAAAGTGCAGAATACCCAAGATGCAGTCCACAGAACTCAAAAAGTTCAACAAGTTGAAGGGACCAAGTGAGGATGCCTCAGTCACTCTTGGGAGGGAGAAGAAAGCAATCACAAGTGAGGAGGGATGAAGGGACCTGGGAGGGAAAGTGGAAAGGGAGTGGGTAGGAGAGAGGAACCTGATCTGGTATTGGATGAGGGAAAAAGACTGAAGCCCTGAGGGCCAGCAGAAAAAATGGAAACAGGCACCCTCAGCAGGTAGGAAGTTTTGGGCCCCTTCAGAATGCACCAGAGATCTGGGAGGCGAGAGACTCTAAGGAATCAAAGGGAGGGACCTGAGATGAAATGCCAGAAGGAACTTACAGAGCCCACCTTCAGCAGGAAGACAGGGCATCAAATGAGGGAGGGGGTTGCCATTCCACAGTCAAAACTCTGACCCATAATTGTTCCTGTCTAAAAGAACTACAGGGATGGAAATGGAGAGGAGCCTGAGGAAAAGAAGGTCCAGAGACAGGCCCAAAGTGGGATGTCCCAAGGCCTGACACTATTACTGAGGCTATGAAGCGTTCACAAAAAGGGACCTAGTATGACTGCACTCTGGAAGACCCAACAAGCAGCTGAAAGAGTCAGATGCAGATATTTGCACCCAATCAATGGACAGAAGCTGCTGACTCCTGTGGTTGAATTAGGGAAAGGCTGGAAGAAGCTGAGGAGGAGGATGACCCTGTAGAGGACCAGCAGTCTCAACTATTCTGGACCCCTGAGATCTCTCAAACACTGGACCACCAAATAGGCAGCATACCTCAGCTGATATGAGGCCTCCCAACACATATACAGCAGAGGGCTGCAGGATCTGTGTTCAGAGATGATGCACCTAACCCTCAAGAAACTGGATGTCCCAGGGAGTTTAGAAGTCAGGTGAGGTGGGATGGGGGTGGTGACATCATCGTGGAGACAGGGGTGTGGGGAGGAGGTATGCAATGTGGAAGAACTGGAAGGTGGACCAGGAGGGATAAAATCTGAAGTGTAAAAAGATAGATAAATAAATAAATAAATAAATAAATAAATAAATAAATAAATAAATAAGAATATCGGCCCAGTCATCTTTATTCTATAGAGCCACGGAGGCATTTCGTAAATGCCAACAAATAAAAAGAAAATTTGTGAAAGAATGAACTTTTAAAACATTGAAGTGGTTCTTCATTCTTTCTTCTAATTCTCCATAGCCCATGTATGAGTATGAACAGGGATGGTCTGCATCAGTGGTCCAGTGCTGAAACCAGGGTCAATGAACCATATAGCACTACTGGGCAGCTCTAAGCAAGCACTTCCTGAGAGTGATATGGCATTACGAACGAGAAGTGAGAGAGAATTAGAACTGTCCAAATATTGAGGTTCGGTTGCCATAATACACAGAGGCATTGTCATGGAATTCAATGCTGATGGAGGATGTGACCCGATGCCCTTATGCAACAGCCCTCCAACTCCAGCCTAATGAATACATACTCATAATTATTTCTCAAATAGACTTTATCTAATTTTAAAGTGGATAATTTATACCACTTGTATAAAATGCATTACATTTCATTAAAATATTCAACATTAGTAGAACTTTGAGCAGAATATATTTCTTGGTTTCTCAATCATACATATTTATAATATTAAAAATCTTCAGTTTTTTAGTAATAAAATTCCTATACCATAGATCTGAATGCTAATTTTTAGTTTACTCCTGTAGTAGAAAGTGATATACATGAGAAAATGCATTTACATTTGCATTTGTGGGTTTTGTACACATTTCTTCACTATTATATTTTCTTTAAATTATACTTTTCTTTTTAAGTGAAAACTTTTTGTTTCCTTTTGTTGACTCTTTTTCTTTTTTCTTTCACTAGTTTAAACTAAAAGGTCTTGCGAGGTATTCATTCCATTCTGTTAAAGTTATAGGGTGCTCTCATCTTAGCATTCTAACATGCTCTGCTTTATTTTTGGCTGTTTTGTTTTATTTTATTTTTCACTAATGGCTCATTCATTTGACAGTGTTAGCATGGGTGTTGGGGAGAACACAGCGATATAAGCTGGTTCATTGCTAGGTTATTGTGTCAACTTGGAAAAGAGATGGCAAACACTTAAATTATATTTATGTATTATATTTATAATAAATTGTATTAGTTTTAATATGTACATGTATTTAATATAATATGTATTATACTTATAATACAAGGCTTTACTTCAGGCATCCAGGAGGGCTTCAGAAAATGACAACATAAATCTTCATAATGCAGTGTATCATGGTTTAAAGTGGAATGTTCTCTAATAGTTCACATTTTAGAGAATTGGCTATTGATGCAGTGATATTAAGAAGTGATGGTACCTTTAGGTGGTAAGGTCTACCAAGGTGTCATTGCTGGTTCCTCTGCCTGATTCTGGCTTCCTCTCTAGAAAGTCAATGCCTTCATCTTCCTTCTTGCATCCCATTTGATGCAGTGCCGTGTCCTAGAAGGTCTGTGCCTAAGCTAGAACCTTGCTGAAATTTCAGCCTCCAAAACTGTGAATTACATGGCTAAAAAAACCTTTATTCTGTATAAGTTACTCAGTGTCGTGTACATCATTATAATGACAGAAGATGGTCTAATAAGTAATGCCTATAACAAATGTGGCTGAGAGCCAACTATTATATAGTCATCTTATATTCAGAATCCCCATAGACAAGTCTACACTCAAAATCAGTTCCATTCATCTTGGAAACAAGAAACTCCCTAGAGAGGAAATGTGTACCACAACACAGGACTGTTTGATTCACAATGCTGTGCTACTTTACTTCCTGACTCCCATTGTTAAATTAGAATGTAGTGTGAATGTAGATGTTATCCCCTAGAGAAACAACCCAGAAATTTGCACTTAGCTTTTCTTGTTCTGACCACCAAGGAATCCACATTTCAACTGTTAGATACAAGTCTTCTGTGCTCTTGGGAAGTAGAGGTGCAGTGGGTAAATGTGCATAATCACTGAAATCACATGACAAAATGACATTTCCTCCTAGGCTTGTTGATGCTGAGTGCCACAGAGTGCCATGGAGTTCACTACAAGCCTTCCAATTGAGATGTTAAAACATCTAGATGGAACCTAAAGTACCAGAGACAATCCGACTTTTCAGATCTTTACTCCAGAGCAATCTCTGCCAATGACTTTGAAGAATAAAGGATTAAGTTGACCACTAAAAGGGGAATTGAAGGTTGGATGGAGAACTTACTTAAGGGAGCTGTTAAGATGAGAGGGTTTCTTCTAACTCTCATAGGAAATGGAAACTTAGTTTCACCCTAAGGTTAGAAGAAAAATTTTCTATTAGACAACATACTGTATGTGTTATATATTCCTCAGAGTTTGTACAATACTGAAGACTATTGGCTTTTGCTTAAAGGATTAAAAGGAAGGGGGAAAGAGCTATGATTGCCCAGGCATTCAAATGAAAATAAACTAATATTAGTGAAAGAATGATAGGTGGCAACTCACGTATTTAGACCCCAACTAAGGAGGTTAGCTGAAAAGATCAGAATGCCCCAGTGAAGTGTGCATGTGTGTCTACACACTGCATTCCTATATACAGGGAAGGTGGGCAAGTTACTAACTAGAACTGATATATCACCTACTTTAGATAATGGGCAGGAAATAATTAGATGGTGTGATAACTAATTGTAGCCATCAAGATGGTTAAGAAAAGCCCAGATTGTGAGCAAAACCTTGTTCTTGTATATATCATAATAATAATTATTTTAAAAATGCTGAGTAGGTATCTGTTCTTTCTTACACACACACACACACACACACACACACACACACACACACACACACACACACACACACTTGATCCCTACATCAAATCATTAGCAATCAATGGCTTGTGTAGTTGATATGCATAGTAAAGAGAATAGTCCAGAGACAAAAAGAGTTAGTATTGTTTTATAAACTTTCACATTCAGGTGATAAATAATTGTCACATTTGGATATCTGGAGTGAGGAGAAAAGGCCGTAACATTCAGTTGTTCTGAAAAAAGAAAGTCTTGGGCGTAGACAGAACATGGGCCACAGTGACCCTTAACATCTAAGTGTGAATTCAAATCTTGCCACCTACTAGCAAAATGATCTGTGTTAGGTAATTCAGTTCATTGAACAGTCTTATGGCTCTTATAAGTGCTAAGATATCTTCCTATTTGGATCTTTCTGAACACTTGATGATATAACATAGGACAAATATCAAAGTAGACCTTACTGTAAACTCATGACAATAATACAGTTGTCTAGTCAATTACATTGTAATCAAGATTGTTCTTTTCACAGAGGAGAGAAAAATATTCTCTTTCTATTTTGTTGGAAATCACATTGGACAAAATACAAAAGCATGCTGTCTGCAGGCAAATCTTTCTGAAGGGAAAGGCTTGCATGCATTAACAGTTCTGCATGGCCAAGGGGAAAGGCATGCTCTTTGAAACCACCATTTGGTATTTCTATCACTGGGAGAAAAATGTTCTATCTTGTGTTATTTTTCCATCAGCTATAAAACAAGATATAAGGATACGTTTTTTCACCACAAAACTGAACGATCTATATAAAGGCTGTTCCACACTGTGTGGTAGGCAGAAGGTCCTTTTTTCGTTTTTTTCGAGACAGAGTTTCTCTGTGTAGCCCTAGCTGTCCTGGAACTCACTCTGTAGACCAGGCTGGCCTCGAACTCAGAAATCCACCTGCTTCTGCCTCCCAAGAGCTGGGATTCAAGGCATGTATCACCACTGCTCGGCCAGAAGGTTCTTAAGCATTGTTTTTATTTTATAGTATTGAAGTTAGATAAGAACGGTGAAGCAAGATGATCTTTGGAGCAGACAATGGGTGCAGAATACTCATGGTGGCAGACTAGCATATGGATATGGTTAAATTCTACTCAGTATGCAATTAGGAAAAAAATGAAAACATTGGGAAGAAAATGGATGAAAAGTAGATATGGGTACAGAGAAAATGATACTCAAGGTTCATAGAACCTGGGATGACCCACCCACACAGTATTGAAAGCTATTTTGAATTAAATTTCTACAAAACAAAACAAAACTAGGCAATATATTGTATTGCGACAGTAAACTCCTGTAATGAAATCATTTTTCAAATTATGTGCTTTTGAAGATTTCAAATGATCATATTCTTTAAGAGAAAATCAGTGGGGATGGGGGAGTTTTTATGTGAAGTGGGGACAGGGAAGAATGGCGCTGAGATCAGGATTTAAAGTGAATTAATTAATTAATAAAAGTTTTTAAAAGGGGGAAGAAAATCATTGTCAAAGACTAGCATGTTAGGAAGAAAGAGGGACAGGGATTTGTAGGTGCTCTCATTTGGGCAATTTCCAACTTGTATACAAGCTTCCATACTGCTTACTTTGCAAAAATGAGAAATCGTCTTTATTATTGAAATTTACCCCCATGGAGATAAGGGGGCAAAATTCCATTATTTTGGGCTGAATATAGTGGGGAGGCTGCATTCTAGAAGCAAGTGACAGATAAGCTTTTAAATGTGCTTCAGTACTGATTTAGCGTCTTTGTGATTTCTTCCAAGCCAATCACACTTTAGTCCAATTTGGCAAAGGGATGGGCACTTATAAAATATCCTGCCTTTGAAAATAAAAGTACTGAAAAGCTTCAAAGAGCATATGGAATGAAATCTTTATGGGTGTACATAATACATAAACCCAGCTCCAATGAGCTAAGTCCTTATCACTACTTAAAGATATGTGTGCAAACACTGACACTATTTTTACTTGTTTTTCATAACTATTCTCTAATTAAAATGTCTTCTTTTATTAGAAGAAAAATGTTGAAAACATACAAAAGCTGTTTCACTTCTCTTCTCTCTGTTTCATCAAGTTAACTAGCACATGTCCTTCTTAGAACACAGTGAGAATTATGGACTTCTCAGTATTTACTGTAATTTATATTTCTTCATATTTTAGCCTCTATAGAATTTACAATAGAGAAAATAAATATTTTTTTCTTTTTTTTTTTTGTTGTTTTGTTTTGTTTTTTGAGACAGGGTTTCTCTGTATGGCCCTGGAGGTCCTGGAACTCACTCTGTAGACCAGGCTGGTCTTGAACTCAGAAATCCACCTGCCACTGCCTCCCAAATGCAGGGATTAAAGGCGTGTGCCACCACTGCCAAGTTTGTTCTTTCTTAATACTTTAAACTTACTTTAAAATCATTGTTTCTCCAATGTGTTTCTAAAATTTTTTCAGAAAAAGTGTATTCATATTTTCTCAATCTATCAGAAATACATACAGATTAGTTGAAAGGAATTTTTGCCTAGAAGTTATCTAACTGCATCATATTTTACATAGTTTTAATTGAACAACAAATATTACATTACAGAAGGCCAAAGTGGTTAAATTTGCCTTGAACAAAAAAACAATGAGAGCTGAAAGTAAATAAATAGTCAATAACAATGACTGGGCATTTGTCCAGTGCTGGGAAGTCACTGAATAGGAAGAGAAGTTATGGCTTATAATTAAGGGAAGAGGGACATCAGGGTTGTTTCCAGCTTCTGGCTATTATAAATAAGGCTGCTGTGAACATAGTGGAGCATGTGTCTTTGTTAAATGTTGGTGCTGAGTCTTCAGGTAGAACTATTTCCAATTTTTGGGAGGAACTTCCAGATTGATTTCCAAAGTGGTTATACCAGCTTGCAATTCCTCTAGCAATGGAAGAATGTTCCTCTTTCCTCACACCCTTGTCAGCATCTGCTGTCACCTAGAGTTTTTGATCTTAGCCAATTTGATTGGCATAAGGTGGAACCTCAGGGTCATTTTTGATTTAAATCTCCCTGATAACTAAGGATGCTGAATACTTCTTTAGGTGCTTCTCAGCCATTTGAGATTCCTCAGTTGAGAATTCTCTGTTTAACTCTGTACCCCACTGGGGCAGGTTCAGATATGGGAAGAGACGGGAGAGAAGTCCAGAGGGTCAGAAGAAGGAATAGAAATATGTAGCAGTGGGGGGCGGTGAATAGGGGAATCACTAGAAAGTCGCAGAAGCCAGGGATAGGAGAGGCTCCCAGGACCCAGTGGGGATAACATTATCTAGAATACCCAACAGAGGAGAGATAGAACCTGAAGAAACCACCTCCAGTAAAGAAGCACAGCACCCAGGAGAGGGAAGGGGCTACTCACTCATTTCAAAATTTTTAACCCAGAATTGTTCCTGTCTAAAGGGAATGCAGGGACTAAAAATGGAGTAAAGAGTGAAGGAAAGGCCATCTGGAGACTTCCCCACCTTGGGATCCATCCCATCTGCAGACACCAAGCCCCGACACTATTGCTGATGCCAAGTAGTGCTTAGAGACAGGAGCTTAGTATGGCTGTCCTCTGGGAGGCTCGGCTAGCATCTGACTAAGACAGATGCAGACACAGCCAACCATTGGACTGAGCCCTGGAACCCCAGTGGAAGAGTTGAGGAAGGACTGAAGAAATGCAACCCCATAGGAAGAACAATGATATCAACTAACTGAACTCCTCAGAGTTTCCAGGGACTAAACTACTAACTAGAGAGTATACATGGGTGGGTCCATGGCTCCACATATATATGTAGCAGAAGACTGCCTTTGGCATTAGTGGGAGGGGGCACTTGACCCTGTGGAGGCTTGCTATCCCATCAAAGGGGGATGTTAGAGGCACCGGTGAGGCAGGAGTGTGTGGGTGGGTATGGGAGTACCCTCTTAGAGGCAAACGGGAGGTAGGGATAGGATGGGGAATTTGAGGAGGGCAGACCATGAAGGAGGACAACATTTGAAATGTAAATAAATAAATTAAATAAAATATAAAAAAATAAAGAACAGATGATTCAAAAATATTGTTATAGGAAGATTTGCATGACACTATTCTCCATTTTGTCTATGAACTGAAGGGTAAAATAATCTATTTTCCCCTAGGACCTAAATAAGTCTATCCTTTTGAACACAAGTGCTAAGCTCTCCAGCACAAAGGTGCACAACTCAAAACAAGCATAGTTGTTCAATGAATATGTAGATGATTATTTGAAAAAAATGCCCACCTCTGGTTCCTATATAATAACTTCATATTTTCTTGGGATATCTCTTCAAATATATTTAATTGTTTTGAGTAGCCCCTATGAACTAGGAATTAGTGTTACGTTAACCTATGGTTA
Source organism: Uromys caudimaculatus (assembly GCA_028551405.1). Taxonomy (NCBI): domain Eukaryota; kingdom Metazoa; phylum Chordata; class Mammalia; order Rodentia; family Muridae; genus Uromys; species Uromys caudimaculatus. The sequence goes on from CM052703.1 coordinate 39,468,527, forward strand.
AGAAAGTATGGTTTTGGAATAAGATATAATCTTTTCAGAAGTAAATATAGTGTATATATATTATATATATGTAATTTCTATATATTTTATTTTTCAAAATCAGTCCCTGTATTGATGTAATCTAAATATTTTCCAAAAGAAAATGCCAAGCATTTTCCCCACAATGTACAAGATTCCAAAGTCTGCCCTGACACCAACTATGGAGATTCTATTTTTCTTTTCTCATCTGTCTTTCATATTGCAAAATTTTTCCCTCATAAGAACAAAAGGAAGTCCTCAAGAGGCATCCAACTTTACAGTGGTTCAAACTAATGCACCTTCAGGGAAACACTGAGGACAAGGATTCTACGTCATGACAAGCATGGAATGCTTTTCAGAATGGCTGGCGTCTATTGAGAGTGGCAGAAGATAAGATTGTAACTGTGGTTGGATGAGTGCTAATAGCCTTGAATGGCAAAATTAAAGGAAAATCCCTTTATCTTGTGGAGTAAAAGATAAATGACCAACCAGTAATTAAATTTCAATAGAGAACCAAAGTGATTGTATCTCCCTACCAAAAAGGTATCTGAAAAAGACTCACGAAGAAGAGTGCGTCGTGAATCAGGAACTTGACTGAGAAGCTCTAAAATATACCAATCTGTGGGAGAATGGACATGAAAACAAGAATCATAAGGAGGCCAAAGATGGAGGATTACTAATACTTGTGGCGTCTGGGTGTAGAACTTGAGAGAGAATGACTTGAGCTCTGGGGGACTGATGGTGGGACAGGCTGTCAGAGCACTGGAAGAATATTTTGCATGTGTGGTGAGGAGAGTCTTTCAATGCAAAAATCCAATTTCTTTGCACATTTCACTTCTAATATAAATGTACTTCACTTAAAAGTTCTTAGTGAATTGTAACCTTTAAAATATCCTGTTTGCAAAATTCAACAGCTGCTGCAACCAGAAGACTACATTTCTGAGTCTGCAATGTTTCATTTTCTAAGAACACATTTTAAAAACAAAATTAGTACAAAAATTAAACAATGGGAATGAAAAGCAAATTAATAATAGAATTAGCAATACTAAATTTGTCTAATAAAAATGGATTTTCAAGGGCCTGGGGAGACAGCGAACGAGTGAGTAATGTTTGTCTTTCAAGCCAGAACCAGAAATTGATCCCCAGAATTCACAAACACACACACGCACACGCGCACACACACACACACACACACACACACACACAAATTGTTGTAGTGATGTGTGTTTGTTTCCTCTGCAATAGAGGGTGGAGATACCTGGAAAAGTGGGGCTTGCCAGGTAGCCTGCCCTGCCTACTTATGAATTCTATGCCAGTGAGAGATGCTATTTCAGAAATGTGGATGGACGATCTGGAGAAACATCTCGGCAGTTAAGAGTACATGATATTCTGGGAAAGATCATAGGTTCAGCTCCCGGAGCACATGTGATAAGTTACAGCCATCTGGAACTCAGTTCTAGGGGATCTGTCTTCATTTTCAGACTTTTGTGTGTACCAGGCCTGCACACGGTCCACATACATCCTTACACATACACATGCACACACACACACACACACACACACACACACACACACATGAAATACATGTATATATATACAAACACACATACATACATGTGCATAATGCCTGAGGTACAAAACCCAAGATTATCTTCAGGCTTCCATGCACTTGTGTTTGCATGTACGTGTACACTTTCACACACATGTGCACCCGCAAAGGATTTTAAAACAGGGGTGCGGTTCAGTGGTAAAATGTTTGCCTAGCATACTCATGGCCCTCAATTCAATCTGTGGTCCTAAAATCAATTTACCAACATGAGATAATATAGTTACAATATTTTTATATCATGATGTAAACATTTCTATTTTCTCCCCCTAAAATATGACATCTCTTATTCCATTTAAATCATTAATTAGAAGTAGTCATTATTCTAGCTATGACACACTGGTATGTTTCATACCAATGGCCTTTTTGGTACTGAGAGTGCTATATTATAAAAGGCACATGTAGGTCTGAAGCAGGGTGTTTCAGTCCTACTTAGGAGGGGGAAAAATAATCAAAGGAGGTAGTAGGAGGGAGGGATCTGGGAAGAAGAGAGGACGGGGAAGAAACAGGGGACCAGGATCAGGTGTGGGAGGAGACAGAGGAGAAGTACAGAGGGTCAGGAAATTGAACAGAGGTGTGTAGCAGTGGGGCATGGGGAACTGGATATAGCCACTAGAATGTCGCAGATGCCAGAAAAGCAAGAGGCTCCCAGGACCCAACTTGGATGACATTAGCTGAAATACCCAAACAAAGGGGAGAGAGAACCTGTAGAGACCATATCCAGAGGTTAGGCACAGACCTTGGATGAGAGATGGGGCCACCCACCTATCTCAAAAATGTTACCCCAGAATTGTTCCTGTCTAAAGGAAATGCGGGGACAAAAAGTGGAGCAGAGACTGAAGGAAAGGCCATCCAGAGACTGCCCCACCTAAAGATCCATCCCATCTGCAGACACCAAACCCAGACACTATTGCTGATGTCAAGAAGCACTTGCTGACAAGAGCCTGGTAAGGCTGTTCCCTGAGAGGTTCTGGCAGACCCTAACCAATACAGATGTGGATGCTCACAGTCAACCATCAGACTGAACAAGGGACCCCAATGAAGGAGTTAGGGGAAGAACTGAAAGAGCTGAATGGGGTTTGCAGCCCTATAGGAAGAAGAACAGCCAACCAGACCCCACAGAGCTCTCAGGGACTAAACCACCAAACAAAGAATACACATGGAGGGACCCATGGCTCCAGCTGCATATATATAGCAGAGGGAGGAGAGGCCCTTGGTCCTGTGAAGACTCGATGCTAGGGCAATGAAGCAGGAGTAGGTGGATGGGTGGGGGAGCACCCTCATAGAAGCAGGGTGGAAAAGGGATAGGATAGGAGGTTGTGGAGGGCAAACCGGGAAGGAAGATAACTTTGAAATGTAAATAAATAAAATAACCAATAAAACAAGAAAGAGAAAATAAAAAATAATCAATAAGAAAATAAAAACGTGTACTTCTAACTCTTCATAGTACTCTGGGCTGTTTTGGGTCAGTGGTTAAAATAACACCTCACTTCCTATTATGTAGAACTCAAGTACAACCTTGCTCATATTCCCACATGAATTATTCAAAAACAAAATAATAATCCCTATAATTAGTCCTGGGCAATAAGTATTCTCTTCCAATTATTAAAAAGTTTATTCTTCAGAAAATTGCTTTGTATCAGTCTTCTGTCTATAGGACTTTTTCAAAGACATGGAATGAATGTGTGTGTGTGTGGAGTATGTGTGAAGGTGTTTGTGTGCATTTTTGTTTGTGTATGTGTGCTTGCATCTCAGTGTATGTGAATATGTGTATATATATTACATGTATATATATATATGTATTATATATATACATGTGTGTATGTGTATGTGCATATGTGTGTTTCTGTTGGTATGTACTTGTGTATGTTTGTTTTATATGTGTGTTTGTGTGTACACATTCATGTGTATGTGTTTATGAGCATGTGTATGTGTGTTCCTTTGTGCCAATCCCTCACTAGCTCACCACTGCCTTCAACGATCTTCAAATAGATCTCTTGCACTTCAGAAAAGTGTGATTGCAAATTCCAGACGCAGAAGTTCAGAGCTTGTTTCAGCATCAGAATATCCTTCTGTGTTAGCTAATTGGCTTTTCTTCCCCTTCCTTATACCTTTTCTGTCTGCTAAATAGGAAAGGCTGTATTCACTAAACCTCAGGATCCTTGGAGCAGCATCTTTTCACCCACAGGCATCTTTCCTTTGATATGTTGTATCAGCTTTCCATTCTGCTATTTATCATTGGGAACAACAGAAGTCAAAGTCCCCACACTTGTGGCATAATGAGAGCACATTAATTGCTTTCAGTATTAGCCATGTCCAGCGATTGCAGGGATACGGGATGAGGCACTCTTCATAAGGGTGATATGCAAGAAATGCACCTGTCATCAGCACAGGCCGTGCTATCATGAGTAAACACAGACAATTGTTAAGATCTAGTTGTCCCTACACTCCTAGACACATGTGAGGAGATGGATACTTACCCACTGCTTCACAGGGTCTGGTGGAGTCTTTATTAACATGGGCCTCTGCCAGTTATGATTTGAAGGCAATTTGGATAATGATCAGATTTAAATATTTCATAGGTAAACTTAAACAACATCACACATACAAACACACACCCACAACATATATCTGTAACACTAAAGAGTACACTTATGAATTTAAATCTTGGCTCAGCTAACAACATCACTAGAAACATTAACAGATGTATTTATTACTCATGGCCATTTTAATAAGGCTATCTATAGTTATGTGGAGATTTAATACCATTGAACTCTTGGATATCTTCATCTTTACTTTGTTCTGGAAATATCTGATAAGAACCTATAGGAATGAGTTAATAAAAATCCTAGTCTAAGAGCTATGAAAGAAATAGTTAAGTTGATGGGTGTGGGGCTAAAAAGCCAAGTACCCCATATGGAATAGGGTCTAGCAGGCAGGAGTGTGGGCAAGGAGAGTGGATATAGAAGAGAAAGTAAAAGTATAAAATTGGCAAGGATTGAGAATATATTACTAATAAGACACATTTCCTTGCAAATTTTGTAGTTTGAGCAGACTATAAATAATGTGTGATCACAGAAATTCTCAGAAAGTGAACCTATAGCTTCTAAGCAGAAGTGCTGTGGCAGAAAATAAAGGCTAAATTTCAAGTCAAATAATTCAGTTGTGCCACGAGGATTAGTATGACCTTGAAAGGATACACAGTCAGGACTTTTCCATGTCCTCAGATAAATACTGACAAACTTAAAAGATGACCTGAATGCTTCCTAGCACAAATATTTCACGATGTCATTCTCTTGAGCCCTTCTCTGATGAATAAGAGTACTCAAGCTAAAAACCAGAGGACTCTTAGGAAAGACTCAATGCAGAAATGCCCTCTGAAAAATTGAATCAATGTATTATGGGACTCACAGGGTCTCAAGAATTCACCTACACTTTTACAACAGCTATGTCTTGCTTTCATTTGCCCTGTAGCAAAGCATTCTCAGGGGTTAGAATGAGAGTGGAGAGAAAATTCCTTTAAAGAACATGCTGATTATAAAGTCTACATGTCACAGACGTTTCTCTTCCTTTCTAAGCACCCATACCCATGTGCTACCATCATTCTTGCTCTGTGGTAATTTATCATTTTTTGGTGGGGTCCTGTGGGAACGTTCCCTTTGCTGTTTCAGTTTAATTTATATTTATGACTTTACTTTTGAAAAGTACTTTACTTTCAGTGTATAGGTAAAAATGTGGGCTAAAAACAGTTCTTAATTTTTATATGACATATGACAGTAAACTCTGAAGTCCTCATCACAACCAGCTACCCTCCATGACATTAATGAAATAAGTAAGACACATACGTAAGTTGATGGGAAAATGGGCCTTTTCCAGAAATAGGCTAATCATCTTTAATAACTTTAATAAGGTTAGTTGAGGTGATTAAATTTATTTTTGCCTTATGTAATAGTTTAACATTTTGAATAGCAAAGTAATATTTATAGAAAGCCAGCATGAATTCATGATTCTGATACATAGTATTGTGCTTGGTTGATATCATTTACTCCATGCTGAGAGTTGGTAGTCTATGTGTATTTGGACGTTAGACTAGGGTATTAAGAGTACTATCACTGATAGACTGTGAGGGTAAGAAATGGAGAGAAGACAACAGACAAGAAATATATCTGCGATTATATTTTATTTAATGTATGTTCTGAAATACCAAAAAACATGATAGATAAAATAATTTATAGGGATATTCATTTAAACTCATAAACAGGTACAAAGTTTACTTTTCAGTTAATCAGTTAAATTATTAAAATGACAAATAAATGTCAATGTAAAGATCAAACCCGAAAATTTAGAAAACATGTATGCATGACTCGCAAAAAAACTATAGGAGGATATCCAGAGTTGGTGAAATGAGGAGTGTGAAAAGGTTCCTTTGCCATCTTGATACACCTTATTTCCTCTGTGCCTTGGCTAATGGGATTAAAAATACCATCGACATTTATATGGAAATCATATGTTAAATTAACTAACACATATAAATCTTCAACTGCTTGACATGCTGATTCCACAAATGTTACCAAATTAAGATGCTGATGTTGTTAAGTGTATTATAAACCTACTTATGTATCATCTCAGGGAAGAATAAAAGAAAAACTCACTGGAAATATACTATTTGCCTTATGATTAAGATCTTTGTAAAAAAAAAAAAAAAGGATCATATGATTAGTCTGGGATTAATGAGAGAGACTTAATAACGACACTTTGAGAATATTTAAATACAGTAAAATTTGCTTTTACTACCTCAGATGAAGTTTTGATATAAGATCTATATTGAAGCAATGCAAATACATGGCTTGTGCTGAGCCCAGAGTGTTTGCTTCTCTGTTCTACCTATTCCCAGGCCTAGGCCTAGAAGTCTCTAGCTGTCATACAATCTAATCTTCCAAGCTGACTGATTCAATCTGGTTTCTCTTGGCTGCTAACTGAATTGTGTACCTGCATTCTGGCTGGATCATGTAGACCTAGAAGGCCTTTGGATATGATCACTTGCCAGAGCAGCCATATTGCTGAATTAAAATTTTTCTTTAAGATAACAATGTTAAAGCTTGTGGCCTGCAACAAAGAAAGTGTGCTCCCTTCCTGCCAAGAAAAGGATCAGAGAAGTATTAGCTACTAGAGCTCGAATTCTACGAAACAGAAGGACCTGTGCAATAAGGAATATGAACCACAATAAAAGTGTCAATGAGGAGTCAGAGCAGTAAACTGTCAATCTACATGTTTTCCATCCTCTATAAGCATGTAGGTGCTTCTCATTGGCTATTGTCAATGGAACACTAAAGGACAAGTGAGCCTTCTTTTGTTTATTTCAAACCATCCCCTACACATATGGAGGATGTGTTGGAGATTAGCAGGAAAATGTATCCTAGTCCTCCCCTCTCCTTAAAGGAAAACAATTTAATATTTTCTAATAAAGCATTAATTAAAATTTTTTATTCAAATACATAATCATTATTTACAGTATAATTTCTGGGCAAATTTTTCTATGTAAAGATACATCATCCTAACCTAGAAGTTTATTCCTATTAAACTTTTAATACTTCTGGATAGGCTGTCTACATTTCAGGTTTTGATATTTTAAGTTTCCATGTTTAAGAAATGTGAAGTTATTGATGATGAGAATTAAGATTCAAGAAAGAATCTAGGGAGAAGCATAAAAGGTAAGTACAGATACGGACAAAGAAACTCAATAGGCTGGGTAAAATGTCAAAAAGCAGGCAAACAAGTCAAAGATATACTGGCTCCCACCTTTAGAAGTCCCACAAAAGCACCAAGCTAACAGCCATAACATTTACACAGAGGACCTGGTGCCTTCCCACGCATGATCCGTGCCATTTTGTTCCATGCCTGCCAACTATTTCATATTGTTGCTGTAACTTGCCTCCCAGTCATTGACACGGAGAAATGACTTGACTCAGAGCAAGGACATGCTGTCCACATACCCTGTTTTGTTTGGTGTGTTCTGAATATTCTTTATGAGGTTTGCTAATCTTAAGATCAAAAACTCAGGTGACAGCAGATGCTGGCAAGGATGTGGAGAAAGAGGAATACTGGTACAACCACTCTGGAAATCATTTTAGGGGACTCTCAGAAAATTGGACATAATACTACCTGAGGACCCAGCTATACCTCTCCTGGGTATATACCCAGAAGATGCTCCAACATGTAATAAAGACACATGCTCCACTATGTTTATAGCAGCCATATTTATAATAGCCAGAAGCTGGAAACAACCCAGATTTTCCTCAACAGAGGAATGGATACAGAAAAATGTGGTACATTTACACAATGGAATACTATTCAGCTATTAAAAACAATGACTTCATGAAATTCGCAGGCAAATGGATGGAACTCAGTCACAAAAGAATAAACATGGTATGTACTCACTGATAAGTGAATATTAGCACAAAAGTTTGGAATACCCAAGATTCAATTCAGAGCAACAGTTGGACTGAGCGTGGGGTCCTTGATGGAGGAGTTGGAGAAGGGACTGAAGGAACTGAGGGAGTTTGCAGCCCCATGGAGGGAGCAACAGTGTTAACTCACCAGACCCTCCCCCAGTGCTCCCGGAGACTGGACCACCAACCAAAGAATACACATGGAGGGACCCATGGTGCTGGCCACATATGTGGCAGAGAAAGGCCTTTTTGGCCATCAGTGGGAGAAGAAGCCCTTGGGCATGAGGCTGTTAGATGCCCCAGTGTAGGGGAATGCCAGGGAGGGAAGATGGGAGTTGGTGGGTGGGTGGGGGAATACCCTCATAGAGACAGGGGGAGGGAGGGATGGGATAGGGGATTTCCAAAGAGGAGGCCTGGAAAGGAGAAAACATTTGAAATGTAAATAAAGTATCAATAAAATAAAATAAAGAAATTCTACAAAGCTTTATATAGGACTCATCAAATTCATGGTTAATATGAACTCTTTTATCTAAAAAATCTTGAGTGAAAGCTGACCACCAGGCAACACTTCCTGCACCTGAGTATGAACTCATTATGGATTTTGTGGGGTTTTTTTTCCTTTATAAGTTGACAGAAAAAGATATTTGTTATCATAGTTCAGATAATTCTGAACTATGTCCCTGGTCTGACCAATATTAGAGTGCGCATTCAATAAACTATTCTTGTTTAACTGAGATCAGTGTTTGTACAGTTTGTGTCGCAATCCCTGGACCCTAACAATAAGATCTCATTAGTTTATTTGGACGGCCATGTTCTCCTGATTTCCCTCATTTCTTTTGACTCTTTTTTAAAGCAGAAGGAAGGAAGGAAGGAAGGAAGGAAGGAAGGAAGGAAGGAAGGAAGGAAGGAAGGAAGGAAGGAAGGAAAGGAGCTCAGCTTTTCTATGTGAGATTGTACAGATGTCCACATAGTGGAAAAACACAAGAAATAGCTTACAGTGGCCATGGAAGGTTAGTCTTCTAGAGTCTCTGAAAGCTTTTGAGATGTACTTGAAATTCATAAGCCACACTGGGAAAGTTGCTTTTGAATAAGGCCATTTCTGAACTATAGGCATGCTTGTGTGCAGCAATTAATTCAAGAGTGCTGTTTTCTATTCATATTATGACACATTGTATAAATGCATAGAAACACAATACGGTGCCCAGTAAGAATATACAATTATCATCTGTCAACTTAAAAATACTTGGAAAAAGCATGGAGTAATAATAGCTGTGTTATTAATAAGTACAGAGGGCAAATTTGCACTCGATCAGAAATTGTGTCATTTCTGTGTAATTATAAACAGGATTTTCCATTGTTTTATTATTTTGCCTCATGGGAAAACCCAAAACTGAATGAGCATTTCCCAAAATATAGAAAAAATACTGATAGTTTTGGGCGTGTTTTCTATGTGTCAATGTATATAATACCACTCTTTATTCAAAACACTAACAGTTCAAATTTGTTTAATTTAATGCCTTGAGGATTAAATTAAGCTAAGTGATGCTTTATGTAACCTAAGACTATTTATAATGTAATGCCCAATGCTTCAAACTCAGGCATCCTCATTGCAGTTTCTGCTGCTTCTGGAAGTCTCCCACTACTACCTCAAACAACCCTGCTCTGCTACTTTGATCCCTTACTTAAGCTTCCTCTAGTTTTGGCTTGTGTGTCAGATAGAGTTCTTCATACTAATAACAATGTGATAAACTGTCCCTTGTCACTGGAATACAACCCTTCTCTTCACACTTAATATTTCCTGGATCTTCATTTTCTCTGATCCTGTCTCTTTTTCTCTCTTCTTTCTCCTTACTCTCCCTCTTAATTTCTGCATGTGTCTGTATGTTTATATACATATTATATTAATCCAAACATTTACTTTTTACTATTTTGTGGTTATTTTACAAAACTGAGTTTAGCTAAATAGTTTTAATGAAAGTGATGTTACTATTCTGAGAATCTATGTCCTATTTCTGTTTTACATCAGCATCACCATTAGAAGAATGTTTCTATTTCTTTCTCTTTCTGTTTGTCCTTCACAGCTATGTAAGTATCCGTATATTCTGTCATTTCATATTAGAGAGAAATTTGAAGACATAACTGAAGCGTTTGTTTATTTGTAGATAATTTCATTTTATCCTTGAACTCTATAGGACTCTACTTCAACATTTGAAATTCTGCCAGGATAAATTACTTCTTCACTCTCCTTTCCGCTGGTAAATACTTAGTGTTATACTCTGACATAAATGGAAAGAGGTAATTTTTGATTCCTGTCCAGTGGTTCAGAAGCAAATCCAGAAGACCCAAAAGCTTCATGTAAGAAATGAAATGCTGACTCTCTGTTTTCATCTCTGAGTTTGGTAAAGTCATTGACATAAGCAGATACTTTAAAAACATGGTGTTTATATATATTGTGACTACATCAAAATTTAAATATCGAGCTTCTTTTCTAATTCTACAGAACAAACCTGCTTAAGCTATAATACAAGAAACAGACAAGCTCTGCCTTCTCCTGAGTTTCTATTCCATGTGGTTCCTTTGCCCTGGACACTCTGTAGCATTTGAATGAAAAAGTCATAGAGAACTGGATGAGTCAGACCTAAGGTCAGAGTTTGTAAAAGATCATAGCAACAAGACATGTGGTTCTGTGATAGGCTGTCCCAAGACTGTGATAAATAATCATGTCTAGGACCTTATAATACAAGCTGTTTAGAGTGTCCCCACTTCAAAACATGGTTTAGTATCTATTCCTTTGTTGTGTGAAACTAAGATCCTTACAGGAATCTATCACATTGTCACTATGGATACCCATCAATATTGATCCAGGATCCCATGAAAGAGTAACTGAATTGGATCCTCCATTTCCATTTTGTTCCACACACCAAGACTGAAAGAGATATCAAAAGGGAGACTCTTTTGCAGTCAAGATTTCTAACGTCTAAATTGATTTTTGTCCCATTTAAATATTATTTTCCTAATTATTAGCCAAACTCTACATCAGTTGGACATTAGTAAACTAAACACGAGGTAAAACATTACTCTGAATACAAGTTGAGAATGTGTGGAATTGTTGGCTTACTACTGAACAAAGTATCTCTTGTAAGCATTGTTTATAACAATATAAAACTCTTTCCACAAAAATCTAAGTGCCACATCCTAGCATAGCTAACAATCATCCTTCACATGCCAATCTCCCGATATACCATCTCTACTTAATTATAAAAAGGTAGCTATCTTTTCTCCCTCCACCCTCCCCCTACCTCATCCCTCCTGTTTCCATCCAACCCCCAACCCAACTTAATCTCCTCGCTCCATTCCCCACCATCACCATTTCTAATCTATTTTCCCTTCTCAGTGAGATCCAAGCATTCCACCTTGGTATCTTCTTTTTATTTAGCTTCTTTGGGTCTGTGGATTGTAACATGGCTATCATGTATTTTATGACTAATATTCATTTATAAGTCAGTACATACCATGTTTTTCTTTCTGGGTTTGGGTTACCTCACTCAGGGTGATCTTTTCTAGTTTTACCCATTTGCCTACAAATGTCATGATGTCATTGCTTTTAAAGGCTGAGTGAAATCCCATTGTGTAAATGTGCCACGTTGTTTTTATCCATTCCTTGGTTGAGAAACATCTACTGTTTTGGGGGGTTTTTTTGTTTTTGTTTTTGTTTTTGTTTTAAATTTCTGCCAACTACAAATAAAGCTACTGTGAATATAGTTGAGGAAATGTCCTTGTAGTATACTGGATCTTTTTTAGGTACTAGGAGAGACAACTGGATTAGGAGTGTATCTCTGGATGCTAGAAACCTAGGACAATAGAAACCCACAAGAATCTAGGAGAGTGAGCCTAGTTAAGATACCTAATAATGAGGAATATAGAGCCTGAACCAGGCAATATCCTATAACCAGGCAAAACTTCCAATGGAGGGATTGGGACAACAACTCAGCCACGAAACTTACACCCACAAGTTGTCCTGCCTACAAGATTTACAGGGGCAAAAGCTGAAGCAGAATTCGAGGGAAGGGTCAATCAATGACAAGCCCAACTTGAGACCCATGCCATTAGAGGGAGTCTACTCCTGAGACTATTAATAATATTCTGCTATACTTGCAGAAAGTAACCAACCATAACTGTCTTCTAAGAAGCTGCACCCAGCAAGTGATAAAACAGATGCAGAGACCCACAGCCAGATATCAAATATAGCTTGGGGAAAACTGTGGAAGATGTACAGAAGGGATTGAAGGACACCACAAACAATCCTACAGAATCAACTAACCCGGGCACTTAGGAGCTAATAGAGACTTAACTGCCAACCAGTGAACATGCATGAGATGGACCTTGGCCCTCTGCATGTATGTAACAGTTATGCAGCTGTGTCTTTATGTGAGGCTCCTGAAGTAGGAACAAGGACTAATAAACTGTCTCTGACTATATATCCTCTCTTTTAATCCCTCTTGCCTAACTAGGCTGCCTTGTCTAGCCTCAATAGAAGACGATGTGCCTAGTCTTACTGATATTTGATATGACAAGGCTTGTTGATATCTATGGGAGATCTCCGCTTTTCTAAGGAGAAAGAAAGGAAGTGTAGATGGGAGAGGAGAAGGGAGGAGAGAGGGAAGGACTGGGAGGAGAGTAAGAAGGGGAAGCTATGTTCTGGATGTAAAGTAAATAAATAATTAATAAAACAGATAGATGATAGATAAATGATAGGTAGGTGATAGATTAGATAGATAGATAGATAGATAGATAGATAGATAGATAGATAGATAGATAGATAGATAGATAGATAAAAAACAAAATTTGGTGCTTTGAATATGATTGACCCAGGAAATGGCACTATTTGGAGTAGATGTGGACTTGTTAGAGGAAATATGTCGCTGTGGGGTTGGGCTTTGAGACCCTTCTCCTAGCTGCCTGGAAGACAGACTTTTTTTTGCCTTTGAAATGAAATGTAGAACTCTCAGCTCCTCCAGTGCCATGCCTGGCTGGAAACTGCCATGCTTCCTGTTCTGATTTTAACTGACTAAACCTCTAAATCTGTAATCTAGCTCCAATTAAATGTTGTTCTTTTTAAGAGTTGCCTTGGCCATTGTGTCTCTTCACAGCAATGGAAACCCTAAGATAAAAAGCATATTTATATTTTCAAAATAAAAATGGACCCAATTCTACTGTGCTGAGAAACAGGTACTGATATTTACTATCTTACCTCAGCAGTCATATTAAAAAGATGTCTAGAATTCGTGGCAATTTCAGTATCATAGATGGACCTGCTTTCACCACAAAGATAATATTGTATATAAAACATATAGAAAAGCTTGCAAAGAAAGGGAAGGAGGTGGAAGAAAAAGACACCAAGATTCAAAGCCTCTTTGTTCAGACAGTAAAACTAGACAAGTTTCTCCAAGAACACTGACTTTCTTGAGTTTTTCCAGATTTGGTGAGCATGAATCAAAGACAGAGCAGTAGTATGTGATGGGCAGATGCTTGGTACCTTAGTCTAAGCATGGCAATGCTTCAACCATACAATGGGGGTTAAAATAAAAACTAAAACATTTATCCTAGTTATAATATTGAGAACACAGATAGTTACAGTGTCTCCTGTAAATACTATTGTTCAAAATAAACTAATTGAGAAATTATCTAACTTAAAACAAGAGATACTTTGAGGATTAATTGTTTTGCTGATGAAGGATTTTAGAGGGGTATTTTGATAATATGTTTTTGCATAATAAATTATTTACAAACATAACATTAAAATCAATGACTACTGTATCCACTCATTTGCATCTTGTGATTCTTCCATGTGGGTAATGTGGCCATCCTTAAAATATGGTAATGATGGATTAGTTAGACTCCTTACTCAGAAACAAAATTCCCACAGAGCATAAAAGTAAGCATTACCAGGTCTTCTTAAATCTGATTCATAGATCTGTAAACAATAGCTTCTGCCACATTTTATTGATTAGAAGAACATTATGGAGCAAGTTCAGAACCAAGGCACAGAGAAGCCATGAGAGGGCATTGGTATTAAAGATGTAGGATATTTAGAGAGTAACCAAATCATAACTAACTATGGACAGAAGTGTATAGCATGCAAAGATAGATATAGTTACCCTTCCTTTTTTTTTTTTTTTTTTTTTTTTCTGGTTTTTCAAGACAGGGTTTCTCTGTGTAGCCCTAGCTATCCTGGAACTCACTCTGTAGACCAGGCTGGCCTTGAACTCAGAAATCCACCTGCCTCTGCCTCCCAAGTGCTGAGATTAAAGGCATGTGCCACCACTTACCCTTCTAAATAAAGTTGCCCACAATTTTATGTATTTCTTTGGAAGATCCTGTTTTGTAGTACACTAAATTACCAACTTAAAATTTATGCTTAGGTAATTAGTATAAATTGTCGGCAGGTAATAAATGTTTAAGATCAAAATATTAAAATATTGGAAACTTCAATGAACCTTGTAAATGTCATTTTGACCTCTTTCAGAGAAGTTCAAGAATAAATAAGTTCAGAGATATTCTATGCAATGTGTTATATACTCTAAACAATAGTGACTTGAAACATTCCTTTCTAAACATGTAAAGAAATCTCCTAGTTACATTTTTCTTTTTGTTCTGCATATAACTTTCAGTAATGAGACTATTAATACATTTTTTTCTTAGGAATACATTCCCAGACAGAATTGACGGAGTATTCTTTAAGCCATGAAAGAGCCTAAACAAAGAATCTGTCAGAATCTTAGGAGGAAAAGACAAAGAAAATTTTAGGTATCTAAAAACAATCATTAAATCAAATATGAGGGCAAGTTGCATAGAAAGAAAGTCGAATCCCAGATGTAATTAGTAATCAACAGTCTGAAGAATAAATTTCAAGAAATCTAAATTAGTTTTTAAGTAATAATACAAAGTAGAGTAGAACTTCACCTAATTTTTAAGACATTGTCTTTTAATTTGTTTTCAATGCCTCAGGTTAATCACACTTGGATGGTTAAAACACATATAAATAATTTGAATAACTATTATCAACAATGTATATATACATGATTTTTAATTTGAATATAAGTTTTACTTTTATGACATAACCCTTGTCTGTGTGGTAGATATTTCCGTTTGCGTTCTAATGATAATTAAGATCCTCACTAAGTAGCAGAAGTCTTTCTTCTGAAATACCATATTCACTGAGCAATAAAAGCTCCTTATGTTAATTTTTAGTGTTGAAGATTTAAAAGATAAATTTAAAAGATAAATCAGTGGCAGCATATTTCATGAAATTACCAGGGAATACTAATATCAAGAAGGCAGGATTTCTAGGCCATGATAAGAAACTTCTAGTACACCAGGCAGTTCCCATCCTAGGTCCACAAGGAAGTGAAATACTAACAACCCTTCTATCCAGAAAATACAATTTCTCTAAAGAATAGGAAACTTCACCAGGGTGTGTCTCTTTTCTTTATTGATGCTACATTACTTGGTCACTGTAGGTCTATTGTAAGTTTGAAAGCCCTCTATCTATAATTGAAAATAACAATCAAGGGGCTAGATAGATGATTCTCCAAAAGCACATAATGTGCTTTCAGAAGACCTGCATCACTTTGTAGCACCTCCATAGCCACATGTAACTCATCTTCAGGGGAATCTGATGCCCTCTTCTGACTTCCACAGCATGGGTACTCACACTTCTATACACATGCCCACATACAGACATAAATTCATACTCATAATTTTTATAAAAGAAAATAGAAGTTCATTTACTTAAGTCAAAGTATGCAGTAAAGTCTATTAGAGTCTACAAATTAACTAAATAAAGTAACTAAAATCAGATTTTTGTTCCAAAGCTGGCTGGACATAGGATAGTCCCTCAGTGCACACCATTGGAAGAGATATCTCAAGAACTCTTCAGTGCTAGAGAAGACTAGAAGTGAGAAGGAGGCAACATGAGAATTTCAGGATCTAAGGGAAAAGGTTTCTTGGTTAGAGGACAACATCTGAACAGATAGAAATAAAGTATTTGTTTATTGATAAGTCTTGATGACACTGCTTATCTTTGCCAAGGAAAGTCTCATCCAGTGGATGGAATAACAATGATATTTCAAAATTTCTAATGATCCAGATTTTCTTGGAGAATTCCATAAAGTGTTGAGCTTCACATCTCATAACCATTTTCCCACAGAGGTGGACATAAAATGTGCATAATTCTAACACAGTCAGTTGTAAATGGAGTGGGCTCTGTGAACATATTACTGGAAGAATTTGCTGAGTTACATTTTTTCTTCAGTCAAGATGATCATATAGTTATCCTGAGGATAACTTTAACTCAAGACCAACCAAAATATTTGTAGATAAGTTAACAAGTTTAATTTCATTAAGTTTCCAATTTTTTCTATACTTTTTTCTTCTGTTTGTAAGTTGTAGTAAGTTATGTTTCCTTATTAGCTATTGAATGATTTGTCAACCAAAAGAAAGACAGGTCTTGTATTAATTTGTTTATCATGGAACTTCAGTTTTATGAGATGTTGTCTTCCTTATTAAAGTATAAACAAATTAATTATATACACATGTTTTCCAAAATTTCTTAGGAATGTTGACTTGAAAGGAATGTCCTTGACTATTTCTTGATACTCATTTAATATATAAGCAAAATTTTTGATTTCTGAGATTGTGGACTCAGAATTAAAACTACAAATTATTGTTATTCCTAATTGAGAATTTAATTTCTATGTATTATTATGTCAATCACTTAATATTTCTCTTCTTTTCTATCTGTAATAGAAAATCAAATAGGTCAGTTTTCCTATATTTATGATCATATTCATTAAGGCAACTTATATGTAATGCTTACAAAGCTGTGAATAATAGACATGAATTGCTATTACTGTTCATTATAAAATATATCAAAGAATAGTCAATACCATTGTAAATTGTCTTCAAAACTACTTGAAATTTGCAAATATATATATATATACATATATATATATTTGATCTTAAGCTTATTAAGATTAGCACATAATGGTGGTTACACTTCAACTTATCCAAAGGGCCGAGAAGCAATGAACATATTGGTTTAAGTAACAATTGTAAATTGTTTAATATTTGTAAGTCAAAGAAATAAGCTATGTATCTGACCAGCCTCAAAGAGCAATGAGTAATTTATCCATTTTACTCATTTACTGCCATTTTTATAATTCTGTTTTCAAAATTACAATTCTTTCATATTTCTATTGTGTTTTTTTCTCCTTATACAGCTGCTGCCATATTTCTTAAATGTTCATGATAATGTTTAAGGAAAGTTGTCATTCTAAAATTAACAGTAAGAGACTCCACTAACACAGTGCCAAAAGTATCACTTCATAATGATCCAAGCATAAATCTATGCATTATAACCTCTGTTTGTTAGTAATTACATAGAAGAATGAACGTCTTAAAATGATTTAGATTCCCAACTTTGTAGTACTAAAAATTCAGATCAGATATACTAATCTAACCAAAATGTATGCAAGTGGGAGCAGCTACAGCTTTTCGTATATGTTTTGATACAGTATTTTCAACTAAAAGTAATCTCTCAAAAATGCATTTTAGTATCCCAGATGGGAAAGTAGAAATGGAAAATAGGAAAGATATTTCACTTGATTTTGGAAGGAAAGCACATCAATTAACAGATTTTAAATTATTGGCCTGCTTTCACAAATTAATGTATTTTGAGGCAGTGTGTGTATGCAGAAAGGAAGTTTCATAGTATCTGTTACTATTCCTTTAAGAACTGTAACTCCAGCAGAAAAAGTAATGAGTTAAAAGAATTAGAAAGACATCAGGAGCATTCTAACAATTAGAAGAATCTGTTAATTAGCACAAAATATGAATTTTAAGCTGCCTTGCTCATCAAATCACTTATTTTAATTAAGCAATGTTGATCAGACATCTTACTAGTAAAAATAATTATAAGAGAAAATTAAATAAGCAAAAGCATTCTGAGGAATTGTGGTGCACAACTACAAAATGGAGGTTCATGAAAAATGGAGATTACCAAGTCATGTACTTTATTCCTTTTGAAAGTATTCTCAAAATTAATTAGTTGGATTTTTTTTCTAAATATCAAGGGATTGTATGTCTACCACACAGGAAAAAATTTAAAATGGCAACTTAGGCTTGCTATCTTTTGAGCGTAGGTAAGATAAATGTGACTCGGGGCTCATCTAAAAAGAGATTGGAATGTAGGCTTCAGTTTATTCATGCTGGATCCAAACGGAAAGATCCTGTGTGCAGTCTGGCTTCCATGGTGCCAGAAAATACTATGCAAACTCCCAAGAGAGGGAAGCAGTTAATATCTGTACACAGATGTGAACACCATGAACCTCAACAACAACCACTATGGCAAGAAATATGTAAAGATATATCAAGTGGCACTCATATATTGGTGATAACCTACAGGTGTCTAAATGTAGTTAAGGTCAGCTTAAATCCAAATAAGATTTGCAAGAGGGAATATATCTCAATAGGAGGAAAATCATGTCTGATACTTGAAAGCTAGCTAACTTCCTGAGGCTAGTGAAGTCATGATATACTAAGGCCACTTGGCAAGATGAGTATAATAGACTTGCTGTTTAAGGATGAGTGTTCTGAAGTCTCTTGTTAGCTCTATATATTGTGTAGTTGCGGGTCTCCATATTTGTTTCGATTGACTGCAGGAGGAAGCTTTTCTGATGGTGACTGATCATCTATGAGTATAGCAGAATGCAGATGGAGCCATATTATGGCTACACTTTGAGTAGATCAGTAGTATTTGGTTTACACTAGGGTCCTGTGAACCTAGTCTCAGGTTCTCAATCACCCACGCAGTATTGGGTATGAGTTTCATCTTGTGTTGTGAGTCTTAAATCAAACCTGATTTTGGTTTGTTCCTCCCACAAAGTTTGTGATGTCATTACGCTAACATATTTGCAGGAAAGACACTATTGTTTTCAAAGGGTTTGTAGCTGGGTTGCTTCTTTGAAAGCAGTAGAATAAACATACTGTAACAAAGACACTAGAATGCAGAGGTAAAGACTCTATGTAGACATCTCTTCAATTTTGGTGAGTATTTTAGGTTCTGTCTTCAGCAATAGGGCCTTTCCATACAGTTTGTGGAGAGTAACCTATAATCTTGGGGACATCCCCTTCCCCTTCTGTTCCAATTTCATCCATCCATCCAAAACTATCTATTCTGTTTCCCTTTCCTAGGGAGCTTTATCAATTTCTACCAGAGTCCCTTACTTTATACCAAACCTCTGTATACATATGGATTAAATGTTTGTTATCATTGACTTTACAGCTAATATTCACAATGTGATTCTTTAGCTTGAGGTTTTTTGGTTTTTTTGTTTGGTTGGTTGGTTGGGGTTGTTTGTTTGTTTGTTTGTTTTTGACTCTTAACAGTGGGAGTAGAGGTGTGCTGACTCTTCTGCATGCTTGTGGGACCTATTTCCTCCTACTTGGTTGCCTTGTCCAGCCTTGATATGAAGGTATATGTCTAGTCTTACTGCATCTTGTTATACTGAATAAAGTTGACATCACTGGCAGGAGTGCTCTTCTTTGAAGGGAAATGAGGAGTTGTGGAACTCAGAGAGAGGAGAGGAGGATTGGGAGGAGGAAAGGAAGAGGAGGCTGTAGTTGGAATGTATGGTATGAAATAAGAATAAATCAAATCAAGTAAAATAAGTCAGTTGTTTTCTTTATTTCCTGTTTTTGAATTACATGTATATTTTGGATTTTAGTATTTTAACAGGTGCACACTTGGTAAAAATGTTTTCCCATTTATGGGCTGCTGCTTTTTCAAAATGATGATAACCTTTACTGTGCCAAAGCTTTTCAGTTTCATGAGGACCCATTTATTAATTCTTGATCGTTGCACCTTAGCTGAAGGTGTTCTGTTTAGAAAGTCTTTCCAAGTGCCAATGAGTTCAAGGCAATTAACCGCTTTCTCTCTGTCAGGTTCAATGTATGTGGTTTTATGTTGAAGTCTTTAATTCATTTGAAGTTCAGTTTTATACAGGGTGATGAGTATGGATCTTATTGCAGACATCTAGTTTGGCCAACACTCTTTGTTGAAGATGCTGTCTTTTTTTCCAATGTATACTTCTGAGATATGTATAGATATAGATACAGATATAGATATCAGTGTGTGTGTGTGTGTGTGTGTGTGTGTGTGTGTGTGTGTGGTCTCCAAGGTGTGTGGGTTATTTGACTCCATTAAAGTGCCTGTTTTGTGCCAATACCATTCTGTTTTTATTACTATAGCACTATAATGCAACTTTAAATCAGGAATGGTGATACCTCCAACAGTTCTTTTGTTATTCAGGATTATTTTAGCTATCTTGGGTTATTGTGTTCACATAGGGAAATGAAAATTATCATTTTAAGATCTACAAAATATTATGTTGGAATTTTGATGGAGATTGCTTTTAGTGGTTGGGCATTTTTACCACATTATTCTTACTGATGCATGAGCATAGGAGATCTTTATATTTCCTAATATATTCTTCAGTTTCTTTAAGTTTTCTCATGTAAGTCTTTCACTTACTTGGTTTCAGTTAACCCCATGACATTTTGTATTATTTGAGGCTAGTATGGAAGATGTTGTATCCCTAAATTCTTTCTCAGTTCCTTCACTATAATGATGTCTTATGCTAGAATATTTTAGATTTTGATTTTCTTTGAATAAGGTATCCAATTCCATCTTTAATATCTGACATTCTCTCTTCCATCTCTTGTATTCTGTTGTTGAAATCTGGATTCTCTGATTTTTCTTTTAGTTTGTCAATTTTTCATTTACACTGTGAATTTTGTTTATTGACTCTATTTCCACATTCATTTCTTGAGCTGTCTTGTTCATTTCCTTCCACAGTTTTGTTTGTATTTTCATATATTTCTTTAAGTGATTTATTAATGTCCTTATCAAGGAATTCTAGCATATTCAGAAAGGCTATTTTGAGATCCTTGCCTTGTGCTCCAGCTATGTAGCAATTCTCAGAGTCTGCTGTGGTAGGGTTTCTGAGCTTTATAGAACACATATGGTCCTGGCTGTTATTGATTGTGCTTTTCTGCTAGCATTTCTGCATCTGGGTTTGAGGTGGTTGCAATTCAACATGCTAATATCTGGTCTTGTCTTTGTTAGATGTGTGCTTTATTCCTTGGTCTCTGGTGCTGTCTATGATTCTTAGAAGGGTATGGTGTCTTTGTACTGGATTGTTAGTAAGAAATTATATCATTCTGCTAAGTGTGGCCACTTGGGCTTCACAGAAAAATTTGTTTCTATGAATTGGGGGCTGACACTTAGGAATGGGGATTGACTAGAAGTTGGACCTAGGAGAAAAGCAGGGTATTACACCACAATCTGCCTAGTTTTCTGTAAATGACTGAAGAGAGTGAGGAGATGTGGCAACAGATTGTCTGCTACAGATCTTGCTTCTTTGACAGGTTTGGCCAGTGGTTCCCAGAAAACACCTGCTGGAGTTGGGAGCAGAGATAACAGGATGTGTGGGGAGTTACCTAGTTGAAAATCTGCATTGTCCACTGTAGATGAAGACAGAAAGTATGGTTGTCTGTGGCAGTAGGTCTGGTACAGAAATGGGGTTGAGACTTGGAGGAGAGGAGAGATAGGGTAAAATGTGCAATTAGGCTACTTGCCTTTCTCCCTAACTGCATTCTAAAGCATACCTTTCTACATGGATAAGTTTAGCAATCACTCCTCACCAAAGAATCTCCTTTCTACAGCAAATAGAGATCATCACAGAAAAAGCACAACTGGATACAATGCAGAAACCAAGTAACCATTGGGAGCAGAACTCCAGTGGATGCATCTACATGACAGCTCTAGTGTCTGTGACTCAGGAAACTTCTTTAAAGGGATGGCAGAAAGATTCTAAGAGCCACCATATTAGGAAATCTGCTGTGCAACAGTATCTCCTACACATGAGCACATAAACACAATCTGAACAATAGTAATATCAACAGACATATTAATACAGAAGGAAGAAAGTCTCATGAGGCCACATCCCTGGACAAGGAACTATGGGAAAGTGACAACTGATGACAAAATGAGAGCATTTCCTAAGGACGAACCTCACAACTGGTTTTCCAATACAAGGTTTTCAGTTCCAAATTTATATACACACAAACAACAAAAATATGTAGCAGTTTCTGCTTGTGTGTGTATGTGTGATAGAGATGATAGATGATAGATAGATAGATAGATAGGTAGATAGATAGATAGATAGATAGGTAGATAGATAGATAGATAGATAAGTAGATAGATGATAGATATAGTTAGATAGATTTATAGATGATAGATAGACAAATATCAGAGAAGAAAAGTATATTAAGTTTAGAGTAAAGAGGGACCATGGAAGAAATTGGGTGGGAACCCAAAAGGTTACACAGAAGAAAGGGAAAGGGAAATTTGACATAATTATATTTTAATATTATACATATAAAAATAAACATCAAAGGAGATATGAGAAGTCACTATTGTATTATTGTAAAGAAATGAGAACATTCTACCAACAGTTATTCAGAGTTTATGTACCTATTTTATATCATATTTTAGAGGTTAAATAAGAAAGAATGTAAGGCATGTTGCTGGATGAAATGGAGGCTCAGAATATATGAAAGACATTGGATACAATGTGTATGAGGCCACAGTGATACATCAAACATAGACTCAGTCTCATTATCTTCTAGGAACTCAATTAATATTCCCAGTGTAATATTTCTAACATGTTCAAATTACACTTTATTCTTCTATTATCAAACACTTCTTTAGGTTCCCATGATGTATATTTAAGTGATATTTTCTTTCTTATTTA
The DNA here is from genome assembly GCA_028551405.1 of Uromys caudimaculatus. Classification (NCBI taxonomy): domain Eukaryota; kingdom Metazoa; phylum Chordata; class Mammalia; order Rodentia; family Muridae; genus Uromys; species Uromys caudimaculatus. Next base: position 39,491,476 of record CM052703.1, read on the forward strand.
TACAATAACTTTCTAACTGCTTTCTTTACTGAGAACTGTCTACGAAGGCTTATCTCCTAAACTGAGAAGAATGTTACATGAATCTGTGTTTTACACTCAGAATGATATCAGCAGCCCCCAAATTGAAATATATATTTCAACATCAGGAAATAGCTTTTAGCTTGGAGGAAATATCTATTATACAATATTGATATATTTATGGGGATAAATGTCCTAATACATACTTATAATTTATTTTCTAACTCTCATAATGAAGGAAGAGGCACAAAATAAGAAGTTGGCCTTCATAGAGATACAAGAAGAGAATACAAAGAATGTGCTTAGGAAAATGAAGATAATGACCACATGGCTGAAGTTTGAAATAAAACACATTCTGATGCTATGTGGCAACATTGAACTTCCGCATCACCAGAACTTCAGAGAATGTATCTAGTTTTTTGGTTTTGGTTGGTTGGTTGGTTGGTTTTTGTCTTCTTCTCCTTCTCTTCCCCACCCCACACTCAACTAAGATTGGTTGCTCTGGACCACTAGTAAAGTTAAGGAATACAATTATCAACTAAGGCAAGCTCAAGCACTATTGTTAAACATAACCATTACTTGTACAGCATCCACTATTTCAAGTTTATGAAATGCTGGGTTTAATAACATCACAAGATGCTGATCACTACTGATAACCCTTAAATCATTTGAACTAACTCTAAATTACATTAATGAGATTAAAAAATCTCTGTCACATTAAATTTCAAATGGCTTCAAGATTTCAAGTAATTCAGTATTCTTTTTATAAGTATCATCAAAAGAATATTACTTCAAATTTTAAAGACATATTTACCCATAGATAATTCTTCCTCCAAAGAGTTATTTTGAAGTTAGTACTTTAATATAATAAACAGTTAAAAATTTTTAATTTTAAGCCAAGAGTGTGAAATATTTGTCTGATGTAAAAGCTACTGTTGGAATAACATGCAATTTCATATCAATTTCCTGTATTTCATTTGACATCACATAGTAAAATTGAACAAATATGTGTACATACACACACACACACACACACACACGCATGCATGCATACACTCATACACATATCACAGCCAAACTAATCCATTCTCTATGTTACTAAAAAAAATGGGTAAAAATGCACTAAATCACTCAGAATACTCAAAACTAGAAACTTCAATAATAGCCATCCATTAAATGTATGTGTAAAGTACAAATAAATTATATATGTAATAGAGTGCTGAAAAGAAACTATTTTTAATTCACATATAAATTTATAGATAAATTTTATCAATATTCTCTTGAATGAAATAAATACAATGCACTACTATATAATTCCACTTACAGAAAATTTAAAAGTAGACAAATTCAAACTATAGCTGTAGAATTTAAGACAAGAAAGTCACTACTTGTGTGACGAGAGAGATATTTTGATTTAGATGGATCACCAGATGCCTTCTAAATAATAGTAGCCATTGTAGATTTACCTGGAGGTTAACTCACTGCTGTGTTTAGTTTATTGGGTATTGAACATGGGTTTATCTACATACTATTATTAAATAGTACATATTTCAGCAAGCAAATATTTTTTAAAGCCAGGGTAAGTAAGCTTCATGCTATTAAATTTGTGTTTAATATACTTCATTAATACTCTCTACAAAAAGAGCAATAGAACTTGTCTAATGAAGCTCACTAGCTTACAGAGAAAATTATAACGAAGAAATAAAGCACACTGAAAAGACTTTGCAGGGATAACTTGCACAGTTCCAGCATTAGGATGAGTTTCTGAGATGATGAACAGTGATAAAAGAGATTGATTTAACCGAGATGATGATGAAAAACTGCACAGCGGACTAACATTTGCTACATCCTAAGGATCCCTCTTTAAAATTTTAGTCTTCTACATGAAGCTATGTTCTAATTTAATTGAAGAAGATTCCAAGACTGAAATATACTAAATCTATGACTTCACTCAAGTTTTTTTTCCTAAAAAGCATTGTGTTATAGCATTTCTAAAGAGCTATAACAATGTATGAAGAATCAAAGGAATTATAAAAATAATCTTAGAAGCTTAAAGAAACGGGAAGACTAATGCTAGAAAAAAATCATATTTGACAAACATTTATTATCTTGGTAACTCTAAATACTATTATGTCTTCTATATTCTCCCTGACACATTTCAGTCTAAAATAGATTAAATAAGTGATAAAAATCCATGCTGGGCTTTGCTTTAGTCTGCATGCTACTGAGCAATCATCAAAGTTACCCAGTAATTTAAGGGATAGATCTATTATTATCTGCCAATGATTAGGTCAAATCAGTCAGGTTGTAATCCTTATTAGTGATGACAAGGGTCCCTGTGCTACTGGTCCTTAATAACTTATAACATAGCAATGCTGTGGATATTTAATCAATTTGTGATCTTTCCCTTTGAGGCAAGCCACCTTTTTCTGCAGAATGAATGACCTGCTCTGCTCAGCACAGCCCCTTTAGAAAGCCCCCTGCCTAGCAGCCTATGTAGGTTTTAAATAGAAGACAGATTTTTCTGATAACATCTCATCATCACCTGGCCTAGAAGATTCACATAGAACTGTTCAGAAAGGAAACTATGGAAGCACTGCCAGCTCGTGACTCTGGATAGAAGGGTTACATCTCAGCTCGCTGATGACCTATCTCTTCTTAGAAATCAAATAGACAAAAAAAAAAAAAAAAAAAAAAAGCTCATAGATCACCTTGCCAAATGCTGGCAATGTTTGTGAAAAAGAAGAGAAAAGAAGCCAAATTGCAAATGCATGTCATCTATGCCAATCTACTTTCCACCTCTTAGCTAAGGCCTTCATTTCATTGTGGTCTCAATTTCCATATCCCACAGAAACCCATTATCTCATCATTAGTTATCATATCAAACACCTTCTTTTTAATTTTAACTTCAATAGATTTCCTTTTTATTTTTTCGGGTGGAGTAGGTGATTACCACCCCCCCCCACTTGCGTTGATTTCTTTCCATCTATTTTTATAAAGATATTTACAACCTCTGGGAGAAGAGAAAATTGTTTACACGTATAATTGCAGCTAAAAATCAGACTGCTAATTTAGCGTAAACTGTTTGATCCAGAACATTGTTAGAAATTTAATTACTTGTCAAAAAAAAAAAAAAAAGTAAAAATATTTTTCCAGGGCTGGGTCCATTAAGCAAGCACAGCCTGCCAGTGGGACATGCAATGCTGAAGAGTGTGACAAAGTAGCATTGATTGATAGATGCATCAGTAAATCATGCAGTGTTGACCAAAATTATGTTAACAATGGCTGACGACTTTCATGAACTTTTTTAACAATAACAATTACAAAAACAGTTGTTAATTTATAAAGAGAAAGAAGGTTGTGTTTTATTTAATGTAAGGTTTATTGTTTCTTTTTAGAATACACAATTTTGTAAAGTAAAACTTAATACTTACATATGTAAGTTGGATATGTAGAAAATATATTCTAGAGTAAATGTAACAGCTAAAATTATAATTCTTCTAAGAAAACGTGGAATAAATGTCATTGATATTTGAGTCTGGTAAATACTTTTTGAATATGGCAGCATCTATACAAACACAGAATAATAAATAAACTTATAGTTTTCCAAAATTAAAGACATTTTTGCTTAAAATGATACAAGTAAAAAGAGAGAAAAGCATGTTTCACCTGGGTTTGTGATAGGGCACAAACTAAGATACACATGAACATATATTTAGGGACCTACTACTTTATAAACTGAAAATATAACTAAAAAAATATGAGAGCCTTGGATTGGAAGCAGTCTTATGGGCTGACGAAGCTGTTCCCAGATTTTATAATCATTCAGATAGAAAGCCTAGTCCCAAATGAAAAACACCTCTACATGAGTTACGGACATGAGAAGTCCCAGAACCTCTGCTCCAAAACAACAATAATAAAAACAAAACAAAAACAAGAAAATATAATACTGCCATTGCTCCCAGTTTCCTTTCAGAACCAGATGGTGAGGCTCTAGTATTGATACCACACACTTTGGTTCTACAAGAAAGTAAATCAAGTTGTAGCAGAGCTGGAAACTCTATCGTTATTAGCTAATATTTGTACTGCTGGAAGGTACCATGTAGGTTGTTAAGAGAGAAAATTCAACAAAAGTCTCTCCCAGCTGTAGATCATGCTTGGTAGATTACAACATTCTAGGCAAGACATGAAAATAACATTAATAGTTTTACAACTATTTAAAGTAATCGAATGCTTTGTCATTTGATTAGAGTCTCCATCCACAAGACAGAATAGAAACCTGGTACTGCAAACATTAATAGCCTATGGCAGGGGAGAACATGAGCCCAAGAGGGTATCAGACTCTTCTTATTTCTAAATGAACATGTTTTTAAACTTCCTTCTAAACATTCATGTTTATCTTCATAAAATAAAGCTGTTCTCAGTTCCTTTCTGCAAAGGATTATGTATAATGCAAACACTCATATCTAGTCAAAATAGTGAAAGTAAATAAATGTTGAAGACTCATTCATAAACTGAATGTCTATAGCACACTCCTCCAGAAGGCCAAGGGACCATTTTGAAAGAGGTCAACATAAAGAATATAAGAGTCAGATAATGGAGACAAGAGTCAAAAAGCTGTCGCAGTCATGAACACACAGCTCGAATGGACATCTTTGCAAGATTGGACCCTTCATCATTCACTAATAAATAGACAAGTTGTACACAAGACTCCAACCTTGTTGAGGGACTGTCTTTACCTTTAGTAGTCATTGGGGTATTAGTGGGAAGAAAAATGAAGTTCAGAGGGGAGGAATGGAGAATAGGATGAAAAAGTAGGACTGAATATAATCACTGTATATATGTTTAACATAAGCAGTTAAATTACAATTAAATTTTAATTAAAAGAATAAATTAAAAATTTAATTCATTAAATTAAAATGTAAAAATAAATTTAAAAAAATAATCCACAAATTTGAGATCTAAATCAGTATTTAGATGAGCAGATGATTTGTTTAGAAACAGAAATTTCTCCAAAGAAGATATAGAAATTAGTATATAACATTGGAACATTTTTGAAAGATATTCCACCTAGCCAGGCATTAGAAAAATCCATTAAATTTATCACTATGACCCAAAAGAAGGATAGCATATGATAGGAAGGTTATAGAGAGACTTGAACCATCATATTTACAAAGCGGAAGGGACACATTACAGGAACGTCAACAGATAGTCTGGGAGTTTCTTAAAATGAAAAAAAAAAAAAAGAACCCATTCCTTGGAAAACACTCAAGAGACCTATGTGAAAGGCATCTTGCACAAATGTTCATAGAAGCACTATTCATATCATGAAAAAGTAGAAATGTCTATGTTATCAACATTTGAATGACAAAATATGATCTACCTGCACAATGGAGTTCTGAGAAGTATTAAAAACTGAAATGCTGGCACATTCCAAGAATGACGAACCTGAAAATATTATGCTACTGAAAAGTACTGTCACAAAAGTCATAACATTACATGGTTCAATTAATAATAAACGTGCAGAATAGACAAATTTATAGATCTAGAAAGCCTACCAATGCCTTACTAGGCCTTGTGGAAGGAGAGAAATTGTGGCTTTGAGTAAATGCTAAGTGTTAGAATACAATCCCCTTGTGGGGAGTTGAAAACTTCCTGATAGTGGTGATGATTACACATGTACTTAAATATTGAATCATACCATTTCAATATGATAATTATATAGTTAGGGAGTTATAACTGGAAACAATCTATTAAAAGTAAAATAAATTTAAAGGAGTGAGTCATACATGGCTGTTGTAGTGGCATGAATGAATGTGGTACCCTAGGCTCACAGGGACTGACACTATGAGGCAAATAAGAGAAGCTTTGTTGAAGGAAGTGTGACACTGGGGGGCAGGCTTTGAAGTCTCAAAAGCTGGAAACCTAGTATGTCTCAGGCCTTTCCTGCTGCCTGCAGATTCAGATGTAGAAGTCTCAGCTACCTCTCCAGCATCATGTCTGCCTACATATCACCATGCTTCTCACCATAACAATAACGAACTAAGGCTCTGAAACTGTTAGCCAGCCCCAATTAAATGACACCCTTTATAAGAGTTGCCGTAGTCTGTAGAGAAGATATCTTGTGTATTGTATGGTTGCATCACCGGTCAATTAAAAATCCTGCAGCCAATAGCTTAGGCAGGAAATAGAGGTGGGATGATCAGAAGGGGGAAAGGATTCTGGGATAGAGTCAAGCAAGAACTTCACCTGGAAGATGTGACAAGATGGACACATGGTACCTGAGCATAAGCCGCCTTCTGACAGAATGTAGGCAAAACTAAATGGGATATTTTAAGTTATAACTAGTCAGAGAAGAACCTACCTATGTGGCCAAGGTATTTGTAAATATGTTTTGAGTCTGAGTCTTATTTCTGGGAGCATGGGGCTGGGAGGAAGAACTAAGGCCCAACATCAACAGTAGTCATGTTGTCTTTTCACAGCTATGGAAAACGTAGCTAAGACAGCTGTGAAATCTTACTACAAAGAATTGCAATAAGCATCTGTATACTTGTAATGCTGAAGAAGGATAATGGAAAACAAATCCTATTTTCTGTGTGATGCTTACTTTTATGTGGGAAGCGCGTGTCTTCGTCAGCCTGCTCTGATGTGTGCCCTATAACGCCATTACAAGATGGCGTGGACATCCGCCTGCGGTTTTCCTCATCCTGTAAACAACATGTGCACGGCGCATGCGCAACCCATAAAAGGGCGCCAAAGTGTATGCCAAGTGCAGGCTCCTCCTCTTTAATCAGGTCACGAGCTGAAGCCA